>QEPC01002208.1:49582-71783 GCA_003113815.1 Sphenodon punctatus | reverse complement strand
GGTAATCACCTCCCATAGATCATCTTTAGACAGCAGCATTTCCACTTAAAACTTCCACAATTGGTAGTTTACATTGTTCAGCTTTCCTACTGAAAGTCTGAGCTCTGAGCTGGTTGCCATACTTGCTTCCCTCCCATTTCCCTTCTGGGATTTAGGTCTTCTTACTCACAGTCAGTAGGCCTCTCTGTCTGGGAGTTTTCTTTCACAGTCTGCACTCCTTCTGGGCTGCTTCTAGTCTTCAAAATTGCCTTGAAGATGTCCTGGGCCCATAAGCTATTTTAGAGTTAGCTTTCTTTTAAATAACACACAACAGAAGTTTCTTCAAAACAGAACTTTACTAAGAGCTCAGAAAACATGCTTCCATACTGTATAGACTGCATGGGACAAGATGGAGGACAGAGAGAGGAGAAGAGAAGAGACAAGGAGAGATAAAAAAACTGTTTTTTCATGCCCTGACCCTCTCCCCCTACTGGACAAGCCTCATAAACTTGCAGGGCTTTCAATGAGCGTTTACTTGTGACTGTTGCACAATCCAACAAAAACTCCCCCCCCCAATACTTAGACCACTTTCACACCTTCAGTGCGAGCTGGTCCCATGCAGATTTTTGCTCTGGGAGAGACTCCGGGAGCCAAAATATGTGCAGGGTTTGAATGGTGTGAAAGTCCCTCCACACAGCTTTGCTGGCAAGTATCTGTAAAAGTACAGAGCAGGGAAATCCTGCTCTGCATTTTGCGGATGTTTGTTGGTAAAGCCATGTGAGGGAGCTTTTACATTGGCCAAACGCCACACATATTTTGGTTCCTGGAGTCTCTCCCAGAGTCAGAATCTGCACGGGCTGTACCTTGCCGAAGGTGTGAATGTGGTCTTACACTTTTCCCTTTCCTCCTGACCTTCAAATCCCTCCTAAAAAACCTACCTCTTCTTTCAGACTTTCCCTAGCTCCTCACCTCCATAGATTTCCTGCTTATGCTTCCCCTTATGCCATCTTATTCTCCAGGATTCTCCTCCTCCCATTGTAACTAAGCTAAACATATCCACTTGCAACTTCACAAATGTGTCTCTATCTCCCTATGTTCCCCTTCCCCTTATCTTCCCTCCTTGTCCATCCTACTTGGAGGCTTCTCTCGGGGGCAAGGATCTGTCTCTAATCATGACTGTTTGTGGTGACAGGCACACTGCTGGTGCCATATTAACAGGGTGGCCAGATAGGCAAATGTTAGAGGACACATGACAAATACAGGTTGCAGGGCTGCATTGACGTCTCCTCTCCCCACTTCCTCTCCCCCCTCCCCCTTCCCCCCACTCTCCTCTCCTCCTTCTCTCCCGCCTCCCTTAAGGAAATCTCCTCCCTGGTCTCTTCTTCCAACCCTTCCACCTGCCCTCTCAACCCAATCCCCTCCTGTCGCCTCACCTCCATTGCTCTCACTGTTGCCCCCCCTTCTACATGTCATTAATCTCTCCCTCTCCAACGACTCCTTCCCCTCTGCCTTCAAGCATGCCACTGTCTCTCCCATCCTCAAAAAGTCCACCCTCAACCCCTCTGACCCTTCTAGTTATTGACTGGTCTCCCTCCTACCCTTCGCCTCAAAGCTTCTGGAACATGTTGTCTACTCCCGCTGTCTGGAACTCCTCTCTGCCAACTTGTCCCTGGACCCTCTCCAATCTGACTTCCACCTCCTTCACTCCATTGAAACTGCCCATGCCAAGATTACCAATGATCTGCTTGTCGCTAAATCTAAGTGGCTCTACTCTATTCTTGTCCTCCTTGACCTCTCCGCTGCCTTTGACACTGTCGACCATCCACTCCTACTGAACTCTCTTCACTCCCTGGTCTTCTGTGGCTCTGTCCTTGACTGGTTCTCCTCCTACCTCTATGACCACTCCTTCAATGTGTCTCTTCCCAATTCTACCTCCTCCTCCCTCCCCCTCTCAGTAGGGGTTCCCCAAGACTCTGTCCTGGGCCCTCTCCTCTTCTCTATCTACACCCTGTCCCTGGGCAAACTCATTGCCTCCCACGACTTCCAATATCACCTCTATGCTGACGACACCCAACTCTATCTCTCCACCCCCTCTCTTTCCCCTTCTGTCCAAGCTTGCATCATCAACTGTCTCTCTGATATCTCCGTCTGGATGTCCCAATGCCAACTCAACATGGCTAAGACTGAACTCCTTATCTTTCCTCCCTTCCCTTCCTCCCCCTCTTCTCTATCCATCCTTATTGATGGTGTTACCATCCATCCTGTTCCCCAAGCCTGTAGGTTGGGATTCATCTTTGATACTCACCTCTCCTTTAAACCTTACATCGACTCTGTTGCCAAGTCCTGTCGTTTTGCCCTCTATAACATTGCTCGGATTCGCCCCTTTCTCTCTGTCTCCTCAGCCAAAACCCTTGTTCATGCTATGGTCATCTCCTGCCTTGACTACTGCAACCTCCTCCTTGCTGGCCTCCCCTGCTCTCATCTCTCCCCCCTTGTCTCCATCCAAAACTCTGCTGCTAGGTTCATCCACTCGGCCCATCGCTTCGACCACGTGCAGTCTCTCCTCTCCTCACTTCACTGGCTCCCCCTCCCCCAACGCATCCTTCACAAACTCCTAGTATTTACTTACAAAGCCCTTCACAGCCTGGATCCCCCTTACCTCTCAGCCCTTATCTCCTTACACACTCCTGCACGCACTCTCCGCTTCTCCTCTATCCCCTCCCTTGCTCTCCCTCATCTCCCCTGCTCCCCTAATCGCCTTCCCCCTTTCTCCCTTGCTGCCCCTTATGCCTGGAACTCCCTCCCTGCCCACATCCACCTTTCCCCCTCCCTCCGCTCCTTCAAATCCCTCCTCAAAACCCACCTCTTCCTCATCACCTTTCCCGACGCTTGCTAGAACTTTCCTCTCAACATTTACAGTCTGCCCTCCCCGACTCCTCCCTAACTGCAACTAAGCCAAGCACGTGCACCTGAGACTTCACATCCGCTTGAATGTTTTGTCCCTTGTCTCTCCCTATGTCCCCTCTCCTTATCTCCTCCCTCTGAGTCTTTTAGATTGTAAGCCATAGGCAGGGACCACGTCCATCTCATTGTTTTGTAAAGTGCCAGGTACACAGCTGGTGCTATACAAGTGCTAATAATAATAATAATAATAATAATAATAAATAATTGGCACCAATGCAGCCCTGCAACCTGTATTTCTCATAAATGTTCTCTAAAATTTGCATGTCTGGCCACTCTACATATATATAATTAATAATGATGGGGTTTTTTTGGTGCTATACAGGGAGCCCTGTGGCGATTTGCTTCAATAAGCACATTGTCAAACAGTTCTGGGCAAAATGCACTCCATCTGCATAAAGCCAGAGAAGTCGATGCCTGACTGTGCAGTTGCTGTGCACATACGGGGTGAAATTCAACAGCCTTCTACCCAGTAGCAGTGGTAGGAAGAATTGCAGCTTGAGCTGAAATGGATCACAAAAAAATGATCCACAGTTAATATCTTGTATTCTGGATAGTTTGGTGATTTATCTAGGAATAATCCAGTAACTTAATTTGGGGGTGGGGGGTGGGGGTGGAAGGCTTAAATTCAGGGGGGCGGGGGCTGAGTCCTGGAAAATATTCCCACTAGGAGTGTGCACCCAGAAATGTGAAAGGCCAGGGAAAGCCTGATATTGGCCATTTCATGGTTAGAAATGAAAGTCTGGAGAACCCTGCATGATTTTATTTGGCTTTCATTAATGGCTTCCGAACCTCATCCCCTGGGCTGGCCATCATATAGAGTCAATCACAGAACTCCTGTTTTATATTCGGCTGTAGAGAGGCAGGTTAGTCTAGTCATTAGATGACTAGCTGGAGACCAGGGTTCATTTCCCTGTTCTGTCAAGTTGTGGGGAAGGGGTGTGGCTTATGAGGCAGGGGGTGGGGCTTGTGAGGCAGGTTTGGGCCCAAGCAATTCATTTTTTATAAATTAAGTGCTGGTTCTATATAATCCCCCTGACCTCGGTGTGGTTCTTCCCCACCCCCAGTGACAATGTACACGTGTGTCCTCTTATGAGCTGGCGCATGACTGCCCATCTGGCTGACTCCTTACAGACCCATATACTGAATATAAATGATGTTGGGGGCCTTCTTCTGCCCCAGGAGTGAATTTGACCCCAATTGGGCATTTATAGTCTCATCAATTGTGTAAATGGGGAATTGGATGCTGCTGCAATGGATGCCTAAGCTCTGTGAAGGACTGATTGAGAATGGACTGTTAGACAGCAAAGCCACAGGGAGAATATTTTGGGGCTGTATCCTGTTTACAGATCTCTACTAACAATGTTAGTTCGTTAATGCTGGTGCTGTTTAGGAGTGTATGTCTGAGCACTGTAGCAACCTGCGCCTTTGTGTCTCTTTAACGGGAAGCAGATACCCCTAAATGGATCAGGAAATGTTCCCAACCTCTTCCAGCAATTCTCTCTAGTAGGGCAGCTAGCAGCACATGAGACCCACACGGCCAGGCTGTAAAGGGCCTGGCTCACCTCATACTGTCTGGGTTTAGTTTACAAGTAGTAAGTTTATTAGAAAGTTTATTATGAATCAGCTTGTGCCATCATCCAGTCAATAGAGAATTAAGGCAACAAAATAGCCTCCTCTGTACTTAATAAAAATGAATTTGTCAATACATATTGGACAAGAAGTAAAACAATTATATATAAAAAAAGAGAATCAGAATATACCAGTAACCAGTAACTTCTTTGGAATAAGTCCAATTATAATAAAGATTTTGTTTAGTTTACAAATGCGAGTGTGCAATCTTCACTAATCTCTGGGGTGTAACCAGATGCACCGCAGGTACTGACCCACACAGCAGTGTGTGAGCCCATGCTCCTCCCTCTCCCTCCTTTGTCCCTGCTGCTGGATGGTGTTTTCCACCTGCTCTGGGGTCTCCTCTCCACTCCAGGTCAGAAGGCTCTGCTTTCCTTCGCCCTGCTGCCAGACACAAGATAGCACCTGCCAGAAGGGAGAAGGAGAGAGAGTGCGTGAGAGTGACTTTGGGCTGAAATTTGCAGGGGCTACTGACCCACATATGCTCTGCCGCCATAAAAGCCAGAATTGTCGGGGGAGTAAATTTGCAAGAGATTTATCCCCAATATTCCCAGTTATAATTATTCCTGAGTCCCATGGGTGAATGCGTGTCAAGAACACTGACAGCCAAGTGGGGAAAGGGAACCCACAGCCAAGGGCAGAGAGCAGATTGGCTCCCCCTCGCCCCGAACACACACACACACACACACACGCACACACATACACTGTTGCCACTGGCTCTGCTGCTCTCTCCCCTCCTCAGTTTGGGAGCCTGAAAGCAGAAGGAAGGAGGGCACAGCCATGAGAGAGGAACACTCCCCTCCCCTCCTGCTTGAGAAGGAGAAGTTCAGTGCAGGGTTTCAGGGTGCGACCCCACCCCTTACCAAAACTCTAGCTGTGTCCCTAACTGTTGCAGTAGTGAAGCCATAAGTAGGGAGTTTGGCTGTAGTTCAGGAATGCTGTATAATTCCACTGCACAAAGATACAGGGACCCTAAGTGGAGCTGCAGCGCAGCGTGGGTTCGCTGAGCAGACGGACAGCAATTCCGCTCTGGGACAGTGCCCCGGGTTTCACCGGCCTTCCCCACTGGTGGTGCAGCAAGCGAGGTTATCCCAGAGCAGTCTCAGCGTACTCCCCTTCCACATCTGCCAGGCTGCCTTCAGATGGATCAGCCAGTCTGGAGGGAAAGCAGGCTGGCGCTGCCACCCCCAGAGCTGCGGTCCTTCTGTTTACACCCATTGTACCAGCCCCAGTGTTTTGAAGCACAGAGCTCCATTTATCAGAAAAGAGGTGCAGAGATAAATTACCTGGTATGTGCAGGAAACACAATAGAATTTGCATCAACCTAGTGGCTAGGATCAAATGCACCTTCCTCCTGGAACAGGCAAAGCTTCTGGGGAGACATTCAGAGCCTCTATAGCTCTCAGGGCGTTTATAGACGAGACAAAGAAGGCGGCTGATCCTTTGATCAGCCGCCTTTCTTGCCGCTCGTCTACATGCTTGGCCTGTTTTTTAATCCGCGTCGGAGGGGGCAGGCGATCCTGCCCCCTCCGACGCAGATTCCCGAAGTGCCGGCTTTACGCCGCACTTCCTGGTTCCGCGGGCGAGTGCGCATGCGCAGAAGGAAGTGCATGCGCACTCGCACTCTGCGCTGTGTCTGAACAGCAGACACGGCACACAGAGACACCACGGGGGAAAAGCCGGCATTTGGGCGATCCCACTTGTAAGCGGGATCGTCTATAAACGCCCTCAGGCAGTGTAGTTTCCCAGTGCCCCTGTTCACTGTTTATGGCTGAGTACCATAGTCTAGTGGAAGTACTGATCCTTTAAAGGAGGTTGTAGTCTAGGCAGTCAGCTGACCATCTAGGCTTTAAACTCCCTTAAAGGGGGAGTACCTTTAGATTGTAAGCTCTCAGGCAGGGACTGTGTCTATCTTATTCTCTGTACAGCACCAGGTACATCGCTGGCACTATATAAAAGCTTATAATAATGGGGGGGGGGGAAGGGGGGGAGTACACTCTGCTACACTAATGCAGACAGAGCAAGTTATTACCTCCTCACTCTTCTGACAGTTACTGCAGAAATGATATGGCATGACAGTAAGTAGAGTCAATGAAAATAGAGTCTGGCAGATCAGCCAGAAACATGGAGAGTTTTTATCTAATTATCACTCTGATGCTGCTCAACTGCTTTGCTGCTGCATCCCAGATACTAGTGCAGATCGCACACTCACAAAAAGCCACCTCGCTCTTGACATTTGTAAACAAAACCCAGACAGTATGAGCCAGGTATCGCAAATTTCCTCCCTCAGCAAACTGAGGATAGGCAGCTGCCGACAAGAAAGCTGCTGCTGAACAAAGAAAGAGAACGTACTTAGCAAAGATTTCAGTTCTACATTTTCCACCTTGCCCCTCGTAGCCTCTGAAAAAGCTATGAAAATGTAAAGCAACCAAAGTTGAGAAGTGTACAAGTGCATGCAAAGACAAGTGCATAACAATCAGGATGTGCAGCGAGGCAGTGAGGCGGAAGGGACAGCGCAATGTTCTTACTGTCTGGAAACACTGTCTAATTCTTATTTGAGACAGGCCTTCTGGGAAGCATGGGACTTTGAATTAAGAAGCCCATTCTCTGCTAGGGTTGGCAACTCTCTGGGATTTACCCAGAGGCACCGGGTTTTGATCTATGGCCTCCAGGCTCTAAGGGAAGCCCTGACTTCTCCAAGTCAGTCAGAGAAATTGGGGCTTCTGAAGGTAGCAGGGGATGTCCATATCACAAAGGTGGGAGGCATAAGGACTTTCCCACCCACTTTCTGACATGGCCCTGACCCTTTGGAGCATCATGACACCATTGGTAAAAACAGATACGATGTTGGCGTGGTTAGCTTCCCAGGGCAGGAAACCGCCTGCAAGGTAGATTAAAATCTACCACCTACCAAGGTGGGAAGCCACAATGGCCATTCTCCAGGTTGGCAGGTGGCACTTAACTATTATGCCTGCGACCCAGGTGGCTGGTGAGCCACCCCCATCCCCAACTAGGGTAGGGGAGTGCAACAAATGTGCGGACAGGTGGCCCTGGCCCTCCCCCAGTAACCCCCTACCATGATGAGAAGCCATGGCGGCTAATGATGGGCAGCCATGGTGACTGTCCATGGTGGCCCCCAACCCATATGGCAGGGCCAAATTGATCCATTGGACCACATGGGCAGCCCCTGGCTCAGAATGGGCACTCAAAATCTTTGGGTGAACTCATTTGGGCCCCGGGCCACTAGCAGGCCAACATCTGGCAGTTGGGGAACAGACGTGCAGCTGAGTCCCTGACCCAGGTGAAACATAGTGGGCCATAGCAGGCCCACATCACATATGTTTTTACCCCATGGTGTTCCATCAGGGGCAGGATTATGTCAGAAAGGGGCATGGCAACCCATTTACTCTGCCCCCTTTCCAACATGGTCCTGCTTCATGTGGAGCATTGTGATGTTGTGATGCTCCGTAAGGGACCAAATTACGGCAGAAATGAGTGTGATGGCCTCTTTCCCCCACCCATGCTGCCATGGCCCTATTCCTTTCAGAGGGAGGTGGTAACCCTGCTCTCTGTGCCTCCTCAGAGTTGTTAAATATGCTTGGACAAGTCTGCTGTTGCTTTCTACGGAGCATTAAAAGAGGGTCTGGAACAATGGCAGCTCGTCTACTGGGACTAGTGGGACTCAGCCCTATTAGAAAGTCCTGCCTTCTGGATGAGATGCTTATGAACTGCTGCTGGTAACTCCAAAGGCCGAAGCCCCAGACTGCCTAGGACAGAAGTGTGCAATCAGGATGATGGTAATGCCATCCTACAAATACGACATTCAGTTCTTCGGTTGCTTTCCAACCCTTGGATGAAGGGCAAAGAATGATGATATTATCATGAGTAGTACAAATGAGACTAATTAAAATCCTGTCTGTCTAATTTATTCTATTAGGAGACTATATTGCTTGAAATTTTCCTTATTAACAGAGCACACATTCCCTTTTATATTCCAAGCCCTGATTTTCTTGTCAAATTGATGAATGCCACAAGGCAAATCCCATTTTCAGGCACTAATCTGAGGCTTTCCTTGTTGAGACTCATAGGGTCAAAAGTAGTGCTAAAACTTGGTATTCAAAATTACTTGGTTTTTTATCGAGTATCTCAGTATTAGACTCAGTTTTACTAAGTATTGAGTAACTGAGGAATCGGCCCAGTACTCAGTCCAGTATTTGATACTTGGGTAAATCCTTGGATGGGCAACATATGGGACTTTTCCTGCAACATACAGGGCTTTTCCTGGTCCTATCTAAGAGTAGTGGGCACTCGGAAAATACTCAGTACTCGGTTTTATTTTACCGAGTATTTTACAAAGTACCAAGTATCAAATATTCAGCCAAGTTACTGAGGATCAGCTGAACACTCGGAGCCAATACTCGGAAACTCAGAAATACTTGTGAATTATTTTTTTTACTATTCAGTGCAGCCCTAGTCAAAAGTGATTGGGGTTGGTTTGATGAAATCTGAAAATGTTTCTGTGAGTTTGTAATTGAATAAGTCAATTTATAATCCTGCATTTCTCACGCATTGGAAAATCATGAATCCCTGTCTCCCACCCATCCTATTTTCTGATTTTTGCACCATTTAATCTTCTCTTTCAGATCATGCTGTCTGCTGTGGAGAGCTCCACAGGAATGCAAATAAATACTCCTGTCTGAGAGCATCCATTAGAACAGGCATTTTATTTTAAATGACCCATGAAAAGCACTTGTTTGCACATTGAGCATTTCATTTACAGAGACACCAAAACCCTACATGTCTTCCTGAATGAGAGTAAATAAGCCACATGTGACAGATGCTAGCCTTGTTACTTAGTGTATTATTAGAAAGCATTTGGATACTACAAGGGTCATAACAGAACTAAAACAAGTGTACATTTTAAAACTTGCAAATACAATCTGAATATTGATTTTATATGTTTTAACATTGTAAGCCACCCCGGGCTGCTTGGAGCAGGAGGGGCGGGGTATTAAATGATTTTATAAATGAATAAATAAATAAATATTGGTTTCCAGAGACAAATACCCGTATTTTTAGTCACCTATGTTGCCTAATTCATCTTTTTTATAATTTGGTGCTTTGGTAATTGAGCTTTTGTTTGCTTCATTTCAGTATTTTTTTCATGTCTTCCTGCATTACATTGTACAGATGGACCAATCAAATTCAAACTCGCATTCAAAAATTCAAATTAAAAAAAACTTGTCAAACAGTACATCTGAAGATCGAGAGTATGGAATAACAAAGTACTCAATAATGAAGTATTGGAGGGCTGCTTAGCCCTGTCCCGGGTCCCCCACTCAGTCTTCATACTGCTCTCTCTTCCCCAGCAGTGGGCATCACTCCTGGATGCAAACAATGTGGAGAAGTTTGGTAAGAGGAGGGACTGGGATTGTGTTCTCTCAGGAGCTGGATACAACTGAGAGGGTGGGCAGGGGGGGGGGGCAACACCCCTTAATCTGGCTGCAACTTTGACAAATAATTAGTTTAAATAAAGTGGTGTGTCTAGATTCTTTGTGTAAATTTTCTCCCCGGAGGCAAGGATTCACCTGAAAGGAATTCACTAGGTCTCTGCTGATTTACACCTTCTGGTGACACTTCTCTCAGCATCCCATGTCCTGCTGGGACCACATCACATTGAAAAATATATTCACCCCAAAGAATAACCTTAGCAGCAATTTCTCTGTTGACTTGAACAAACCACTTGTACTCCAGGATTGTCTCAATCATTTCCAATTTTAATTTTTGTTTAAAAAAATCAAAAGAAATTAGAGGTTGTTCTCTTGATTGAGAAGTGTCTCGATTCTTTATGAGTTAGCTTTGTCATTTTACATGTGTCTGCTAAGCCAGACACTTTCTGAAGTGTTGGTTTCCCTTTCTTTGTTCTGGGCTTCCTTAAAAGGAATTAGGAGTCACACGTTTGATTGGGGGTCCTCTGCCATAGGATAGAAATAGAAGTTGTTAAAATCTTTTGTTTGTCCAAGATTTTAAGGCAAGTCAAACATCTGTGTTTGACATGCCCATACTACATTATATATAGCAGCCTATCTGCTATTTGACTGATTGCTTCTTAGATTATTAGGCAGCAAAATTGCAAATTGTTTATTTGAATTTGGTTGAATGTGTGAATTTTGGTGAATGTTTTAGCTCTCTTCATTATGGATGTGCAAAATCAAAACACAAATCTACTCCTATTGATCAACGTTGGTGGGGCTAAACTCCCTCTGACCAAGACAGCATAACATATCATGAAACTTGTAAAATGCTCAATTTGCTAGACTAACAATTAAAAAAATCCCATTAGAAGAGAAAATTGAGAGTCACAAAGCACACAAACATAAACCTGAAAAATGCAGGACTTTTTTGTGTTTCAAGTATGAAAAGAAAAAAGGCCTTTTTGTGTTCCATCTCAACCCAAATCCACATCCACTGCCCTACTCTACGTTTTGTGCATCTGGATGTTTGCATGCTGTGCAGGGGACACATGCCTTGTTTTGACACTAGCTAAAGGGTCTTTCTTGGGGCCTCATTCAAATTGTAAGACTGAGCCCTGGGCTTTATAGGCCTGTGCCTTAATATAGCGGCTAGAGTATGTATTGCCAGCAGTGACCGAGTTCCTGTCATCAAAGGCAAAATCACAAGGTAAGCAAATAAACTGGAGGAGAACTGGCTAATCCACGAGTAATTTAGTTTCATGGTTAATCTAATCTAATCTAACCAAAGTGGTAGTAATCCAGCAGGTTCTGTTGGAGCCTGTGGCATTTTATTTGCTTGTTTGTTTGAACGTTCCTTTTAGAAACTATTGTGACTATTATACACAAAGCAAGACTCATCTCCTCAGTCCTTGCAAGCCTGTTAGCGTACATTCAGCATCATTTTGTGTGCCTGCATCCTTTTATTTTAAAGTACCAAAGTCAGTCTTTTAACCTGACTAATGAACCATTTAGCACAATGGTGTATAAACATGAAAGTGGATCCCTCCTCCCCAGCCATGCAATACTCTGTTTTACCCCTGTGTAATCAAGAATGTTAGCCTGATTTGGCTCTCAGAGTAGTACCTGCAAGCACTGCTCTCCCTCTCCTTAGGATTGTATAAAATGACATGAAGCCACAGACGTCAGCTACTCTGTCTAAGGTCATAGGCACTTGCCTTTAATTGTAGATCTTATTTTAGGATGAGCAGCTGCTCAGCTGGTGGCTCATCCCAGCAAGTCCTGCTCCATCAGAATGAGAGAGTTCCCCCACTGCAGCAGCAGCTTTACAGGACATAGGGTCATGCCAACTTTCTTCCAGGAGAATAAGAATACTTAAAGGCCTCTGCTCACTCTCTCGCTCCAGTACAGAAAATCACATAGGGTGTAATTACATGAGACGGGTTCCCACATTGGCACCCCCCCACCCCCACCCTTTAGCTCAGATCCACCTGCCTGTCCAACAGTGGCCACCAGATGTAGCTCCACATGGCATCATCCCCAGAAATGTGCAGTACGTCAGGTGGGTTAACCTGGCTCAACCTGGGGCAATGGGCTCCCCTGGGCGTCCTCCCATGCAAAAGGCCCCCAGCAGCCCCACTTGCTTTTCTCTGTGTGTTGACCTTTCCTTAAACTGCATTAAAAATTCAAATAGGAAAAAGTGCAGCCAGGAAGAGCTGGTAATTCTTGCTGGTGACTCATCGGATGCTGTGTAAATCTGATCAATTCAGGTCTGTGATGTTACTCTTGCTAGTGTTTACATGACAGCTTGCTCTACGTTCTCATCCTCATGCAGTCATTAGAAACCTCTGGTCTGCTTTGTGAGTAAATTTAGTTTTATTCCAAGTGATCAAAAAGCAAATCCTGTCATTATGCTGGCTTTGGTACATGCATAAAATCAGACTCCTGCCAAAAAACTCTTTGGCTGAACTGCATGAGTTCAGCTAAATGACTGTTCCACTGGGCTTTTGGTGAGGGAGATGGGTGATGGGAAGGGGGTAGTAAGATGGGGAGGGAGGGTTTTTTAGCTCTGCCTCCCTTGGGGAGAGCTAAACAGGTGTTTAACTCCTGGGAAGAGCACAACAGGCATAAAACAGGTGTTGTTTATGCCTGTTTTGTTTTCTTTATGGTTTTATATGCTGTGAGCCTCACCAAGCTGCTATAACAGAAGGGGGTGGCCAAGAAATAGAAATAAATAAATAAAGCAGGGTAGAATGGAAATGACTTACAACAACACAACCTGTCTGAAGAAAAAAAAACATTCCTGTTTAGAATTGATGTAGTCTCATCTCTGACAAAGATAAATTCTGAGCCTCATACTGTTCTGCCTTGGGTTGGTGCTTTATATTATTTCTCTTCTCTTCCATTTCCTGTATCCCTTCCATCTTCCAAAGACTTAGCCATAATGTATGCTTGCCATTTGTTTGTGTCTATGTGATGGACATGTTCTGTTTATCAAATTCCTCGGTATGCGAGAGGAACCCTGAGGCCTTCTTGGAGCCTTGTTAAAACTACATCCCCAATCTGAAGGCAAGAGTTGATGGTTTCCCTGCCTCTAATGAGTCAACCCTTGCTGAATCATCCCCACTGGATACGGCTTACCTTTGGGCTCATAAAAATGTATTAGAAGAGAAACTTTTTTGTGTGCTCTAGAAGAGACCAAATTACACTGAATGGCAAGAGTTTCCTGGAGAAAGATCTCTCTGTCCCAACAGTGAACAAGTAAAGTAATGGCCCATCCATAACAAGTTTCACTAAATTAGCACTAGTCCCCAGCTAGTGGGTCGTGTTGTATTTTAAAGTGGCATGCACACTTAATATTGCTGGTCTTTGAGGCTCCCAGATATAGGGGGCAACTCATCACCTGTATAATGTTCTGAGCAGAATAAGGATTTGGTAACAAATTAACCCTTTGAGACAAAACTGCTGCCTAAGCCCCAGGGGGAGGGTCCTAGCTGCTGTGGTGCTGGGTCCCAGGCACTGCATCCCAGCCAGCTCTGGTGACTGAGAGCCCTGGTGTTGCCAATCCCAAGTGTACAAAGTCATTTGTCAGGCCTCTAAAACCAAGAGAATTGCCTAAAAATGGTGGCATTTTAAAGCTCAAGAAGATATTTGCATGTTGCCTTCTGAGCTTTTGGCAGTTTCATAGGCTGCTTTCTCATCTGCGGCGGTGGTTGCAGCAGAGGGAGGGCCAAGGGAAGACGTGGCAGCGTGGAGGAGCCGGCTGACAGGAAAATCGCCGGTGCGAACGGGGATCTGCCACGGCTTCTCTCATGCATGTCAGGGCAGAAATTTGCGCCCAGACATGCGCAAAAGAAGCCGCGACAGATCCCCGCTAGCACCAGCTCTTTTCCTGTCAGCCGGCTCCTCCACGCTGCCATGTCTTCCCTCGGCCCTCCCTCTGCTGCCACTGATGCCACAGATGGGAATGCAGCCAAAGTTTCAAGCTTCTCTCTACAGCCCCGAGGGCTAGAAACTTTTAAAAATAAAAAACATAAGCAAAAATTCCCATGACTTTATCAAGAGACCCTAGGACAAAGAAAATTACCTTGCAGACCTTATGTTGTGCCAGGAGGGCAACCAAGATAGTCTTTTAAGAGGTGGGCCAGCCCTGACCACTGTCCCTTGGTCATGGCGGGTTACTAGGTTTGAAAACCTCAGAGTGGGATACCTCATACCCTGCCCCAGTAGCCTCCAAATTGCAGAAATATAAATAAATAAATAAATAAATATAATTTGTATAGATGCATATTTAAAATAGCCATTTCCCTAACTTTAAGGCTAGGCTGGGAAAATTGTATAAAAAGCAAACTGGATGTAGGTTGATCACACACACAGACTCTTACACTCTGACACATGCACACAGACACAGACACTATTAACATCAAGATAATGGGAGGGGGAGGGCAGAGTCAGAGGTAGGCTGAAAAGGGGACTTCGTACCCCTTTCTGACCTTGATCCTACTGCTGTTGTTTAGAGCTGCAAACAGGCACCTGAAGATTTGGGCACCTGTGACAATTCTGGAGTGTCTGAATTGACCTGGCCCATTCGGGCACCATCAATGCCCAAACAGGACCCAACAGGCAGATGGAATGCACCGGCTGGCCTTTGAAAGTGACAGGTCCCAGCTGGGTCTGCAGTAGCCCCAGTCGGGGTCTGTCACTTTCAAAGGCCACTTCCCCCCACACAGCACTTCTCACCTGAGAGGTGCTGTTGGGGGGGTGGGGGGAGGAAGCACAGCCAGACAGCCTTTGAAAGTGACAGGGCTGTCACTTTCAAAGGCTGCTTTCCACCCTACAGTGCCTCTCACCTGAGATGTGCTGGGGGAGAAGGGGGGAGTGTTGGCCAGCCTTTGAAACTGCCAAATTCTGGTCAGGACCGCCGTGGAGTCAGGCTCTGCAGCACTCAGGACTGGGGCATGTCAGTTTCTCTGGAGAATGCTTGAGTTTTCAGGCATTAAACACCTGATTGGTCCTTGGGTAGCCCACTGAGTGATGCACCTGAAAATGTTGACACAGAGTGTTTTTAGACACACATTTCTCCTTGATGTTTTTCTGTAACATCCAGAACTTTCTGTGTGTCTAAATCACTCATCCAGATCTTAAACATCTGGATCTTTGAACTTCTGTGTGAAACTTCGCCCAGAACTTTTGTGTGTAAAAGGTTCTCCTGGTAAACTGCTTTGCTCCAGGCAGCTGTGGTTACATGGTTTCCATGGCAGCCTGTCATGTTTACAGCTGCGGCTACTTTAGGCTGCCTCAGGGCAATGTTTGTGTGAAGAATGCATCCAGGAACTGCCTCAGGGAAGTATGTGTATGAAAAATGAATCTGGAACTTACTTGTGGACTTGTAAACGCAGAAGATTGAAACATCTGGAACTTTAACGTGTGTCTAAAAATGCTACCTCTAGGTCCTAATTTTAGTACCCATTGCAGTTCTACTGCTGATGCTCTCCACAACAGAGATGAACTTCAGTGGCCCTTTTTACACGGATGCCCCCTCCTGCCCACATGAGCGACTGCATGGGTGGGGGAGGGGTGGGCTGTCCGTCTGACTGCCGTGGTTGAGGGTACGTGCATGCTCCCACGCTCCACCCACCTCCACCAATCCTCTATGCATTGAGGCATTGGAGAAAATGGAGGTGCTTCCGTGTGTGGAGATGGGTGGAGATGGGTAGAGGTGCGTGGGTGTATGTGTACGTGCTACCCCCGTACCACATAGCCACTGCAGCGCCCCTCTGCACCATGGCTCCGTCCTGGTCTTTTAAAAAAAGGCCAGTGTGACACAACAGGGACTGTTGACTGCAAAGTACTTTTGGGTGTGGAGCACTTGAAAATCTAGCTCTGAGTTCTCTTGAAAGTCTGGCCCTCAACATGTACAAATATGACCTAAAAGCATTTTCAATTAATAACCACTGCAGGAATAAATCTGGTAAAACAATTTTCAGCACAGCAGAATGTGACATGCAATGAAAATGAAGAATTAAGGATCTGTGTAGGGAATTATTTTTCTGTATGCTAAAGCCTATTCCATGATATAGTTGACATTTTATGCATTAATTTCACACTGAAGGAAAAATTTTAGATCAGCAATGTTCCATAATTAGCAGGCTTCCCATTTAATTTTTAAAATCTGACCCTTAATAACATTATCAGATATATCTTTAAGAGTTAGAAATAAACTATTTTAATCAAAAAGCAGCACTGATTTAAATGTACCTAAGCCTGGGTAGAATTATTTCTGTTAGTTAACCTTGTGGAGCAGAAATAACATTGTTAATATGAGACAAAGTAGTACAGAGATATCTTTTGCTGGACCCTCAATTTTCAGGGCCACTCAAGAGTCAAGATCCTTTCTTGGGCAAAGTGAGAACTACAGACTGAGCCAATGCAGGGAGGAGCTGCTTAGGAGGTAGCTGGAGGGGAAAATGTCATTAGGGTTTCAAACATTTAAATACAATGGGAGGAACCAATAATCAAATGATAAAGTAAATTAAGATTAGGATAGAATATTAAGGAGGGGGGTTGTATGAGAAAGGGTTCAAGTAGAGAAAGTAATTAGTATTTTTAAAAAAATCTATACAATATAAGGAACATAGCAGGTTATACTATTACTACTAAATTGCTATTAATGCAATAGCACTGTTGCAGAGCACTATTATGCTCATGCTAATGATGCTAAATAGCACCAAAACTGAAGTCCTGAATAAATGAAGGAAATGAAATAACAAAGGGCATTTCAGATAAGACACTACTCGAGCAGGAGGGCAATAAACACTGTGAATTACCTGCATGTGTAAACTACTCTCCTGTGAGTCTCGTAAAAATGTCTCTGTGTTAATGAGCATCTGTAAACCCTAGATATTGAGGATTTCCGAATGCAAATTGGAAAACCCCCACAAATTGCTTATCATCCATGTCTAAAAATGCCTTGATTTTGATTCTCAAGGGAATTTCTCATGCAGATGTGACATTGCAATCCTGTCATCTCCAGCGCTGCCTTCTTTGTCGTGGGAGAGGAATGATCGCAGGAGATTACAAACCCTGGTAGTTTTCATGCACATCTAAAAATGCTCAAATCAGAGTAAACTAAACAATGAAGTGAACAAAGGGTAAAAGTCCCAGGACTTCCGGGCCAGGGGAGGGAGATAAGAGGCCTGCTGCTTGGCGGAGCCAGTCAAACCACCTACCTCTCTGCTGCCTGCCTACCCTGCTTGCTGCTGCAGAGGCTGGACGCCCTTTCCTGGGCTTGCCCCTCCTCTGGGAGTTCCAGCTACCCAGCCCTAGGCCCAGACCCCAGGTGACACTCTGCCCCTCCTTCCCTGTGGAAGGAGAGGGGGGCAGAGCCAGGACTTTCCCAGGACCTCCGGGCCAGGGGAGGGAGATAAGAGGCCTGCTGCTTGGTGGAGCTGCAGGTGTGCGCCACAGGCCATGCACCTAAGGGTCACTGCCAAAGGACCCTTAGGCATGGCCCTTAGCGAGACCAGGGGACAGGAGGGGGGCTCTGTTCAACAGGTGATTAATAGGGAGGGGTGGGCTAGTTGAGTAGTAGTTTGTATCAGGGGCCTGGGTAGTTTTGATTAGGGGGTGGATTTTTAAAATATTATTTATTTATTTTTCAATTTGATACCCTGCCCCTCCTGCCATCAGGCAGCCCGGGATGGCTTACAATATAAAAACACAAATAAAATCCAATATAAACCATTTTAAAAATGGCTAACATGAGGACATTTAACACCAGCACCCCACCCCCTCCCTGTCCCCCCTTTCACCCCCCTTGTATATAGGGTTTCTTTAGGGGGGATGGGGTGGGATGCCCCAGCTCCTTGGTGAGAACAAGGGGGGGATATTGGGTTAATGGGCTTTGGTCCTTCTGTGAGAGAGGGGGACCTCTCCTTGGAAAGGGGGGAGGGTTACACCACCCTTTGAGGGGGGGATTATGGAGGGTGGGGGTTTTCCTCCTTGGACAGGCAGGACAGCCATGGGTGAAGGGCCCAGGGGGTGGGGTGGGCCCAGGCCCACAGCCATAGGGTCATGATGGGCTGGGGATGGTCCCTCTGGAGGGCAAATATGATCTTGTAGAGGTTTGAGGTCTAGTGCCTGTTCCCCTCAATGCCCCCAGGTCAGATAGGGGGTGTTGGGTGTTGGAAGGGCCCCTGGTCAGATGTTGCTGCTGTTGAACGCCAGGTCAGCTGTAAATAAGAGCTCTATGGTCCGGGAGTTGATCCTAGACCAGATGGCTGACTTGGTTACATCAGGGAGACCTAGCTGGACACTGAATCGGGGCCTATTTTGGCTGATCTTGTCCCGGCTGGGTACTCTGTGCAGCACCAGCCCCAACCAGAGGGATGGGGAGGAGGGGTACCCATTATTTTTCAGGATACTTGGTCCATGAGGAGGTATCCAGTGCAGAGAATGCCTCCATCTTCTGATTGATTTGACCCAAGGAGACAGATTAGGGGTGCTGCTGGTATACCATGCACCTTCCTGTGTGGCAGCAGCATCCCTGCTTGCCCTGACTGACCTAGTGTCGGAGGTGGTGTTGTGATCCTCAAGGATTTTAGTCTTTGGGGATTTTAACATCCACGCCAACTCCAGTGTCAAAGAGTGGAGCAAAAGTTCATGGCCACCATGGCAACCATGGCCCTGTCTCAGGTGATATCTGGCCCAACTCACAAGGTTGGCGGTGAGTGGGGACATACTCTGGATCTGGTGTTCTGTACTGGCCTTGAGGTGGGTGGTCTGTTAGTGGGGGAAGTGTCATCTATCCCCTTGTCATGGACAGACCATTATCTACTATGGGCTAGTCTCCCAGCACATGTCTGCCCCCGGCAAGGTGCGGAACTGGTTTGTTTGGTCTTCCCCCAGAGACTTATGGAACCAGAGCGGTTCAGGAATGCTCTGGGGGATATACCTTCCGACCTTGACGGCTGCTCTCTCAATGCCCTCGTTACTCTTTGGAACACCTTGCTTTGTGAGGCCATCAACCGGATGGTTCCCAGACATCCACTTCCCGAGCATAGGTGATGCAGGGCCCAGTGGTTTACAGCGGACACGAATCAGCTGTAGCAGGAAGGGAGGCAGATAGAGTGATGGTGGTGCCATACTCGTACTAAAGCCAATAGGGATGGGAGAACAGATCGCAGTTTGGTTTCGGCCGTTCGGTTCCGAACCTAGGAATCAGGTTGCTCCCTCTCCAGCTGACTGATGAGTCCATGGGATGTGGGATGCTGTGATGTCATAGTGCTTAGGTGGGTGGGTTTATTATCTGGGAAGCCCCAGCTCCCTGGTCAGAGCAGGGGGCAGGGTGGGGAATGGGATGAAGGGCTTGTGAATGCTTGTCAGGAGGTGGGGGGACTGCCTTGGTAAAGGGGGGAGTATTACACCTCCCTATGAGAGAGGGTGGAGCTCCCCTCACCCACCTGGTGATCCAGTCATGGGGGAGGGGAAGCAGGGGAGGCACAAGCCTGGGGGGAGGGGCCAATGGCTATTGGGGTCATGATGGGCTGAAGGAGATATGGCCCCTCTGGGGGTATGTACAATCATGGAGGGGGCCAAGGTGTTTGGTGCACGGCCTCCTCATTGCCCCCAGGTCAGGCAGTGAGGTGGTTGGGAATGAAAGGGCCCCTGGCCGTGTGTTGCTGCTGTTAAATGCCAGATCGTTTGTAAATAAAACCTTTACAGTCCAGACCTGATCCTGGACCAGGCAGCTGATCTGGTACGTATCATGGAGACCTGGCTGGACACTGAGTCTGAGCCTTTTCTGGCTGACCTTGTACTCCGTGCCACACCAGCCATGGACTGGGGGAGCGGTGGTGTGGTATAGCTATTATTTTTAGGGATACTTGGTCCGTGTGCAGATATCCAGTGCAAACTCCATCCGGAATAGAGGGCCTTTACCTTGTGGTTGATTTGGCTTATAGAGACAGATTAGGGGTGCTGCTTGTATCCATACACCTTCCTGTACAGCAGCATCCCTACTTGCTCTAGCCGATTGCGATCCAAAAGACTGATAGTCCTGGGGGATTTCAATATACACGCTGACTCCAGTGTTCAGGGGGCAGAGCAAGAATTCATGGCCACCATGACAACCCACTTTGGTGAGAAGTTTACATGTATCAATGTAAACACAATGGTTAAAGTTTACATGTATCAATGTAAACAAAATGGCTAAACAAAATGGCTAAAGGCACAAATCTCAACAAGAAACAGTAACCAAATAAGAAATTAGACCAGCAGTTTAATACAGCACATATGCAAAAATAAACAAAATAGTCACAATAGCACAATATAGAAGCTAGCTGAACACAGAACAGATGCCTGGAAAGTAATAACCAGGTTCCCTGGTTTATGGACTATCACCTAGTTTTCATTTATTGCTTTCTAGGGGTGGGACATCTGGCAAAAAACCGGTTACCGGTTTTACCAGTTACCGGTTTACAAAAAACCGGTTTACCGGTACCGGATTTATTCCATTGATTTCAATGGGGAACTGTCCCCATTGAAATCAATTGGGGAAAAAACCAATACCTCCCCCCTCCCCCTCTCAGGCTGCCCAGCCTGGATTAATTTTTTTTTTACCCTAAGTCCCTACTAGTGCGGGCCCCGGGCCACCGCTGGTGACCCAGAGCCCACACCAGCAGGTACTAGGGTGATCCCTAGTGGTTTAACACCCCCCCACCCCAGGGATCACCCTACCTCCCCACCCAGGGATCGCCTACCTTTGGTGCTGGGCGGCGGCGGTCCGACTCCGGCGGCTTCAGTGCTGGCTGGTGGCTTCAGTGTTTTCTAGGCCTTCCGAGGAAACCCAGAAGTTCCCCAGAAGGCCTAGTAAGCACTGAAACCACCAGCCAGTGCTGAAGCCGCCAGACTGCCGTGCTGCCGCCGCCGACTCCGCTGCCGCCACCCAGAGTGCCAAAGGTAGGCTATTCCTGGGCCAGGAGGTAGGTTATCCCTGGGGTGGGGGGGTGTTAAACCACCCCCCACCCCAGGGATCACCCTAGTACCACAGTATCTACCTGCTGGTGCGGGTTCTGGGTCGCTGGTGGCGGCCCAGAGCCCACACTAGCAGGGACTTCGGGGATTTTTTTTTTGTTTAAATCCAGGCTGGGCAGGGTGGGTGGGGTGTGTGACCCCCTTCCACCCATGCAGCCTGGACTGGGGAGGGAAAGTGGTTGGGGTTTTTTTGTTTCTTTTTTTACATTGCGGCCATTCATTTCAATGGCCACAAAGTAAAAAAAATCCGGCACGGGGAACCGGTACCAGTACCCCCAAATACCAGAGTAATCTAATACTTCCGGTACAGCAAAATACTGGCAGTATCGGATACCGGATGTACCGAACTTCCCACCCCTACTTTCTAGGCATCTGTTGTGTGTTCAGCTAGCTTCTATATTGTGCTATTGTTAATATTTTGTTTATTTTTGCATATGTGCTGTATTAGACTGCTGTTCTAATTTCTTATTTGGTTACTGTTTCTTGTTGAGATTTGTGAGAATTTTACATGGCCAGAAAAAAGAAAAAGCATTTAAAATTTTTAATTCTCTTCTTCCTTCTTGCAGTGTTCTATATCTTTTGTTTAGGGGCTTTAGAATAATTTATTAACTTCCTTCTTGGACTCAAACAGAAAATACAGGCAGAATCATTCTAGGAGACTGTACCATTAGTCCCTCAGAGGGTGATTTCAGATGTTATGTGCGCCCGGTTCACCACAGTGGATTCCTGGTGGGGGTGAACTGAACAACCACCCCCCGGGGTGAATAAAAGTCCCGAACAGATGTGATGGGACCGGAACCACAGCAGGGAATCAGGCTGGCAGACCACGGGCCGGAGCAGTGCAACAGACATGACGCCGATTCCCAGCCGTGGTCAAAACACCCAGAACCCACCGGGCAGGGGCGGGACACAGACATGGCCGCCTGAGGGCAAAAGAAGCCAGAAGGCACAAAAGGGAATGCCCACACAAGGGAAATGGGAAGGGAGGGGGGAGAGGGAGAAGAGCCGGCCAGGTACCACACACAACAGGCACACAAACAATGGGGGCATAGCAGAACATTCAGCACAAGCACACACCCAGGCACACACACACACACACACACACACACACACACACACACACA
>QEPC01002208.1:33518-49460 GCA_003113815.1 Sphenodon punctatus | reverse complement strand
CACACAGACCCCACACCCTGGCGAAGGACTGATGGAGGACAGGCAGGAGAGCCGGTACAGTGCAGCAGGTCCAAGGACGCAAACCCCCCCTTCAGGAGGAAGTCAGGAGGGGCAGTCCAGGGGCCCCAGAACCCCAAGGTCACACAGGCACCCAAGGGGGGGGGGCAGAGGCCGCAGGTGGCAGTGCTGGCAGGTGAGGACAGTCTGCTGGACACAGGCGGGTCGGTGAGGCCATGCATAGAGCCAGAGCCAGGCACTAGGGAAGGCAATCATGGAGGGGAACACCGGGTGCAGAGACAGACGGGAGGGTGGGGGCCAGAGGAGCCCGGAGCCACAGGCAGGGGCAGCAGCACCCAGGAAGCAGGCAGCACAGCAGCACAGCAGAGACATCAGGGGGGATCAGCCAGCAGAAACTGGCCCCTGGGCAGGGGTGAGAGCCCACACAGGGGCAGGCAACCGGGGGGCCAGGAGGCACACCGGGACTCACAGTCAGCTGCTGGGGGCCACAACGGGCCCAGGGGCTGGGTGCACCGTCCGATGAACCAGGTGGGGCCAATGGATCATGCCCTGGTGGTACCCCAACAAGGGCATGTGGTGAGTGATCAGGTAGTAGGCTTCGAATGGATCCTGCATGGACAGCCCCAACTGCACATCTAAATGGGCCCACACACCCGACAGTGCCGACAGTTCCGCCGCGGTAGGCTCAGACACACAGCTGTCAGCAGCAGGGGGCCACGGAAGCTGTGTCCCGTGAAAACACCCAAAGTAGGACACGGACAAGGCAGGTCCCCCCTCCTCAAGGCAGATTGTGTAGGTGGCCAGGCTGCACACAGACAGTGCAGACACGGTCTCAGCCACGGACCAGGCCACACGAGAGCACCTCATCTCTGGGATGTGCCCATCAGAGAAGGGAACCAGCCCCAGAGTCTTCGCATGCAGCCGGCAATCACGAGCGCTCGCCTCATAGCCGAAGTAGCAAAGACCAGAGCTCAGGCTCGCATAAGCACCCGACTGGCTGTCTGGGCAGCCCAGGAGCAGCTGCATGGCTGGGGTATGCCACAGGTCACACAGGGACATGGTCCCATGGAAGGTCCAGCTATGCAGGGCCCCATGGGAGCCGGGAAGCAGAAGCCCGGTGGATGCACAACCAGCCATGGTCCAGCTAGACAGGGAGAATAACACCATGGACAGGGGGGCACACATACCCTCCAGGGCCGGGGGAGGCTCCAAGGGGTCCCAAGGACAGAACAGGTGGCCACGGGCTGCAACATTGTATAGCAACAGAGCGAGGCATGGGGTGCAGACCCGGAACAGCTGCAGGATGGCTAATCAGGATGGCAAGGACACGGTGTTGCAAACAGGGAGGGGGGGTGATGGCTGAAGGCATGCAGCTGCACAAGGAATTCACAGCCGCGCGTGCCTGTGCGTGTGCTAGGCCCCATGCGAGGACAGCAAGTGCACCCAACTGCACGCCCACGGACACCAGTATCACATTGAGAGGCCCGGCCAGCTGGGGGCAGGGCCCCAGGCCACCCAGGCCATCAATGGGCCAGCATAACCGTCCCCCAACACCTGGGGCCTCCACCACCATGGAGCGGGACAGGGCAGCCGCCTGCTGGATGCACCTCGCGCTTGCAGCCAAGTGGTACCATGACTACACCGAGCAGTTGCGCCTCCTTACCGCGGAGCAGCACCTGGGTGCCTGCCTGCAGGTTTCCCTGGCCTGGAGAGCTGCAAGGGTCTGCAGGGCCCACCATGGGCGCAGGAGAGCCCTTGCCCAGCTCAGGGCACAGAGGCTCTCCGGGGCAGACCAGCAGGCTGTGAGCCGGGGCTGAACCCAGCTTGCGGTGATCCGCGAGGTGGCCAGGCACCTCCGATGGGGGAGGGAGACCATGCGCCGGGCATCCCTGCTTGCTATGCCCATCGACAGGTGGATATGGGTCACTGAGCAGACACAGGGTTGGTGGGCCAGGGCGCTGGCCCAGTGGGACGAGACAGCCTGGAGGGCCCACTTTAGGATGGACAAGCTCACCATGCTCTGACTCGCCGAGCTCCTTACACCCTGGCTTGAGCGACAGCACACCCCCATGAGGACACCCATCCCCATGGTGCAGCGGGTGGTGATAGCAGTCTGGGCCCTAGCTACACCCTACTCCTTCCAGTCCATCTCCCAGCACTTCAGGGTTGGCCTGAGCACCGTTGCCTGTATCCTCCAGGATGTGTGCGAGGCTGTGGAGGGCGTGCTCCTGGACAGAACAATCCAGCTGGTGGACCAGGGGGCCGTGATGGTAGGATTCACGGCCAGAGGCTTCCCCAACTGCATGGGTGCCATGGACGGCATGCACATTGAGATTCTCCAACCCTCCACAGGGGAGGCCGCAGAGTATGTAAACAGGCATGGGTATAACTCCCTGCAGCTGCAGGCGGTTGTGGATCACCGGAACCGGTTCATAGACATCTTCACGGGCAACTCCGGCCGCAGTCATGATGCCTGGATCATGACCATCTCCCCCTTCTATGCCCGGATGTTCCGGGGGGACTTTGCTGACATGGGGATGCCCTGGATTGAGGGGGTACCAATGCTCCCCTGTATCCTGGGCGACCCTGCCTATCCCCTCACCTGGTGGCTAATGAAGGTGTACCCGGTCGCAGGTGATCAGTGCCTGCTGCGTGCTGCACAATGTGTGTGAGACCGAGGGGGCAGCCCTGGAATACCCCCAGCCCACCTGGCCCCCTGGTCCGGTGCCCCTGTACGTGAACGCTGAGAACCCGAGGGAGTACCATTATGCCAAGCGCATCCGGAATGCCCTATATCAGCCGGGAGGCTGAGGTGTGAGGGCTGAAACCTCCCGGCCCAGGCCCAGAGGGTCACTGGCCCGGTCCCTACACGGGAGGTGGTCTGATACCCCACCAACCCACCCCTGTCACCCAATGATGGGTCTGTTGTCCTAAACAGACTTCAACATGACTCTGGGTATTTTTAGATGTTATGAGATCACGCTCAACCACAGTGAACCACGGTCAATCCCGCGGCGGGGCCAAAGCGCCCTGAACGTCTGTTCGGCGGCTGCCAGATGTTCACCATGGTCAATACCCACATGGGGTCAAAAGCAACCACGCTTCCAGGGCTCCCAGTCGGACAATCTCCGAAAGCATGGTCAAAGAGATTTCCGCTGGGAAACAACAAAAAGTAACGTCTGGATGGCAATCACCGACCGGAACCAAAGAAAATGATCCCCAGCCGGGGACAAAGCATGCAACATTGCTGCCAGGCAACCAGCAACAACACAGCCACCAGAGGGAGATTTAAAGGGCAAACCACAGCAAGGAAGTGTGGCGGAATGGAGCAAGGAGGGAGGCGGAAGAGAGCGGTGGGTGAGAGAGCAAGGGTGGAGGAGGAGGAGGCAGTGGCAGTGATGGAGGGATCACAGGTGGAGGTGGGGGAGGCAGGTGTTTTGCTGAGGATGGAGGAAGTGGAGGGACAACACCCACAGCAGCTGGGACAGGATGCCCCGGGGACATCAGCCAGACCAGGGGGAGGTGGCACCCCAGAAACGGGAGGCAATGTAGTGCAACCACAATTTATTGAGGGTAAGCTGTATTTCAATTTATTTCACCCACGTATACATGTGCACCTGACCCCTCTCCCTCCACCCCAGCTGCCCCCCGCCCCATAGTGTCCCCCACCTCACACTGCCCTCCCCCTTCCACCCCTGCCCCCATCCCCCACGTTTCCTTGGACGCCCCCTTGAGTGCCCAGCATTCGCAATGGAGCTCTGTGAGCTCCCCTCCCCCCCACTGTCAGTGTTCCCAGCAGTGTCCTGGGCTACCTCCTGGGCCAGCAGGGGGGGCACAGTTGAGGGGAGGGTGGGGGACCCGGGGGCCCCCCTGAGCGGCTGAAACCTCCGGAGGGCAGGGGGGACCAGGAGGCGGATGCGTGGCCCCTGTGGGCGTGGGGGTGGCTGGGGTGACTGGGGATAGGGTGGGGGCACCGAGGGGCCCGGCATGGGACCCTGGGCAGGCAGGGTGCCTGGAGGGGTGGCTGCCATCACATAGGCCCACATGGTGCCCGTGTGCAGGAGAAAGAGGTCCCAATATCATGGGACCTGTCCATTTTGGTGGAGTGTTCATGCACCATCCCTGTGCTGGCCTGCTCCAGTCGCCTGAGCGCTTCCACCTGCCTGCTGTGCTCCCGGTGCTCCCGCCTCCGCTCCAGATGCACCTCGGCCTGGAACTGCATGTCCCGCACCTCCGCTTGCTCCAGGGACCGCTCGATGGCCGCCTCCATCCGGTCCACGGCCGCTATCATCCTCTCCCCCTGTTCCATTGAGGTCCAGACGATATCCTCCACCTGGTCCTCCCTCCACTGGTGGACCCATGCCCGGTGCTCCCTCATGCACTGTGCTGGGGGCACGGGCCCTGGAGACTGTGGCTGTTGGGGTTGCCTTGTAGGGTACAGGAAGGTGAGTCGCCTGCCACCCCAGGAGTCCGCCCTCGGCCCTGGGATGGGACTGGGGCTCCGTGGCCCCCCAGGTGTGTCACCTGTCCCCTTCCCACCCCCTCCCCAGCCCCTCCCACTGCCTCAGAGTGTCTTGGGACCCCCTCCCAGTGCCCCAGTGGGCCCTCCCACCCAGTCCGCGTGCCTCACCTGGTTCATCCGCCTGCTGCCCGGGCTCCTCGGTGCCTGCCTGCTCATCCACCTGGGTCTGGTGCCAGGGTGTTTCATGCCCTGTGGGCGAAGGGGGGTTGTTGGTGTAGGGGTGTGCAGGTGGGCCCACCTTGCTTGTGGGGGGCTCATTCATCCCCCCCTTGGCCCCTGCCCTCATGGGCCTGGTCCATCTCCCCTCCCAATCAACAGCTTACCCTCAATGTCAGTCTCTGATCTATCCGAGGCCGGCCCCTCAGTGTGGGAATGTTCCCCCATGGAGCACTTGCTGAGAGTCATGAGGGTGCCGGCCTCGGACTCTGCCTGTCCAGTCTGGGGGTGGTTGCTCTCTGGGCTGCTGTCTGGGGGGGGCCTTCAGGTGCCAGAGGTCCCGGGGCATTCTTCCTGGGGGTCCGGGGCCCTGGAGCTTGTGTCTGCCAGGGGGCGCTGAGAGGAGGGGGTACCCCAGTCCATTCCCTGCCCTGGACCACTGCACTCCCAACGAGCTGTGGGGTGACTATCAAGACGTTCGTGTGCAGAATTCGGTCCAGGGCTTCATAGAAGGGGGCGGTTCAGGCTCCGTGTCCGGACCGCCGATTGTTGTCCCGGATGGCCTTGTACCCGCACTTCAGCTCCTTGGCCTTGGAGCGGCACTGTGCCATGGTGCGATGATGTCCCACCAACTCCATTTCCCGCATTATGTCCTGGTAGACGTGTTCGTTCTGCTGGTTGAGCACGAGCTCTAACTGGTAGTCCAGGGTCCCCCAGATCCGTATGAAGTCCCGTGTCTCCTGTAGCCCCCACTGGCCCTCCCTGTGGTAGGGCGTCTTCCCTCATCTCCCCTGTGCGTCCTCCTCCTCCTCCTCCACCACCTCTTCCACCACCTGGGCTGGGCCGGTGTCCTCCGGGGACTCGTCCACCACGCCGTTTCCGTGTCTGCGGGATGCAGGGTGTGTGTGTTATGGTTGGGTGCAGTTCTGGCCCCTCTCGCGGGCTACCCCTTCCCCCCTCCCTGCTGGGAGCCCGGGCTGGCCCCCTGCTCCCCCTTGGTGCCCCTGTGCCACCTGTTTCCCTCCCCTTGTTGTCCCTTACACGTTTCCAGGGTGCCGCCTCCCCCGGTCTGGCTGATGTCCCCGGGGCATCCTGTCCCAGCTGCTGTGGGTGTTGTCCCTCCACTTCCTCCATCCTCAGCACAACCCCCGCCTCCCCCTCCTCCACCTGTGATCCCTCCATCACTGCCACTGCCTCCTCCTCCTCCACCCTCGCTCTCTCACCCACCGCTCTCTTCCGCCTCCCTCCTTGCTCCATTCCGCCACACTTCCTTGCTGTGGTTTGCCCTTTAAATCTCCCTCTGGTGGCTGTGTTGTTGCTGGTTGCCTGGCAGCAATGTTGCATGCTTTGTCCCTGGCTGGGGATCATTTTCTTTGGTTCCGGTCGGTGATTGCCATCCAGACATTACTTTTTGTTGTTTCCCGGCGGGAATCTCTTTGACCATGCTTTCGGAGATTGTCCGACGGGGAGCCCTGGAAGCGTGGTTGCTTTTGACCCCATGTGGGTATTGACCATGGTGAACATCTGGCAGCCGCCGAACAGACGTTCAGGGCGCTTTGGCCCCGCCGCGGGATTGACCGTGGTTCACTGTGGTTGAGCGTGATCTCGTAACATCTGAAAATACCCAGAGTCATGTTGAAGTCTGTTTAGGACAACAGACAACTATACAAACAAGGATATCTTCCCTTGGCCTTCCTTCTCTGGGCATGTTGAGTAAATAAACACTTGAATATTTAAAATCCATGTAATTTTGAGCTCAACATTCCAGCATTCACAGCTCTCATGAAAAGTTCATTTGTAATTTATTCTACATGAAGGCACAACTGAGGGAAGTAAAGCCAGATGAAAGACAGGAAAAGTGCTCAGGTCACATTATTATGTATTTTAAATAAGTGGAAATGGCATTGTTAAAGGGGGCTCTTATTCTCACCTTACTCAGTACCCTAATAGTCTTTATGGGATTGTTGCTAACTGTTTTGCAAAGAATAGGTTTGGAATCACACCTCTATTGTCTTGGAAAAGGGATTGGTCAGACTTAGAAAAATGAATCTCAATATTCTACAAAAGCAAAGGGTTTCAGGGTGAGTTTTTATCAACACTCTCATTTTGCCTGATAGGAGGAATATGCATTAGAAGATGAATACTCTAGTTGCCAAATTTTAAATAGTGTATAGAGTGCGCCACATTTCAGTTGCAAATACAGACAGTGGGCTCGATACCAACCCCCTGTGCTCATGGTTTATGCGTGTGTGCATGGTTTGCACGCAGCTTGCGTGCAGGCCACAGTACCTACCGCCTGCACGGGGGGGTGTGCTGTCCGCATCGGGGTTATACGCGATATGCATATGCACTGTTTGCACAGCATGCAGGGTTTGGGATCTAGCCTGTTGTCACATATTATAGGAGAACCTAGCCCCCACAATATTGACCCTCAAAGCCCTGTGCTGGTATAATCCCCACTGAAGTGAATGCACACCTGTTGAGAATCGGAGCTTGCGTGCTTAACTTTAGGCACCTGAGAAGATCAACTAAGCTCAGTGATACTATTCACATGTGCAAATTCAAGTGCGTTTCTAAGTTCTTGGAGGATTGGGGTCTGATTTTTCATGCAGCTATTCCAGAGGCACCCAATATTGAAAAATAACAGCATTAATTTTTTTCCTAATAAATATCCCCCTGAACTCTGATATATTTAGAGTTTCCCATCTTTGTTTTTATATCTGTTGCCTGGGT
This sequence comes from Sphenodon punctatus, assembly GCA_003113815.1. Lineage (NCBI taxonomy): Eukaryota > Metazoa > Chordata > Lepidosauria > Sphenodontia > Sphenodontidae > Sphenodon > Sphenodon punctatus. The sequence continues at coordinate 42,031 of QEPC01002208.1, read as the reverse complement.
TTATTGTAATTGCCAACAGTATATTCCTCTGAGAGTAAGTTATAAATCACGCCAATAAAACCTTAATAACATTTTGATCTACAAATCCTCCTTTGCACTTGGGATACAAAAGAAGTGACTGATTTATTCCGTTTATACCAGTTTTGAGTTTGTAAAAGCCCCCTTAGGGAAATGAAATGGTTTATTTTATGGAGATTTGGAAGCTGACAAGGAAGGCACTGCAAAAAATGAGCATCACAGGTCTAAATCGTTACTCTTTGGCTCACTCTAGAGCCCACCTTGAAGCTTCCCTGTAATCCTCTAAATCAAAACCAAAGGCCTAGCAGTCCTTCATTGCTTTTGTAAGACTTTAATTTGCTTAACTGGAACTGAATTCTTGTTTTTCTTTAAATCCTGGGGCTTCTGATTTCTGTTCTCCAGCAGAAATGATAATGCTCATGGTACTCTGCTCCAAATGAATCTCCCTCATGAATCTCTACCTTGAATGCTTGACCTGTCCACCTAAATGCTACTATGGGTGTTTCCACACGTGATGTCAGGAGGGAAACGGTCTGACCCAACCTGACTCGCCAACACGGTCCTGACTGGGTCCAGCTGTGGAACAAAGGTTCCTGCAGCTGGGTTACCAAGAAGGGCAGTGAGATGCATGACTATGTGACTTCCCAGCCCTGCCCCCGTGCTGTGCCTAGTGCCCCGCCCCCACCATGACAGTCAGCCATTGTGGCCTAGGATGGGCATGGTGGACCTGATCCAGACAGGGCCACAGCGATCTATACCACACATGAGTAGCCCATTGTAGCCTGGTCTAGCCTGGTAGGGTGGACTGTGATCTCCGGTATCACAGCCCAGGTTTGCCGTATACATGCCCGGGAGCAATCCTGAGCAACATCTGGTGGCCCGATGAGCAAATGTGCCGGTGGCCCATGGGCCTAAGCAGGCCACTGTCATGTTTATTAACCAACTTCTTTGAAGATGGTTTTTTTTGTTGCTGTGGGGCACAGCATGGACCTACAGTGTAAAGGGCCTTCTCAACAGAGCTGAAATGAACATTCATCATGAATGCCAAATATATTAATATCTGTTTTGATTAAGTAAGTGCTTAATTAGTGTTATTCACCTCCTGCTTTGCAGCTCCAAATATTTGTTTTGGTTACTTTAGTTACTTCATTAAGTATTTTCACACAGACACGGGAGTGCACAGCCCTGCAACAAGACTGGGGATGCAGAACCCTGGAGCAGGTGTACCCCCGCATCTGCCTACTTGCAGCCACGCGTGGGTTTGTTTTAAACTGACCCGGCAGCTGCCGGGGCCCACAGCCCACTCGCATGGTGTTCCTCTCCCCCACCCAATAGCATTCCATCCATGATCCCACCCACCTAACAGGAAGTCATCAGAGGTGACTTCCGGGTGGAACAGAGATGTCAGGAGTGGCAGCAGCAGAGGAAGAGGCAAGGAGTGGCATGTGATCCGGCAGCCAGAGGAGTCGTGGTGGTGGAGCTTTGACTCCTTGGGGGGTGGGTGCAGCGCAGCAGGGCTTAAGGTTGGTTGGTGGGCAGTACTCTATGCCCCGGGATGGATAGGTTGGAGGGGCATGTGTGTGTGTTCCAGAGCCCTGGGACATACAGGATGGAGAGGCATGGAGGCAGGCGCTGCAGGGTCATGGGCCAGGTGGGGTGCAGAGGTGTGGGTGGGAACCTTTAGGGCCCCAGGCAGGGTGCAGAGACATGGTCAGAGTGCTCCAGAGCCCTGAGCCAGGCTATGTGAAGGCACAGGAGGTGCATTCCAGGGCCCTGAACAGAGGCATGGAGGCAGGCGCTCTGAGACCCTGGGCCAGGTGGAGAGGTGTGGTGGGGGTGGGTCTGCTCCAGAGCCCTGGGGTGGGCAGGGTGGAGAGTTGTGTGTGGGGCACTCCAGGGCCTGGGTGGTTGCTCCAGGGCTGCAGGACGGGCGGGGTGGAGAGGTGTGGGTTGGGTGCTCCAGGCCCGGGGGGTGGGAGGGGTTTGCTCCAGGGCCCTTGGATGGGCATGGTAGATGGGCACCAATTACTCCAGAGTAAGTCGCTGGGACGAGTAGGGTGGAGAGGAATGGGGGGCAATCCAGAGCCCCAGGCCAGGTAGTGGCACGGGGGGTACTTCAGGCTCCTGGGCCAGGGGGGAGAGGCACAGGTGGAGTGCTTCAGGCCCTCGTCCCCCCACATTTTGTCTTCCTGTTCAGGAGCAAATCTCTGTTGTTAAGGATAAAGCCAAAACTAGGGAAGCTGAACTACCTGAACTTCCAAGGATATTAAAGCGCTTAAATCAAAGCTCAGCGACCTAGAAGGCAGGTCCAGGAGGAACAACCTAAGAATGGGGGTGGCGGGTGTGTGTGCAGGTTACTGAAACATCTCAGAAGGGAAGGCGACTTGAAATTTATCTCCAAGCTTTTGACTACAATCCTCAACCTGCCTGTGGGGTCTGACCTTAGTTACTGAAAAGCCCGTCACATGCTTGCACCCAAGCTAGACCCAGGAGCCAAACCCAGTGCTTTGATTATTTACTTTCTAAATATGAAGTGAAAGAACAAATATTACTGAAAGCAAGGGAGAAGCAAGTGTTGTACTGGGGGAAATCTCGGTGCAATATCATACTATTTCAGGATTTTGCTCATGAAGTGGTAGAACATGGAACGACATTCACAAGGGCTGGAGAAATGGCAAAAGAAAAGGAAATTAAACATTTTAGCAAATTTCCTGACATTTTTTGGTTGAAGGCAGGAGATGACATTCACTCTTTCCAGAAACCTCAAGAGGCTGAAAATTTTCTAAAAAAAATACACCTGAGGTTTATTAACTTTTTTTCCTTTGTGTTTCTGCTGTTGGAGATAAGCTTCACTGCCTACTCATTGGTAATCTGTCCTCTTTGTAAATACACTGAGCAGTAACTTCAGACAAACAGGTGTAAAATGCTGCTGAAAAACTCTTCACTTGTCATTTCCCAGTAGACCAACAGCTACTGCTGTGCCAGAAGGCTTCTTCATTACCTTACCCTGAGCAGAGACGGTCTTAGGGTGTTTATAGATGATCGGGATCGCCAAACGCCGGCTTTTCCCCCCGCGCAGTCTCTGCATGCCGTGTCTGCAGTTCAGACACGGCGCAGAGTGCGAGTGCGCATGCGCGCCCTTCTGCGCATGCGCACTCGCCCGCGGAACCAGGAAGTGCGGCGTAAAGCCGGCACTTCGGGAATCCGCGTCGGAGGGGGCAGGCTCGCCTGCCCCCTCCGACACGGATTAAAAAGCGGCCCCAGCAAGTAGACAAGCGCCAAGAAAGGCAGCTGATCAAAGGATCAGCCGCCTTTTTGGTCTCGTCTATAAACGCCCTTACAGTTTGTGGGGCTCAGGGCAAAGTTAAATTGTGGGGCCCCTGGTAATCCCGCCACCTTCCCCATGGCCTTGCCCCATTAGGGGCACTCACTACGGGGTCCTAGAAATGTCATGTTTGGGGCCCCGCTGGGAGAAAATGGGGCCCCTGCACCCTGCCTTGGTGAAATCGTGGGCTTGGGGCAACTAACTCTGAAAGCTTCTCTAGTTATCTGGAGTCCCTGGCATGTCTCTGTATCTACAGTGTTCCAGGCATTAGTGCCACTAAGAACACAGGCTGAACTTTGCTATTAAGGATTTCCTGTTGGAATATTTTTTTGGTTTTTTCTTTCTGTTGGGGTGCCTTCAATTATAGTTCGTCAGATAAATTTGCTGTGCTGAGGAATGTGTTGGGGGGGGGTCGTCTGTTCTTTCTTTCTTTCTTTCTTTCTTTCTTTCTTTCTTTCTTTCTTTCTTTCTTTCTCAATCACTGACAATCCTCTTTTCTTTATAAATGATCTCTGAGACCAAACCAAGATGAGTTTAACACTGATAATTGGGATGACGTGTGCATCTTGTCTCTGGCCATTTTTAAATGAAGTAGCAGTGGGTGGGTGGGTGGGAGTGCGCTCCTGTGACCCATGCACCTCCACCCATCTCCACCCACCTCCAACCTGGGTTGCTCCTTGCAGGGGTATGGGTGGTCGGTGGGTGGATGGGGGCGCACACTGAGCACATACCCAACCACCACCATCTACACCCTCCCACACACCCCAGTAGTGCGCATGCACTCCATCAAGCATGCGCAGACCTACCCCCTGCCACTCCACAGCATCTGTTTAAAAATGGCTTCTCTCTGTAGTCCTACTGACGGGGTGTTTTCAGACAAGACACTGCCCACCCATCTTCCACCCACTATACATTACAGGGCACCCATAGGGCAACACTGCAGCCCTCCAAAATGTGTAGTGGGTGGAGAGTGTCTTTCCTGAATATGTCCAGGGTAACCAACTGAGCTGCTACATGTTACATCATGGGTATATCAGATGTGGTTTGAAAGTTGATTAAATATAATTTTTCAATACTCCAGTTAGGGATAAGTGCGGGTCCTTCATACTCAAGGTGGGCACTACCAACTCACCCTTCCCGAGCCGGAGCATGCCATTAGTGGTGGCACAGCCACCTGTGGCTACTCCTGCCACTAATAAGTGGCCTCTTTTTAACATTTCTTTGCTTGTTTGTTTTTGATGGGGATTATTTTTTCACCCCCTAGTAAACAAGAAACTATTATTTTTATGGAATAACAACTATTATTGTTATGGAATTATCAGGTTTGCAAGTTTTTACAAGCATTAGTATTCTTGTTGAAGGTTGGAAATGTGTGTCAGTAGCAATGGGTTTGGGTTTTAGTTATACCCATTTGATGTAACTATTATTTATTTATTTATTTATTTATAAAATCATTTACTACCCTGCCCCTCCTGCTCCAAGCAGCCCGGGGCGGCTTACAACGTTAAAACACATAAAATCAATAAAACCAAAAAAATACAATAAAATACAATAAAAAGAGAGGCACAAAACCAAAACCACCCCCCTCCCCATCCTCCCATCCCGCCCTACACCCCATCTCCCTCCCCAAAAGTCAGGCAGAAAAGCCAGGTTTTACACATACGACAGAAGGCGGGGCGATCCGGGCCACCCGGGCCTACACCAGGAGAGAGTTCCACAGCCAAGGTGCGGTCACTGAGAACGCCCTCTCCATAGTGGCCCACTGGGCCACACAGCGGACCTCGAGAAGGGCGCCCCCAGTGGACTGCAGCAGCTGCTGCAGAGCACGGGGAGCGAGGCAGTCCCGCAGGTAAGCCACTCCCACAGGCTACTATGTAGTCTATTCTAATTGTATCTGCATCCCATTTGTTTGCCTTCAGATTGCTCCTTCCTTGGGTTTGTGTTATTGTTTTATAGAGACAAAAAAAAAATCAATAAAATATAAATTAAAAAGAGAAAGAGATGACGTGTTCAGTGTAATGGATGAAACAGTGCTGGGGCCCTGTGGGGTGAGCATCTGCAGGATCAGCCCCCATGAACCCAGACCATGTGGGATCTTTATTTCAAGTGCTCTTTATTACAGACAGTCCAATGCTTATCAAACACATGCAGTCTATACTTTATCCCTGGGGACCCTTCTAGGGCCCCTAGAATACCGTTATTATAGGCCTCTCTTTCCAGGGCTCTCCCTGGCCAGGTACAGTTCCTCCTGAGCCAGTTGAACCCCAGCCCTCTGGGCTGAGTTCTGAAGCAGAGGCCTCCCTCTGGCTCCTGTCTCTCTGGTCAGTGTCTCTGAGCTCTGAACTTTCAGCTCCAGTTCAGTTTTTTGGGCTCTGGGCTGGATCAGCCATGCCCAGGCCTACCTGGCCCCGATTGGCCATTTGGCTATCCAGGCCATTTATTTTATTTATTTATTTATTCATTTTATATGGCCACCCCTCCTGCAAAGCTGCTCGGGGCGGCTAACAATTCAGTAACCAAATATAAAAATACAATAAAAATAAATATAAGTACAATTTAAATAAATATAAATACAAACATTATCACAACCCAAGGGACATTAAAAATATAAAAAATATATTAAACCCTTCCTAACCCTCCACCGCACTCTCCCCCATCTCCCTCACCAAAAAGTCTGATGGAACAGCCAAGTTTTACAGTTTTACAGTTTCTTCGAAAGGAGGAAGAGGTTCCCAGCTTTGCCTGCTCAACTTAACGCCAGCTATTACATGAGCCTCTAGAGTCAGGTGCACCTGCTCCCTTCAGGCTGGTGCTACCTCTCTTAAGGGGCCAGGCTCCAGTAACCAACCTGACCTGTTACACCGAATGCTTCAGAAATGAATGACGCACGTGTGTTAGGTTAGAACAGAGAGGCAACTTTATCTTTGCTTTTCATGGCACAGCACAACCTAGGTAGCTCAAAACTATCTCCTGATTGGCCCTATCTCCCAGTCCAATGTAAAACCTGGAATCGATAAGTCTGGATCTGTTATTAACAGTAGATCCTCCTCCATGACAAGGATCATGTAATGGATTCTTCATAAACCAACACAAGTAGTCAAGAGTAAGCAATTTTGGAAACACTGTCTAAATATTAATAAACAATTACAATATTTTCTTATCATTTCTTGTCTGCTTTTCCATGAATGGGCTGTGATTCAGTCTAGCACTTATTACTCATTATTATTATGTGCGTGTTATCACACTCCTTTAGGTTAATGGAATGGAAAGTGGGTGTCCTAAGACACACAGAAGAGTTTGTCAACCATGTATGAATGAAATGGCTTCCCTCCTAGATAAATCTGTAGGATCATTGTTCTGAGTGCTCTTCTGCAGCAAACTATTTCCATGTTAGCCAAAGGTCATACTCAGGGCTGCATAGCACTGATAAGACTATAATTATGTTCCCTTGACTTTTATTGCTTCAGAGTATAATTAAATAAAAATGAATAGGCGCATAAAGCTTGTTGATGAAATTAGATTTTTTAAAACAGGGATCCCAGGAACACAAATGTCTGGAAATGCTGGATTGCAGATGTGTTTAACACAGGCATGAATCACAGCAGGGCAGTATAGCAAGAAAAAAAAATAGCTTTGATCAGATGAGAAAAGTCAATTAAGTTTAGAAAGAAGAATAGGACAACTAAAACCTGATTTACTGTATAGACCAAGGAGTCTCCAGGGACTGCAAATGCTCCACTTGATTCAAAGGCAAGTATCAGTAACCTTAAAACCTAAGGAATAAGCTTTTCCAATACTTTATGTTGGAAAAAATAGATTTTTTTTTCAAAGAAGCAAGGTGTAAAGTCCAGTATTTTAGGCATAAAGCTATTTGCACCTGAGCCAATTCAAAAGTCTGAATCACAGCACCATCTTAGTCCAGTCTAGTAGTACACATGATGCTTTTGTAACAATTAATTTTATTAAATCATTTAATTGATTTTAATTCTTTCCTTATTTAGGTGGTGTAGAGAGAGGCTTAATCTGTTTTCTCATCTTGCCTTCAGGGCTATATCACTGTATAATTATTCTCTAAAGAAAATGTTCTAGGTTCCTGCTGGGGCTAATTAATATTGTATTTTATGGTATGTGTTAATGATACTTAACAATTTTGTATCCCTTTTATTGGGGGGGTGGACTTTAAAAAGAAAATTCTGAATTCATCCTTGGTGTAACTCATGTCGACATCAAGTGGGATTTACACCAGAGATAAATTGGCTCAAGATCTGTGGCTGAATACACACAGCTTTCCTCATTCATTCTCTCTCTCTCCCTCCCTCCCTCCCTCTCTTGTACACCCACACACTAGGATATTTTGCATAAGGAACAGATTAGAAACTGGAAGTGCAACATAAAGGTGAAATTAGGGTTATGGTGCTGACTACCAAGCAAGCCTAGGAAAAGGGCAGAATATCTGTGCAAGACCAAATGTACTACAGAAGCTAGTTTGTTACCATGGCGATTGAAAGCAGTGTAATCTTGGGTGAGTGTTAAACAGACTAACTCACTTTGACATCATCAATAAAGGGAGGAAGGAAGTGTTTTCTTGAGATAAGAGCACTGCGCTACTATTTATGGACTGAAACAGGAACTGTTTATCTGAACCATCTCCTGCCCAAACACACCTCTTAATCGTCCTCTATTTCAAAGTAGGACACTCATTTCAATCCCAAAGTTGCCTTCTTTCCATACAAACTGCTACCTTATTATTATTATTATTATTATTATTATTATAAACATTTATATAGCGCCAGTCATGTGACCTGGTGCTGTACAGAACATAGAATTAGACGCAGTCCCTGTCAGAGGCTTACAATCTAAAAGACAAAGAGGGGGAGACAGGGAGAGGGGACAGTGGGAGAGACAGGGGAGAAGACAAACAAACATTCAAGTGGATGCGAAGTCTCAGGTGCGTATGCTTGGCTTGGTTACAAAGAGGCTGGCAGGAGCAGTCAGCAGAGGAGGGCCGACTGTAAGTGTACGGGGAAAGACTAGAAGGCATTGGGAAAGGCAGCAAGGAAAAGGTGGGTCTTGAGGAGGAATTTGAAGGAGCGGAGGGAGGAGGCAAGGCGAATGCTGGCAGGGAGGGAGTTCCAGGCATGGGGGGCAGCGAGGGAGAAAGGTCGAAGGC
>QEPC01002208.1:14525-32136 GCA_003113815.1 Sphenodon punctatus | reverse complement strand
CCTGCCGTTTCCATCCTATGGAGCTGTTAGTGTTTCCTGGTGATTTTTCTGCTGCTCCTCCATGTTCTGGCCACCTGTCGACACAGTAAACAATAAAAAACATAATTAGGTCACAATAAATGGAAGTCCTTGTCCGGAGTCAGCCCATGGCCTCAGGATCTGGTTGGCAGCAGCTGTTTGCCTTGCACCATTGCTTGGCTTGTACTAGAGCCGTTTCCCCCCATTTGAGTGTATGCGATAAATGGACATGCATAGAATGGCTGCCCTTTTTCAAAGTAGCACCTGGCACCCTTTGGGGAAAGGATTCATGTGCCCAGAACAACCCCGGTGGCTATTTTCCATATGTGCATAGATATTATATTATTAACTATTATTTATTATTATTTATTTTATTTTTTAAATGAAAAAATGAAAGCATATTTATTCATCCCTTTTCGTATTTTAATTACTTAAATGATCAGGGCTTCATTCATTTTAGTAATTAAACTGAAAACGGACTGCACGCCTCTATAAATGGACAGTATCTGGACATTTCTGGATCGCAACAGATATCGCTGATCGATCCAGCTACTGAATAGCAGAGGATGTTCATTTTTGCTCTAGTTGGACCCAAATGGAAGCAGGCAAAATGGCTGGACACAATATGTATTTCAGAGTATTTCATTTGTGTGGGTTGCCCTCTCTTTCCTTCCCGCACCTGGTGGAGGGTGTGGACACACCCACCAACTTCCTGATTGGCTCTCAGTCTTATATACGGCATGTTGGGAGTTGTACGAAGTTAGTGGAGCTTCTGTTGCCATTCCCCTCTGGCTCTGCAGTGCTTGCATGTCCACTTCATGTGTGTCCGACTGTCGGTTGTATTAGTGAGTCTTTAGTGTTTTGTTCAACCCTTCTTGTTCCTTTGTTTGTGTAGCACTACCCCTTCTTGCTGTTTGCTTGCCACTTCTATACCCTCTGTGTGGTGAAGCAGTTATCCTCCCTCTCTCGTTGTTTCCTAGTCTTCCTTCATTGTGTGTGTTTTTGCTTTGTATCTTCCCTTGCACTTGTGGTACCTTTTTTCTCCTTACTACCCAGTGATAATCTTGTCTCACTTGCACCTTTAGGTTCTAGCCTTGTATTGTTCATCCAATTCCCCCCCCTTCTGCTTTTGCCTTTTTGTTTGCTGATAATCTTCCATGCAGTGAATGTAGCCCCTGCACTCCCCCATTTTTTAATGTTGGTTTTGTCTTCCTTCATGTCTTGAGTTCCTCACCTTTTGTCTTGTTGCCTGTGTGTCCCTGTCCTCCACTGCTGCTATCTTCCTAAGCACGATGTCTTGTTAGCCTTGTCTTCCCCATTGCCCCATCCTTCTACCACCTGTTTGTCAAGTCCAGTGTTGGCTCCCTATTACACCCTAATTCTCCTTTGTGCTATGTCTTGTCAAGTTCTTGGTCATTGGGTGTTTTTATATACACATTCTCCTGGATGTTTGCTTTTACATCCTGATCTTTCTGTGTGTCTAAATCAGTCACCCAGGTCTTAAACATCTGGATCTTTGAACGTCTGCATAGAACTTCTCCCAGAACTTTTGTGTGTAAAAAGTTATCCTGGTAAACTGCTTTGCTCCAGGCAGCTGTGGTCACTTAGTTTCCATTGCACCCTATCACATCTACAGCTGCAGCTACTTTAGGCTGCCTCAGGGCAGTGTTTGTGTGAAAAATGAATCTGGAACTTACTTGTGGACTTGTAAACCCAGAAGATTGAAAAATTCAGAGCTTTAACGTGTGTGTAAAAATGTCTAATGTTCTGTTATCCCCTAATTCATCCAAAGTCTGTGTGCTGTTAAATCCTGTGTCTGATTCTCATTGCCCCTTGCTAATCCTCCTATAGCCCTGTATCCTGCTAAGTCCTGTGTCTCTTTTCCCTAGTATTCCTTCCAGTGGTGAATGGTGGGTTTGGAGGCTGGTGGGGCAGTGGGTGGGTTCAACATGATGGGTCTAGAGGTGGAGCTTGGTCTAGGGGCGGAGCCAGGGCAATGGTAGGTGGAGCCAGGGCAATGGTAGGCCAGTGGCGTGGCATAACCCAGCAGCAAGGAGTTCCCAGGGTTAACATTAGATGGACATTACATTACCTAATGCTGGGAACTCTGCTGTGTGAAGCGCTGCCACCGGGGGATAGAGAACCCTCTTACTGGGGTCCCATACACTCTCTTTCCCATCGGGTCCAAATTAACCATAGTAGGTTAAAAAAATAGATCATGTTGCCATCACCTACCTTTATGCTAAACCCTCGAATCCTCAATTTTCATGGCATCCTTGGCCACCTGTAGTCTTCTGAAGGTGTAGGCTTTGGGACAAGCCTTCCCTCTGGCTTGGAGAATGGGGAGGACTGAGTTAGCTCCCTGTCCTGTGACAAGCCAAATCAGAAGAGAATGAAAGGGAAGAGAAGGACAGGACAGAGGAGAAGTAGAAGGGAAAGGGTTTGGTTTTGGAGCATGAGAAGAGTAAGGGGGAAGAGATGGGTTCAGTAGGGAACAGGGGAAAAGGGTTCCCTCGTTGTCTGCAGCCTTCTCTTCTGTCGTGCTCCTACCTTCTTTCTCCTCTGTTCACAAGGAGAGCATCTTCAGGCCTATATAGCAATCAAACACTCCCCATCCAGACCAGCATCCCCAGTACCAACACTGTATCCCCGGCAACCAAATGCCTGTCCAAGCAAACAGGCCTTTTTAAAGAATTTTGGCCAGTTTCAGGGCTCCATTGCCACCAAACCCGGCCCCTCCAGACCAGCATCCCTAGTAGCTACACCACCAAAACACCTGTCCAAGCACACAGGCCCTTATTCAGCACCCTCCTGCTCAGAGAGCAGCCTGGGGCAGCTTACAACACACACAATCAAAAATTACAATAAATAATTAAAACATATTATAACTCACAATTAAAAAATTAATTAAAAATATGCTAATCATACACAAAATATACTAAAAGGGCAGAACCATATTATGGGATGATATCCCATAATTGCCAATCTGCATGTAATAACCATATGTAGTAGTAGTAGTAGTTTTATTAAGCGTGGCCATAGGCCATTGCTTTACAACAAATACATAATACATCATAAAAAAACCACAAAATACAAAATATAACCCTACATCGTGTAGGGAATGGAGATTTAAAAACCAAACAAACAAGCAAACAAAAAAACACCTATAAAATATTGAGTCCCTGTATAGTAGCCCAGTAAAATAAACTCAACATTTACTGGTGCCTTCTACAAAGAAGCCCAAATGTATAAAGTACAAAAGACTAACATACAACAATCCCTACTGTGAAATGATTAGTCCCAGCAGGGCAGTAGCAAACTCCGAAGGGTATATAAATTAACCAATTAAATTTCATTCCCTCAACCTGGAATTAAGTTATTACTATAATAAAAAATACAAATATAGCACAGATACAATACATCTAGGATTGTCTGGGTTGCCACACAGAAAGGTATGATGCCAGCCATAATAACTAGCAAAAATTAGGCTAAATAAATGAATTCAATGGATAAAACCATACCAAAATACAATAGCAGGGATAGAATATTGGTACCTTATTAAAATACGAACTAATTAGGTACCCAAGTTGGACCAGGCCTGCTCAAAGAATTATTACCTATGGACATCGAAGAACCTTATAGAAAAGTTTTATAGCAGAGAAGAATCCTGAAGGGAGCAAAGCTGGAATGCCAAAAATTTCTGGCAAAGATAAAATGCCTGCACCAGAAAAGAGGCAACCTGTGCTATAACCTGGGAGCTGGAATTGTCCAATAAGTAATCCAAGAGAGCAGCATCTGTTCTTCCAGGCAGATGGTTCAACAAAGGATTCAGGAACTTAGCTCTGGGAGTGTCATATAGATGGCAGGTCAGTATAATGTGCCCTACAGTTTCAACAGTAAGATGGTCAAAAGGGCACAAATGTGCCCATAATAATCACTATTATAACAACCCCCCCCTCCTCCCAAGACAAGTCCCCCAGCCCCTGGGTCCCCCCAAAAAAGCAAAGGCCAAGCCTCAGCCAGGTCCCCAATGTACTCACCAGCAGGACTGGTGCCCAGACAGGGCAGGCTGAGCTCCTCAGTGTCTCCTCCCCAGTTGAGGACAGGATGCTGCTGGGCTTGATGATGATGGACCCTTGATCTGACTTGGCACTAGTACTACCCTATACCTAACTTGCTTCCTTGAGATGATTATTATTAAATAATAAAATATCTAAATCTAATCTAAGTCACAGTGAATTGATCCAAAGATTCAATCTGGCCACCAGCCAGATGGCCAACTGCAAACTCATTCTCTCTCTCAAGAACTGAGTCAAAGAGAGAGAAAAATGGTGCCTGGTGAAATCACTTTTTTATATATATGCTCTCTGCAGCAGGCAGCCCCCACCCTCACACCACGTAAGAGTCAAGAGAAAAAGCCCGCGCTCAGAGACTGAATAAAAGTTAACAGAGTCACAAGCATGCTGCACTGACTCCCCCACTTGCTGGCCAATAGTACACACACACGTAAACAGTCACACACACACACACACACACACACACACACACACACACATCATGTATTGCTCCCCCCCAGGGCACCTGGGGCTACAGCCCATATTACATACTGTGCTGCCAGATTTCCTCTCCATAAACTCGCATGAAAGACTGCCCTCAGTGATCCTGGCAACGCATTGCTCATTTCTCTGAACGCGTGCTGGACAGCACTCCTGAGCCACCCAATGCGCATTCTGTGAGGTTTTGCCCCTTACAGGGCTCTGTCTCCCTATTCGAAGCTCCATGCACATGCACTGACAAGTAACAAGTTGCAGCATCAGTCCCCTCCCCCTCGCAACCTGCCTGGCCCGAGGGAGGCATCGACAGCGGCGCTCTATGCCCTTTATGCATGCACGAGCTAAGGAACATGCTTGCGCTGTGCAGCATCAAAACAGGAAGTTTGGCGTGCTGGAGCAGCTTAACACAGCCGCGCTGGGCTCAGGGGCTCTGCACACCAGTCCACTGCACTGACAGCGGGACAGGTAATGTTTTAAAACTTTTGGGGGCCTGGAAGTCAGTAGGGGCAGTGCCCCCTGGTGCCCTGGGGCTGGCACTGCGCCTGACTCCTTCCCTGATCCTGTATACCCTTCTGGTTCCCCAGCTCCTTGTCCCTCCAATCGCTGGTTCCTTGTTCCTTTCCCTTGGCCTCATTGATGGACCATAAGCTCTATTAGGCCAACTTGCCTGGCTCTCATGCTGAGCATTAATTCTCCGTGATATAGGAGAATGGCTGAGAAGTTTCCCTTATGTCATTTTTACCCTTACTAGCCTTGCCTAGCTCCTTCGTGGACTCTAACCCCTGTCTCCTAAAAGTTTAAATTTTTTTATTTATTGTGCAAATATGTAAATGTAAACACCGGCCCTGCAGCCCTGGACATTAACTTGCTGTTTATCTCCACCTCCTCTACAAATGTGGCATCTGAGTCCTCCATGCACCCTTGGAGAACCTCAGGTGGCTCCTTGAACAAGAGCTGGCTCTCAAGCTTGAGGAGATATACTGTGAGAGTCATGATGTCTGTGTTCATGTTCACGTCCACTGTGCTGGTGAGGCAGGGACAGGTATGGAGGGATGTCCACTGGTGGTTTCAGCTTCTGTGGTGGGAGTGGGAGTGGTTGACATAGGAGTGGGAAGTGGGGGAGTCATATCCTCCCTCTTCTGGCTGGTTGTGAAGGCACAGCCATACAGGCAGGATGCAACCATGTCTCCATCCACACAGAGGGACCAGTCAAAGAGCTTGTATATGGTGATATTTGCATATCGCAGCCAGAGGTGAAACTGTTGTCCTGGATCTCCTTGTACCTGGTTCATATCCCAGTTGTAGCCCTGCGGCAACATTTGTGCTGAGATCTCCTAGAACACTGCCTTGTTCCTATAGCACTTAACCAGAGCATACTGGACCTTTTGTCCTCCCCACCCCTCACCCCCACCCCCCGGTACAGTGATGAAAGCCTTGGTCTCTTCCTCAGTCCAGAGAATGCAGTGTTGGAGGGCAAATCTGTAGGCAGTGAGTGGCTGTGATTGAGCAGTGGAGGTAACAGTGCTGGTTGTTGCCTGGCCGTCAGTATTAACCATGGCCCTGGTGATGGTAATCCTCCACAAGTCATTCCTAAGAATGCAGTGGCTAGGAGTCAGCAATCATCAGGCACATACTGCTGCTAATCAGCATGAGATGGAAGAATGCATGTTTGAAAATGGCGCAGTGGACTTTTAAGGTGGACATTACGTACACAGCAGTAAGAGTGAGAAGGGTCAGAAGCGATTGCTCCTCGGAATGGTCTAGACTTTTCACCTGTGATTGTATGGCACTGGAGGACCTGAACATGAGCAGGCTTCATCCAACCTAACTGAGGGACCGAGGAAATGGGGGTGCACATTAACCCACATTCGTTCACACAGCACCTGCTGTTAGTGGGTGAGTGGTGGCCACATGACCGTTGGGTGAAACTTAATCAATGGGCAGGTGGGCACCCACCTGGTGTGGGATACTATCTTGTTTGTTAACACTTTTTGTTGCATTTCTCTGTAACTTTGTTGAAGTTTTCTGTACCTACCTACAGGTTGTGATGCGTGTATCAATGCATTTTCTGGCCATCTTTTTTGGATCCCAATTCAGCAAAGAACTTTATACGTGTGCTTAAGTCTATCCCATATGGTAATCTAATTTGGTGTATGCTGAAGTAAACTCAATCATTGGCATAAGACCTATTGATTTTAGTGTGAGTTAAATATGTGGTTAAATGCTTTGGGGCCAAAGCATTTTCTTGGGCATTATGCAGATATTCTAGTGTGTTGCTGGCTTGGAGAGGAAATGGCCAAGATTCCTTGAGTATTTGAGCAGTGCTGGGTATAGCCCTAAATAAACAACTCACATCAACCAGTTTTTAAATCAATGAACATCTAGCTAATGCAATAAAACAAACAACGGACATAAGAGAATGGCAGCCTGCTGGCATTCCTATTCAGCTATTTTAAACCACCAGATAGTGTTATCAGCAATGGAAGTCTTGGCCTAATGGGCTGAAAAATCATTTTCTATTCAGGCTGTGGGAAGAGGAAACTCCAAGGAAAGTAAGCTTCCCTGAAACAAATAAGTCTGCATTGAAGAAGTATAACCAGGGTCTATAACTAGAGCTGGTAGCCCAACCTGGGGTTAGAGGTGTGGGACCTACCCAGGTGGCTGGGTGAGGGTGGGGGAGGCATGGTCTGAGGTACCATGTAGTGGGGAGGATACGTTCCTACATAGTAACAGGAAGTCCTTGCTATGGGGTGTGATTACCAGTGTAATTGTGGAACATGGTGGTCACGCAGGACTCCAGGGTGTCAAGAGGAGGTATTCTTGGGCCCAGATACTCGGAGGTGGGGTCAAGGGAACTCAGACCAGGAGTCAAAATCCCCACCCCTTGAGAGGGATTTCAGTCAGTCAGGACTTGGAAGAAGGCCTAAAAGGGCAAGGAGGCTGGGACCTAAGCTAAGGTGGGTTATGAGAGAGAACTTGGCTGACTGTCATAGTTTGGCTGCTCAGGAGTGACAGTGGAGGGTAGTTGCAAAAGGAAAGCTAGGGACCCCAGATGGGGAGACAACCCAGGATTAGGGACCCCAGAGAAAGGAGACAGCCAGGGACCTGGAGCATCCAGATCCCTAACAGATGCAAAGTTGGACAGAGGACCCAGAGAAGGGAGAAGTTTGGAAGAAAAAGCCATGGATCTAGGGGCTGAAGACCAGTTATGATGGACCATCCCTCCAGAAGGGAAACAATGGACTTTTTGGGTGAAGGCCTGAGGACTATGGGTGGAGGTCAATGAGGATTACAACAATGTGCTATTCCCCAAGAAAAAGACATAGAAGTGGTGGAGTGTCAACATTCCCAAGGACATCTGAAGAGAATAGTTAGTGAGAGAAGGACATTCCCCAGGACATCTGAAGAGAATATTACATGCTCCCTCTGCTGGAATGCCACTAAATGAGTGCTCCAAGGGCACACGGATGCTGCTGACACCAATCAGCTGTTTTGGCAGTGCTGATCAGTTCCAACACTGTCAGGGGAGAGACTGGGGATGAGGAAGGTTCCTCTGCAAAACTGAAGCAGTCAAGCATCTGGAAGAAATGCTAGGACTGAGCCTAGGCCTGACCTTTATATTAATTCAGTGAAAGTACCCAAGAGATGAGTCTTTAAAAGCGGTGAGGGGAAGCACCTGTCTGAAATAGGAAGCATTACAAAAAATTAAATTGCCATAGGGAATTAGCAGAGAGGAGAGTGAGGGATAGATACAGAAGGGCCTTGGACTTGTGGAGTGTGGTAAATAGTGTGTTTCCAAAAATATTATTTAGTAAATGTCAGTGAACTTTCAGAAAGATAGAGGCAGCATGAAAGAGGCAAATATGTCTCTTGGGTAGGATATTAGTGAACCTTTAGAATATAGAACTGTGTGTGTGAGAGAGAGATTCTATGGCAGTCTGCCCTGCCCCCCAAGAAATCACTGGAACTGAAGAATTTATTATGTCTATTGTTAAATTTGCTTTGCAGTAAATGACCAATTTACTTTTTAATATTTCAAAAAGAACCTGCTCATTGTGGGAACTAAAATTATTGCCTTGTGAAATGGAGTCCCTGTTCTATCTTGCCTTAAATGTATTAATCTAATCAAACAATAACATTGAGGAAAAGTACCTCATTCTGTAACTTACCCTATGGTTTCCCTTCAGAGAATCTACAGCTATTTTAAAGGATGAAGAGAAGATCCTGTATATATTCTGGAGACAAAAGAACTCAAGTAGTGAAACCTGGGAAAAATACTGCCATTTAGTGTGATACATTTCCTTATTAAACTCTGTTATAATCTTGAGATTTATGGGTGGGTATTTTTAATTTAAGATGCTGTATTACAGGGATGTCATAGTAACTACATAGCTTTTTAAAATGGCAAAACTGGTATGGATACTCATCATTTATAAGCAAGAGACTGCTCAGTAAACAACCAGTCCAATGTAGCATTTTCCAGACATGTTACTTGACTGATGTATCAGTACTCAGGTGTCATGCTTGAGAGCTCAATAATAAATGCTTCTGATGTCTCCATCCCTTTCAAGAACTGATTGTGCAAGGCATAACTGAGCATGTAGTTAAGTTCAGAGAGAAAACGTGTCTTGTATAGCAAATATTCGAATACATGTTTTACATACTTTTCCAGAACAAAGTGTGAAACACACAATGTTTTAGGAGGTGTAAACCAACTTTGGCTGCTCTTGGTTTGATCTAGAAAAACATCAAGCATAAAAAGGCTTGACAAAAAACATGGAATTTTTGCCTTTGTTGTTAAACAACAGCATTTATAAACCCAGACAGTGGAACAATTGGATGCAGTCCCAGCCTAGAGTTTATCAGCCAGATCAAACTGTAGCAAGTCAGCAGTGGGAAAACAAAACAGGACCTCAGTGATGAACATAAAGAAAAGTGTGGGAATTCATCTGCAAGCCTGTCTCTGCTTTCCCCTTCAAATGGAGGAATACCAAGTAATCAAATATTGTAGCTGGATGGGGTCTGAAAGTTGGGCAAGACTACCTCTGTACTCAACCAATATGCCACGGGTGAACTTCACCTGGGTAACTACAGAGATGATTGTGAGGGATGTGATAAAGATCAAGAAACCAACCTGCATAACACATATGAAACATACATATATATGATATTTTATTTATTTTTATTTGTTTATTTATTTAATACGTTTATACCCCGCCCCTCCTGCAAACAGCTCGAGCACTGCAGGTTAATATTTGGAAGTCATGTTAGGTGTCATACCACTCAGAATTAAGAGAAGAATGTAAACATGAGGAAATAATTGAATGGAAACTTTGTATGTAAGAGGTATGAAAGAGATATGAAAAAAAAATACATGTAACTGAGGGGAAATTCAAAAACAGAATGTGAGCCCAAAGAAGACAGCCTCCATCTGAGAGGGACAGGCTGAATCCACAAAACCGATTAACAACTCAATAGGGGGTGTCACTGTCAAAAGCCAATGCATGCATGATAGGGATGTGCTGGAGTTTGGATGTTCAGATGTTTGGACTAAAAACTTAGCTTGAGTTCGTGGGTTCAATCCTTGGCCTCCAGGAACGTTTGAGAAGTTTGGCCGCCTGGAGACTTGGAGCGCTCCAGGGGTGCCCGTAGGGGCATGGCAGGCCATTGGAGACACAGCAGCAGAAACAAAGACTGGGAAGGCTTAGGGCTTGGCACCCCGGGTTGCTCGGGCAGGCAGGCTCGGCGCTTGGCCCTCGGGGGTGCCTGTGGGGGCATAGCTGGCCGTCTGAGACCCAGCAGCAGCAGCAGCAGAGGCAAGGCGTTGCAGGCTGTCAGGCATCGTTAGAGCAGCGGCAGAGGCCCAGTCAAGGCTTGGTGGTTGGAACCTCTACTTGGCTGGGCGTTGCTGGCTGGCATCAGTGGAGCAGCGGCAGAGGCCCAACCAGGGCTCAGTGGCTGGCACCGCTACTTGGTCGGGCACTGCAGGCTGGCTGGCATCGGTGGAGCATTGGCAGACAGTGAAGTGGAATGACAGCCCTCCCTGCCTGGAATGTAGGCCCCAGAACCCTGATGGTGGGTCCTGGAGCTGGAGTAGCTGGCTGTTTCTTGATGCAGTGGAATGACGACTCCCTGTGAGCGGAATGACGGCCCCAGAACTCTGACGGTGGGTGCTGGGACTCAAGTGGCAGCTTCTGGATGAAGTGGAGCGAGAGCCCTCCCTGCCTGTAATGTAGGTCCCAGAACCCTGATGGTGGGATCTGGGGCTAAAGTGGCTATTTCTTGATACCAGGTATAACACCTAAATCTATTTAATCTAATCTAAATAAATGAAACTATGGAGGTAAATGTGTGGAAATGGGTGAAATAGGAGGAGGATGTCAATGGATTGGGAGGAACACAAACTGGTGGGAGAGGGAGAGTTCTGAAAATGCCTGCTGACAGGATCAGTGGCTAGCTCAGAACAAATTGGAAGGGCTGGGGAGGGCAATTACTTTTATTACTTGCTGTGCCCATCTTACCACAAGTCCCATTGGCTCTGTGCAGCCTAACCCATGGCTAATCGCAGATTGCCAAGCCAGTGGTCTGAGGAAAAGAGGGATGGTGATTGGGCAGGCTGGATGCTAGTCCAAGCCTCTCCACCCCTCTTCAGATGACCCCCCCTCCTTGGGCCTGCCAGTCAGGTTTTTCTCGTCCGAACCCACCCAAACTCATCCAAACGCCACTGAACTGTTCGGGGTTTTTGGCATTCGGTTCAGCCGTTAGGTTCAGGCAGCCGAACTGGCTGAGTTCAGGCCGAACTCCGAATGTCCGAATCATGTTCACACATCACTAATACGTGACTCGGGACACTAAATCTAGGCCAACTCTGGAAAATCTGAGAATGGTGTTTAAGGGCCAGCAACAGACAAAGAAGAGAGATTCAGTCATCCTGGAACTGACCAACTCTGCAACTGCCAGTAAGAAACCTTACCCAGCTCTCAACATCAAGGAGCTGCGAAGGAAAGCTTTTAAGACTGAAGTGAACTTTAAGCATTAAACCAAATAGGGTAAGATTAGCTTAGAACTCATATGTTTCTTAATCTTGATTCACAAATCAAAATTCTTTTAACTAAACCTGGTGTGGTTTTGAGGATCCTGACAATGGAGTGACGCAGTGGAGGGAATTTCTGAGTTAGAGACTCAGACGATCCTTGTTATTCATTTCTGAATGAATCTGATAAGCTCCGAACTTCAGGAAGGTCTGAGGAAAAGGTGACAGAGTTAACCCCTTATGGGCTGGAACAGTTCTGGAGAGAGCTGGTCCAGTGGGTGCTGTAAGTGGGGGAACGGAGTCACAACCAGCCCAGAGTTGGGCAAAGAGGTCCCAATCCCATCACAAGGGGTAGTGGCAGGAACTTGTAGGGTGATGAAACCAGCGGGCATAGGGGCAGGTCCAGCAATGACGGCATTTTGGAGAAGAAAAGGAACTGTCTAGCAATACTTAACCTTGGTGAAGTAACCTTTATATTGGGTCTAGTGCACCATCTGCCTATCCATCCATCCAGCTGTTATACACTCTGCTATCATGGCATCTGAATGTCTTCCTCTCATCCATAGACAATCATCTTTAACACTTGGGGTTTTATGGGACATCAGAAAGTGCCAAACTCCCTTGCCCCATCCATCTCCCTGTGTTCTCTGTCCCTCTTCCTCTTGCCTTTTCTAGCTTTTACCTATAAGAAACCTTAAACAGTCTTAAGCAATCGTAGTATCCCCTTGTGGCCTTTCTCACACTTTTAACTGTGGTGAGCACTTCAAATCACCAGTTATACGTCATAGCAGGTATAGCCCTGCTATAAGTCCGATAAAATATTCTGCTATACAGTGATGAAACTAAGGACTGGATTCCTGCAGTGTGGTTTGCAGACCTGTATACAGGAAGTCGGGATTTCTTCCCAAATGCTCACATTGTGACCCAGCATTACAAATTCTCACAACCTAGTTCAGGTTGCCACAAACTTGAAGAAATGGGAGGACCTGCAAGCCTGGGGACAGACAGAGTCATTTTGGCTATGGCCCTAAACACACTTCTGCTGGCAGAACCTCACATAAGTTAATGTAGCTATGCTGGTTCAGGTGTATTTAGGATTGCAGACATTGAATTTGCTCCAAATTTTATTACAAGCCTGGAAATGTTAAGGACCCCAGCTGCTAAATTTTTCAGAATCCTTGCTTTCGAAGGTAAGTCTCTAGTCCTTAGGGTTACCTACAAATGCTGGGGAAATGCCCACAGAGTGTCCTGAATGTCCCCAAAGACAAATAGAAAGAGCCTCCAGACTATTATTTGTTAATTTGAATGCCATGGTTTTTAAGAACATAAGGACATAAAAAGTACTCTACTGGGTCAAACCAATGGTCCATTGAGTCCAGCAGTCTGTCTTTGGCAGTGACGACCGCTCTTGGTGGCTTTGGCAAAGTACACAAACTAAAGATTTCTTGGGGGCTGGCTGATGTTTTGAATCTTTGGGGTTGGTAACTCAGGTGTTACAAGAGTCAATTTTTCCCTTTGGCAAAAATTCTATTCTAATACAAATTTGTTACCTTTAAGGGCACTTTATGCCTAGTAACAGACCAACCATTTTCAATTTTTCATTTTCCTGTATCTAAACAGTGAAAAGTATATTTTTTTTGATGTGCAGATGCAGTTTTTGCAGGTATAACTGCTGTCCCTTTGACATCAGAGTCTTATTCAAAAGGTTGGGCTGAGGTTGTGGTTTTTATTTTTATTTTTTAAAAACTACAGTACATTGTTCTCTGGGAAAATATTTAATCTGAACATGCAGCTCAGACTGAAACTCAGACCTCTAGAGGTCACTGATGCATAAGGGCTCAAGTACAAGAAGGACAAGGAAAGACAAGAAAGGCTATTTTATGTATACATTCAGAGTTTGGAGGGAAGGGAGAATCTTAATGAAGGGAGTGAAGCTTAATGAAGTGGCTGATCAGAGATACTGATTTTGAGTGATTTTTGCAATCTCCAAACAAGATGAATAAAATCAGATTCTGGTCTTGAGGCAGCCAGAAAGATGTCTAAAGAAGTCAAAGAGAATTCCCTTGCTACCAGTTTAGTTTCTTAGGTTAACCAGTGAGAATGCAAGCAAAATCCCTTTTAGAATTGTCATGTCGCATCTGTCCCCCCATTCTCATCCCTATAGCTCAACCAAAACTTGACAGAAGAGTCTGGCTGGAAACCCATTTAATATTTAATTTAACTTTATTTATTTATTTATTACCCCAAAACACTGCATATTATGTTAATGTTCTGGCCTGACATGCCCTCCATCTCATCAGGTTCACCAGTATGGCACAGGTAACTTTGGGGAGGGGGGGGGGGGAGGACTGCAGAATGTGCCCCCCCCCCCAATTTTCATAACTCCTGTAGAACCCTATAGATCCCCTGCCCACCCCCAATCGCCCCCATTCCTGTGCCCTCCCCCCCACTATTGACAGTTACCAGTCACCTATACATCATGGTATAGCATACAGATTGGAATTGCACAGCTAAAGATGGGGAACATGAATATCTCCCCTGCACACACACACACGCACGCTATGAGACATGCATAATGGAGAAGTCATTCATGTGATCTTGGAAGCCCACCATGATGATCAGTGATTGCAGGAGTGGGATTGGTTTTCTCAATAGATTAATATTCTGTGAAACCAGATTTTAATGTCTTTAAATGTTTCCATGGCCTCAGAGGCTGAGGATATCTTTTGCTAGGTATGTCCTATAGATGTAGGGTGGCCATACCTCCCCTTTAATACAGGACACTTATGAAAAATACATGGTGCAGGGCTGCATTGGAACTGCATACTGGAACCAATGCATCCCTGTACCATGTATTTTTCATAAGTGTCCTGTATTAAAAGGACACTGGGTGCCTGGGCATCTAAATGGCAAAGGAGATTTAATGTGGACAAGTGAAAAGTGATGCACGTAGGGAAAAATAATCCAAACTATGCATACACAGTGCTGGGTACTAAGCTAGGAGTTACCACTCAGAAAAAGAATCTGGGGATGGTTGTAAACAATACAATGAAATCCTCAGCGCAGTGCGCAGCAGCAGTCAAAAAAGCAACAGAATGTTAGGAATTATTCAGAAGGGGATAGAGAATAAAACTGAGGATGTCATAATACCTCTATACAAATCAATGGTGTGACCACACCTGGAATATTGTGTGCAGTTCTGGTCGCCCCATCACAAAAAAGACATAGCTGAACTCGAAAAAGTACAGAGAAGGGCAACAAAAATGATCAAGGGCAGGGAAGGGCTTCTGTGAGGAGAGGCTTGGTAGGTTGGGACTCTTGGACTCAGCTTGGAGAAGACACAACTGAGAGGAGATATGATTTATAAGTCTGTAAAATCATGAGTGGTGTGGAACAAATAAACAAGGAGCAGTTATTTACCCTCTCAGCTCGTACTAGAACTAGGGGACATTCCATGAAACTCATCGGTGGCAAGTTTAAAACAAATAAAATATATTTTTTTCACTCAGCATATAATTAGGTTGTGGAATCTACTGCCAGAGGCTGTGGTAAGGGCCAGAATTATAGCTGAGTTTAAAAGAGGTTTGGACAAATTTCTGGAAGATAGGTCCATTAGCAGCTATTAGCCAAACAGGATCATGGAACATGACGGGAGCTGGGGGAAAACAACAGGGAATGGATCCCCCATTGTGATCTGTTGGGTGCTTCTCCCAAGCCACCGTGATTGGCCAGTGTCGACGACAGGATGCTGGACTAGATGGACTATTAGTCTGACCCAGTATGGCACTTCTTATGTTCTTATGTTCTTATTAAAGGGTAGGTATGGCCACGCTATGTAGATGTGTGTGTACTTATAGTCTCTCAGTTGACGAGACTCTTAAAACCACAAACTGCTGAGAGGTAACGAGTATGTACAGTATGTACAAAGCACCCAGTGGAAATGTAACCTAACCTTACAGTCTGTGGCTGTCTGTCTTCCTTTAGTGGTTGGTCATTGCACAGAGGTTTCCTAGTCAGCTACAGATGGGGTGGGCTGTGGCCCAGGTGGTAAGCGCATGCTTGGAATATATGAAGTCCCAAGTTCAATCCACGGCATCTCTGATTCAGGATCTCTGGTAGCACATCTGGGTGAGGCCTTTGCCAGGAATCCCAGAGGGTCTCAGGTGGCATGCCTGGGTGAGACCTCTGCTGGAGACCCTGAAGAGCTGGATTTGAAACCCTGCTGTTGTGATAATAGTGGGCTAAGATGGACCATTGGTCTGACTCAGTTACTCAGCTCCTTATATCATCATCACCTGTCTGCTCTTGGGGACATTGCATCTGTGGTGGAAAATTATAAGTGCAACATCTTTTGGAATTTTGCAACATTCGTCCATCACTAGACTCGACAAAGTCAAACATTATTTTCCTTGTCCTGGAAAACAAGAGATGAACATAAGTCAGAAGAAGGAGTAGAAGGGGGGTGGGGGGGAAGTATCATGACTCACAGGTCATTTTTAAATGGACCGCCCATCCACTGCCACTTTTAATATGCAGTACCACATGTGTCCACTATGTGGACCTGTGTAGTACTGTCTTGTCTAAAAAGGGCCATTATCTAGTTAGGCTTTGGTTCATCCTAACTGGTCAAGTTTGTTTAAGAAGGCTCTTTTGGTGCAGCTGAGAACAGAGGGATGGGGATGCAAAACAGATTGATGATGATGATGATGATGATGATTGATGATGACATAGCATTGGAATAAAATAAAAGCACCACTCCACCATTCCTGACTCTAATCAAGTAAACATATTGACAATGCAACAGGTTGTGTGGAATCATGCTGTTGTGGAACAGCTCTCTTCCTCTGTGCCCTGACCTGGGTGTTGCCGGCCAGCCTTTCACAGTATTGTTCTAGCTGCACTTTGAGCTGCATGAGAGAGGAATTCCTGCCTCCCAGCTTTCCCAGTGTTCGTAACTGAGAACTGACCCCTTAGGAACTTCCCTTTTCCTTGCGTCTTCCTCTAACATGGGGCTAATTTGCCTTCCATCAGCAAATCTGCTGGGCTTTGCAAAAATGTCCTCTAGCTAAATATTAAGTGCTGCAAAAAAATCTCATCTCTAGGGTTGTTTTGTTTTTAATGCACTTCCCAGTGCTGCCTGTGTTGATTGTTATTTCCCAAAATTAGGCTGTACAAGTTAATGCCCAAGCAATTAGCTTTCTTTTGATCAGTTTGTTTTTTATTGTTGTTTTACAGTGTGCACTATACATCTTCAAATAGCTCTTCAAGGAATTGCTGGAAGTGCTGTACCTTACAAATTAACAATTGTATCTGACCTGGATAGCTCAGAAATTGTTCCTTGTTGTATGTTCTGTCATGGCTAGTAAAATATGACAGCCAGAGTTGCTGATTGTCTCAGGGAAAATGTCTGAGAGGACAGAACTTCTTCTTCCTATGGCCATATTGAAAACTTATATTAATGATACAGAAGCAAATTGTAAAAAGATAGGCATTAGCCAGTTAATGAATCCAACATTTGTACCAGCGAGCACAATTGTGTGAGCAGAAAACAGTTTAAAAACAGGGCATAGTAATGGTTACCTATGGCAAAGTAAGCTGGTGTTAGTATAAACGAGACCAAAATGTGATTGTGAACACGAGGCATTGTACACAGTTAAAAATGTGTTCTGCTCATTGAGGCCTTTAATTTGAGTCCCATAATGGGTATTTTATGACAACATCTCACATGCGTCCTCCATAACAGGTGCTATAATTAAAGGGGGGGCCTGGAAGGGCCTGCACAGCCCATCTCCCATGATTTTTTTGAACTAACACATAGGCCTTAGTATCATGTGACGTTTGTAGCTGGCATCCAGAAATGCACGATTTTGCATCTTTTGTGCACTTACACATCTCACTAAGTTGCTGCATCGATTTTATATAGAGAGAAAGCACCCCAAACAATTGAGAAGAGTATTTAGTTGGTTCATTTGCATTTGGTCCAGAATACCAAGGGTAAGTAGTAGGG
>QEPC01002204.1:96042-107040 GCA_003113815.1 Sphenodon punctatus | reverse complement strand
GGAGAGGTTACCCATCATTTACAGGGTCTGCCTCCTGTTTACTTCTCTGGTTCAGAGCCTAGGGGTGCTCCTGGACTTGCAGCTGCGCCTGGATCTCCAGTTGTTGGCTGTGGCCAGGAGTGCCTTTTGCCAGTTACATCTGGTGAGATATCTCCATCCCTATGTCTCAGATTCCAACCTTACTACCATCATCCATTTGTCACCTTGAGGTTGGACTAATGTAATGCGCTCTATGTGGGGATGCCTATGATGATGGTCTGGAGGCTACAACTGATGCAGAATGCGACAGCTCATCTGCTTAGTGCTTACTGGGATGGGCTGCCGGGGCACATTACTCCAACGCTTCAGACTCTGCACTGGATGCCTATGGTCTTCCGAGCCCGATTCAAGGTGCTGGTTTTGATTGATAAAGCCCTGAATGGCCTGAACCCTAGCTACTTGAAGGATCACCTCACTTCCTGGGCCCCTGTGCAGCTCATGTGGTCATCTAGGGGGGCCCACCTGGAGGTTCCATGGTATTGGTGGGTGGCAACCAACAGGTAGACATTCTCAGTGGCCACTCCAGCATTGTGGAACTCGCTCTCTGTGGGTGTCTGCCTCAGTCTGAATTTCCTCACCTTCCAGCATCAATGTAAGACATGCCTCTTTCACAAGGCGTTTGGTGAGGGGGAGGTTAGAAGGCTGGGTGGGATGTTCTTTTTCTGCACATTTCATGGTTGTTTTTACTATTTGTTGAATAGTTTTAATTGTCTTTTGATATAAGATTGTATTTATAATTTTATTATTGACCTGCTGTGAGCCGCCCTGAGCTGCCAGAGGCAGGCAGGGCAGGGTATAAATGGATAAATAAATAATTAAAAATAAATCCCTCTTAAACATTGACTTCAAGATTTTTTCCAAGACTTTGGCAACATGTTTGAATTAGGTCTGAAATGAGTTTGAGCCCCTCAAGAACCTTGGCGAGAATGAGTTTCTCGCTGACATTCTCTGGCTTGAGAATGTTATGACAATATGCATTCTCACCGCCATTCACACGAGATTCTCAAACAGCCCCCCAAAATGGTCTTTGCATGTACAAAATAGTTGTTAGGGGACATTCATGCACAGAACGGCTGTGGCAGGCATTTGCGCATGTGTAGAGCATTTGGTTTTTTTTGAGAATCTCACAATATTTTCAAGAAACCTCAAAGAACATTCTGTGCAGATGCAAAATGACCTCCAGGGACTGTGCATGTGCAGAATGGCCATGGTGGCCATTTTCCTCATGCACAGAATGTTTTTTGAGGTTTTCAAGAATCTCATGAGTTTCTCAAAAACCCTGTCAAGAACATGTTAGATCTTGCCAGGGAGTGCGAGAATCTTGTCTATTCTCACGAGAATGCAATTGCATTCTTGTTTCAGTCCTCGTTTGAATGCAATTATCAAAGATCTAATTCATATTGACCAATTTGGGTTTATTCCACATGGACTAGAGAGGAACAGATCAATCAATTTAGTTTATCACATACAACGAAGTGGAAACCCCACCATTGTGATTAGAGCTGAACTGAATAGTACTTCTGGGTACTCAGTCCAAAATTTGAATTTCCAAAGTTCCGGGCCAGGTACTTGGCAGCACTTCAGCATCGCTGGCAAAGCTTCAGGACTTTGCCAGTGAGGCACCAGCCATCGGAAATCCATGGAAACTTGGGAACTTTGGAAACTTCAGAACAGAAGAACTTCGCAAACTCTGAAATCTTCACTGCCAAGTTGGTGCCTTAGCACATGTTGCAATGTGCAGCAGTTGCAGCCTTAATTGCTTAGTCAATCAGGGTGTGAAGAATGTGCACAACAACACATCCACCACCCCATCCTCCCTTTTCCCCCTTAATTGTGCACAACAACACATGCAGCCCAGACATATAGTTAGGATATCATATAGTTAAGGAATATAAATTATATCATCATCATATATAGTTATAGGACTAGAGTATTATATAGTTAGGGTTTAGCTAGCATGCAGCATGTCAGAGGAGCAGGCCAGGGCAGTGGAGGAGTCTTCTGACTCCGAGACGGAGGTACACATGGCAGAGAAGGTGGAGACAGGACCTGGACCTGTCAGGTCCCGGCACCGCCGCCGACAGGCACAGAGGTCTGCAGTATGGGACCACTTCTCCCAGCCTCAGGAAATGGCCCACACTGCTGCTCTACGCTCCCACTGCAACAGCGAGGTGTGGTGTGGGAGACAGAGAAGCACCTCCACCCTACTCAGTCACCATTCCAGGGCCCATGGGATCGTGTTGGCAAGGGGGAGAGAGCAGGCAGGTGGCAAAAAGCAGGGCCAGAGAGGGGGGTAAACTGCACGTGCCAGGTGAAGGAGGAGACCCTCATCCTCCTCAGCAACAGAGACTGAGCCCAGCCCTGCGCAGGCTGAGGAGGAGTTGCCCCAGTCCCCAGAGCTGCATGGCCTGACTTGTGCCATCAAGTCTGGGTGTGCAGCTCTGGACCAACTGTTCCAGGTACGCAACTCCTTAGTGGAGCAGCATCGTGACCTGGGACGTCGTCAGGTGGAGAACATGGCCTACTGCGCCTACATGAGGCAGACACAGCAGGCTAATGTTGTGTTCTGCTGGGCCCTGATGGACCACGCTGGGGGAGTAGCCTGGTGGTTGGATGCTGGTCATGCTGCTGGCATGTAAGTCCCCCCGCAGCCAGACCTCTCACCACTACCAGCACTGCCACCCAGGATTCTCCTCTATCCCAGGCTTCCCCCCAAGGGATACCTGCCTCTGCTGGGGACCCTGGTGAGAGGTCTGCTGCTCCTGCTGTGGTGGATGTCAGTGCCTCCTCCACCAATTCATCTGAGACTGGCAGCCAGATGAATTGATGATTGCAGGGACGATGAGGGTTCCTCCTTGCCCGGTCTCCTCTGACTTTGGGTTAGGTTAGGTTAAGTAGGTAGTTCTTACTTTAGTTAAGGTAGAAGTAGTTCAAATTAGATAGGTAGTTCAGTCATTGTCGGTTAGGTGTTTGTTATAGTGGGGTAGGATAATTTAAAACAAACCAACCTCCCCTGGCTGTGGGAGCTTATTTCCCTCTGTCCTGTACAGTCTCCCAAAACTCTTCATGACATCAACATTAACCAAGGGAAAACCAAAACCAGTCCCAACTGGGTAACCCCTGTCTCCCCTCCAACCACCACCACCGCCCAGCAAGTCTATCTGCATTAGTCACACTGGCATAGCCACGCAACCTACGTGATCTCATCTGATATGCCACATGCAGCAGCAGAGAATGTCCCACTCTGGGAAGGGGCATTATGTGATCTGATGAGAGATATCCTACTTATAATTCCTCTCTCCTCTGAAATGGAGCACCCACCCAGAAGCAGCATGCAGCAGAGAAATGCACGCAGTTAAGTACTACTGTTTACTGCCAGGCCAGGCAGGGGCATTGTGTGATCTTACATATGCTATCCACTTACTCCTCCCTCCTCTGTCAGTCACCATGGGGCACCATGAAGCTTGCAATGCCACTCTGGGCAGGCATGGACAGTGGGTCATCTCTTGGATATGGTACCTAGTACTTATTCCTCCCCCTCTATCAGTCACCTCACCATGGGACACCAGA
Organism: Sphenodon punctatus; assembly: GCA_003113815.1. Lineage (NCBI taxonomy): Eukaryota > Metazoa > Chordata > Lepidosauria > Sphenodontia > Sphenodontidae > Sphenodon > Sphenodon punctatus. Next base: position 103,431 of record QEPC01002204.1, on the reverse strand, counting down.
CTAGGAGTAGCCAGCTAATACTGAACAGGTGAACACAGCTTGCAATGCCACTCTGGGCAGGCAGGGGCAGTGGGTGATCTGATGTTACGTTTCTCCCTCCCTCTGAAATGGGGCACCAGAGTCAGAGTGACACGCTTTTGAAATAAGCACTACAGGAAACAGGAATGAATTTTAAAATTTAGTTTCCAATTTTATTAATTTGGTTTTCTTAGAAAATACACTAGGCTGTTGTCATCATCCCTCAGAGGAAGGCAAAAAATGACTGCAAAGTCCCCCCAAACCTACATTAATTAGGGGGAAAAAAGAGGACTTTCCTATTAAAACATTCCTTCCTGACTCCAAAGAATGGCAATTGGACAAACATCCCTGGATGAAAAAGAAGCCAGTGCTTTCTACTTTCAAATTATTAGGCCAATCATTCTATTGAACAAAGGCAGACAAGGGTGAGGGAGTGTGTGCAATCCACTGCATCATCTCAATCATTCTGCAACAGGCAGAGAAAACCCCAATAGGCAGAAAAACCCCCAACAAACCAGCCTAGAGCATTTTTTACTACTCTTTTTGAAACTGTATAGTTAAGCGCCTTCAAACAACAGTAGCACCAACAGTTAAGAAACTTCACCTTTCTGCAGTAATTGAACATTAGGAAGCACAATTCTTGAACTACTACAGTGCAGCCGCAACACTAACAATTTTATTAATGAACCAAACCAGGATTCCCCGAGTGGCAGCTGCCCGGACCTGCCCCCACCCATGCCAGGGATCCTGGTGAGCAGCAGTCTGATAGGGGGCCTGTGGGAAATCTGCCCATTGTCATTCCCTCCCTCATCTCCACCAGCTCGTCTGAGGTTGACAGACGAGTTGCTGCTGCTACTGCTGTGAGAGACAATGAGGGACGACACAACAATTTATCTGTGGGGTTCTTCTGCAAGCTGTCCTCCATCCTTGTACTTGCATCTGCCAGCAATGCCTCCCTCTGTCTTGTGTGTTGTCGTCGTCATGTGATGCCTTTGGATGCTGGGATTTTCCACTGTGGTGGTGGTTCTGCAGCACCATCGGTCTTCCTTCCTTTCTGTGCTCTGTCCTCGTAGGTCCAGGCAGCAGGCTGTCCTCCTTGTTGCACTTGATGAAGCCAGCAGCAACACTGGTCTCCTCCGTCTTGTGTGTAGTCCATTCAGTTGGTGGCAGTGCCTTCTTTTCCTGTTCGTGTGGTCCAGCCTCCGTGTTGGCATCAGTCTCCCTGCATGGAACTGAGACCATGAAGGCTGGAGTGGATTGCTGAATGGGTGCTGCTAAACAGGTCTTCTTCCTGTTATTTTGTGGGTCTCACAGTCCTTTCCTCCTTCTCCGATACAGAGTCCAGATCCTCTTCTGGAATCCAGGAGGGTATGTCCTCAGTGCCTGGCTCAGAAAAAATCACCTCATTTCTCTTAGGAAGGAAAGCCTCTCGAGACTGGTGTTTGAGAGGCAGGTACATTTTGTTCCCAGAATGTTTCCTGCGCAGGTAAACAAACACTCTTGCACAAGGAATGGAACTGGGAGGGCATCAGAGATGTGCTACTGCTAGTTGGTACAGTGGAGGCTAGACAGTTCTTTGTTCTTTTCAGTAGTGCAATGGATCATTGTCACGATAACGGTGCTCTTGCTCTGTGTAAGCCTTGACCAGCTCCTCTGCCTCTTTCCTTGCAGCTGCATGGCGGGCCTCCCCTGTGTCGGGCGTAGCAGATGGGACACCATCTTCTTCTTCATTGTCTGAGGAGGACAACAGTTCCAAGTGTGCAAGTGCCATCAGTCTTCTGCTTTCAAGTGCTGGCTCTGTTCTGCTGCGCTTTCTCAGAGTCATGCCATGGATGCCCTGGACGATGCTGCTGCTGCATGGTAAGTCAACCACCGCTCACACTCTGTCATCTCCATGTGCCCGCTATTGCAGTATTAGCACCTGCAGCTTGATTACCACCTTCTTGTTCAGGCTTGGTGCATCCTTTCTTTTTTGTGATACTCGTTTGTAGTGAGGGTCAAGGGCAAAGGAGACCCGGCCGTGGCTTGCATCTTTTATTTCGGAAAGGTAGTGTCTGGCTCTGAGGTCCTCAAGCAGCATCCTTGCCAGTTGTGCTATGATGTCCCTGTCTGCTGCCTCAAGTACTCTTCCATTTGCATGCATGTTTTTTCTCTCCAGCAAGTGAACAAGGTAAATGTGCTGGCCAAGAGTTGCATCTGTGCTGCTCACTAACTTTGTTGCTTCATTAAATGGTTTCAGCAGCACTACCATGTCCTCCATAAGCATCCATTGTGTTGTGAATAGGTGGGTCTCCACATCTCTTTCAGTGTTTCCCACCCATGCAGGTAGCGATCCTGGATAGCCGTCAGTTGGACCAACAGCCTGTCCATCATGAGGAATGTTGAATTCCACCTTGTCTTCACCTCCTGAATCAGATTTTGAGGTGACAGGGACAAATGAGCTTGGGCCTCCCTGATTGCTTGTCTTGCTGTGCTGAAATGTCCACAGAGGTGTCAATAGAAATGGATAGAAATTCCATACATAAACAGGGAAGTATATAGCAGTGGGGCTATACTATCACCCCCGTGACCAGGATGGCAAGACGGATTATGAAATGCAAACCAAGATTAGAAAGGCAACTAAAAATCGGCAACACAATAATAATGGGTGATTTCAATTATCCTAATATTGACTGGGTGAATGTCTCCTCCGGGCGTGATATGGAGGTAAAATTTCTAGATGCCATAAATGACTGCTTCTTGGAGCAGCTGGTCCTGGAACCAATGAGAGGAGGAACTACTTTAGATCTAGTCCTAAGTGGAGCACAGGACTTGGTGCAAGGGATAATGGTGATGGAGCCACTTGACAATAGTGATCATAATATAATCAAATTTGACATAATTACTAGAGGAAGAATGGTAAATAAAACTACTGCAGTAACATTGAACTTTAAAAAGGGAGATTATACTAAAATGAGGAAACTAGTTAGAAGGAAACTAAAAGGAGCAGTGGCAGGGATTAAATGTCTGCAAGAGGCATGGAGACTATTTAAAAACACCATCTTGGAAACCAAGATTAAATGTATTTCACATGTTAAAAAAGGTAGCAAGGGGACCAAACGCCTCCCAGCATGGCTAAATGGTGAGGTGAAGGTGACTATTGGAGTCAAAAAGATGTCCTTTAAAAAATGTAAAGCTAGTTCTAGTGAGGAAAATAGGAAAGAGTATAAGCACTGGCAAATGAGATGTAAAATGTTAGTAAGGCATGCCGAGAAATAATTTGAAGAGAAACTCGCTAAAGAAACAAAAGCAAATAATGAAAGCTTTTTAAAATACATCAGAAGCAAGAAGCCTGCTAGAGAGTCAGTTGGGCTAATAGATGACCAGGGGCAAAAGGGGTGCTCAGGGAGGATAAGGCCATTGCAGAGAAGCTGAATGAATTCTTTGCTTAGGTCTTCATGGCAGAGGATGTTGGAGAGATACCCATGACAGAACTATTCTTTGTAGGTGATGAATTGGAAGAGCTGTCACAGATCAATGTGACTCTGGAAGAGGTTCTCGAGCAAACTGACAAACTGAATAGTAACATATCACCAGGACCAGATTGTTTACACTCCAGAGTTCTGAAGGAACTCAAATACAAAATTGCAGACCTACTACTGGTAATTTGTAACCTATCGTTAAAATCCGCCACTATACCAGAGGACTGGAGGGTAATGAATGTAAGCTGATATATAAAAAGTGCTCCAGAGAAACTATAGACTGGTGAGCCTGACATCTGTGCCAAGCAAAATGGTAGATTGTAAGTTCTCGGGCAGGGACCGTGTCTATCTTATTCTCTGTAAAGTGCCAGGTACAGCGCTGGCACTATATAAAAGCTTGTAATAATAATAATAATAATAATAATAATAATAATAGAAACTATTATTAAAGACAGAAACGTGGAGCATATTGATAAACATGGGTTAATGGGGAAGAGTCAACATAGATTTAGCACAACAGTGAGCAAAGTCATGCCTCACTAATCTATTTTGTGTGAACAAGTATGTGTATAAGGGGGAGCCAGTTAATATAGTGAATCTGGATTTTCAGAAAGCATTTGATAAGGTACCTCATGAGAGACTCTTGAGGAAATTTTAGAAGTATGGGATAGCAGACAGCGTCCTATTCTGGACTGGTAGCTGGCTGAAGGGTAGGAAGAAAAGTGAAGGACTAAATGGTCAGTTTTCACAATGGAGAGAAGTAAATAGTGAAGTGACCCAGGAATCTTTACTGGGACTGGTGTTGTTTAATGTATTCATTAATGATCTGGAAAGGGGAGTAAGGAGTGAAGTGATCAGATTTCTTTGTAGATGATACCAAGTTGTTCAAGGTAGTTCAAACATGAGAGGCCTGTGAAAAACTGCAGGGGGAATCTTGTGAGAATTAGATGCCCAGTCACTCAGTGTCAGATGAAATTTAATGTGGATAAGTGCAAAGTGATGCACATAGGAAAAACCATCCAAATGTTATGTACACAATGCTGGGTTCTAAATTAGGAATTACTACTCAGGAAAAAGACCTTGGAGTCATCGTGGACAATACACTGAAATCCTTAGCTCAATGTGCGGCCGCGGCGGTCATCAAAAAAGCAAACCGAATGTTAGGAATTATTCGTAAAGGGAAGAGAATAAAACTGAAAATATCATAATGCTATTATATAAGTCTATGGTGTGACCACACCTTGAGTACTGTGTGCAGTTCTGGTTGCCCCAGCTCAAAAAGATATAGTTGAAATAGAAAAGGTACAGGGAAGGGCAACAAAAATGATAAGGGGTATGGAATGGCTCCCCTATCCAGATAGATTTAAAACAAATAAAAGAAAATATTTTTTCACTCAAGGCACAATTAAGTCGTGGAATTTGTTACCAGAAGACATGGTCAAGGCCAGTAGTATAACTGGGTCTAAGAAAGGGTTGGATACATTTTTGGAGGGTAGGTTTGGGGAATGTAATCTCTTACTGTTGGGAGCTGGGAGTGAATAGCAGGGAATGGATCACCCCATAGTGACCTGTTGGGTACTTCTTTAAGCACCCAAGATTGGCCACTAGGCCCGATGGACTATTGGTCTGACCCAGTATGGCACTTCTTATATGTTTTTATGTTCTTAAATTGTACCTGCTGTCCTAGCCTGTGTCTTCCATCTCCAGGCTATCCACACCGGACTTCCTCACTCATCTTGCCAAAGCTGTGAGACTTATAAGGTCACTGCCGATCGTCATACGCAGGAAGCCCCTTGGTATGAATCTTAGGGGTGTGCACCAGGGACTGAATTAGGGGTTGTTGGTTTTTTCATTTTCATTTTAACATTTTTGTTTTTGTTGAGAACTTTTTTTTTTTAAATTAAATTTCATTTTTGTTTTCCATTGGTTTCAATGGGAAATGTATGTCTGGCTGTAACTTCTTCATTTTCCATATGATCTGCATGGCTTTTTGACGTAGTATATTTGTTACCACAGGAATCATCCACACCGGTTTTCATAAGTATTAGATAAAAGGTTCTGATTTTATAAGCAAAATCATGTCATGGTTTGTGCACACATTTCCATCTCGAACCTTTTTGTTTTTCATCCAATTTGGAAGAAATGTGGACTTATTGGGTCCCTCATTCAAAGGATCATCCATGCAAAATTTCAGAAAGATTTAATAAAGGGTCCTGATTTTATAAGCAGTTTAATTATTTTATGGTTTGCACATGTATTTCCATCTGTAACATCTTTGTTTTCCATCCAATTTGGATGCAATTTAGCCAGGTTTTTTTCCCCCTCACCAAAGGGGTCATCCCTGCCAAATTTCAGAAAGATTGGCTAAAGGGTTCCAATTCATTTAAAAATTTTGGATTTTAACAGAAGTTGCAAATTTCCTTAAACCAATGGCTGATGTTGCCCCTGTTAAAATTATAAAGGTTTTACTAGACGCAGAGATATGCTTTTTGGAGCATTTATAGAGAGGGTGAAGAAGTCAGGAGGAAGTGGGCAGAGCAGAGGAGGTGGAGGAGCAGGTGTCAAGGCATTGGCACAGTCTTCAGTCATTGGCACTTGAACATCTGTGGGGGGAATACATGAGGGAGAATAGGTGCAGAGGTCTGTTTTTATGAGCACTTGCAGTGAGGCTGGAGACTACAGCACACACAGTCACATATATGAAGCACTGAGACAGCCTACGACCTACACAAGATCTAGCCATGGTGGGAACTGTGCAGCTTGACAAAAGCTTATATTTGTTCCCCAATTCCCACCCCCGCACCTCCCCAATTGCAGTGATTGTGTACTGGAAATTTGGTCAGCAGAAATGTCAGTCATGTGTATATTCTCATTCTGTGCTGTGATCACCCCAACCTCCCTGTTTGTTACTGGAAAGTTGGAAGCATTTGTTTAGGAAAGACACAATAATGGATTTGCTTATGTCCTCTGTCACAGTGCTGCAGGATGGTCTTTTGGGTGTGGGATACACTCTGTCCTAATTTCATCCACATTGGATTTAAAACAAAGATGTTACAACTGGAAATGTCTGCACAAACCACAAAAATTACATTGCTTATAAAATAGGAACCCATTATCCAATATACATTATCCAATTTGGCAGGAAGGATACCTTTCATGGGGGGTACAATCTGTCCAAATTACATCAAAGTTGTATGGGAAGCAAAGAGGTTACAGCTAGAAATGCATCACAAAGCATGATGCTTATACAATTGGGACCCTTTATCCAATTCCTTTGTAATTTGGCCTGGATAATCCCCTTGGTAAGGGGTACATTTTCTCCAAGTTTCATTCAAATCAGACATAAAACAAAAAGTTTACATTGTCACAATAAAAAACCAAAACAAAAAAACCCCACCAAACCCAGCGGAACCTGTGCTGATGAGATGGTGGCAGCGGATGCATGGGTACAACTGTGTCATTGGCCGTGGTTAAGATGTCATTCCACAAAGCAGCCAGGTCATTGATGGAGCAGCCATCAAGGTCAGTGGGTATATCCCCCACAGAATTCTCAAAATCAATTGGATCCATCTGTCTCCAGGGTTGGACCAACCTAACCAGTTCATCATCCCGATGATTTTATTTACCATCCCAGCCAAATACAGGACAAGGTGGACACACTCCATATCGGATGAGTTAGGCACCAGATACCTCTGAAAGCCCAAAGTGTCTTTATAGACCATGGCCACTCCGCCCCCAACTCCCGAGTCTCATCTGATGCTGCATCATCTGGGATATTACTGACCCAGATGCGTCATCTAGCCAGGTCTCTAATGCATATTCTGGGGGACTTCAACGTCCACGCCGATGCCGGCCTTGTTGGGGCGGAGCGGGAGTTCATGGCCGCCATGGCAACTATGAACTTGTCCCA
>QEPC01002204.1:75344-88285 GCA_003113815.1 Sphenodon punctatus | reverse complement strand
TCGGGGGGTGCTGAGTGGGTGGAATGTGGGCCATGGCAGCAGCCACTGCCATCTAAACCTGCTGCAGCAGACCCTGGGGTGTCCCTCCCCACCCCCAGAGCACCCCCAGCTCAGTCTTACAAACAGCTAAGGAGTAAATTTATTTTGAAAATCTAAGAATAGTATAATTTCAAAGAATCTTAAATAGCTACAGATTTTTCTTCAAGAGGCCCATAGATGCTCACAGCAGATAAACACAAGGAAATCAAAAATGAATTTAAGCCTATTATCTTATTTCTCTCTTCCACTTGGATGCTGCTGTTCTCTCTCTGTTCTGTTTGGAAAATGGTTTTTAACAACAATGAGCCAGAGCCTTTGATTTTTTGTCAGGCAGAGTTCTGAAACAGCCGGGAAGCAGCCAACATGACCTTCCTGTTCTCCATTTCAGTCTTTCATACATCTGTGTCCGAGTCAAACTGTTCTCATACCATTTAGTCATGTGTTGGCAAATTCTCCTCTGCGTAGAGTAAGCTAGGATACCCTGTTTCCTAACAACTCTAGATGGAGAAAGCTAAGAAAGTAGTATAAATCCTCACACATGTGAAGGTACTACTAACTTTTCCATTGAATTTTTGCTCATGTAAGCACTTTCAGTTCTTGCTCTTGTTGCCTAATAATGCTATCTTATACTAAAGCAAAGTAGTGTAAAACGTTTATGAAAACACTTTCCACTTATCAACTAACACCCAAACCTCCTAAAGTAGACATTACAGTAGAAACGACACACAGTGAATTTGGTTAAGTAGATTTGCCTTTTAAAATGAACTGCTCTTTCCCCATGCCCTAAGTCAGTTGAATGTGCTACATCAGGACTGTCCAACTTCTTAGCTATCATAGCACTCTCCAAGAGACCTCTGCAAATTTGTAGTACTTTTTCAAATTTGGTCTCTTGTAATTGAATAATACAAATGAAGATCATTGTGGTAATTTCTACTAGATTGAGGCCGTTTTCAGATGAGTGCAGCGGTGTCCGCGCTTGTTTTCAAAAAAGCCGGCAGCCCGTTCCACACGTGACGCTGCCGCCGAATACGTGCATGTGCGGGTGATGTGCTTCCATTTCCGGCCGCGTATGACCAGCCTCAATCGCCGACCCGGTCTGTTCGTGCCCGGAAATGGATGCGCATCGCCCGCACATGCGCATATTCGGCGGCAGCGTCACGTGTGGAATGGGCTGCTAACTTTTTTGAGAAACAAGCGCGGGCGCCACCGCGCTCATCTGAAAACGGCCTTAGTTTTGTTTCCTGCTTTAATAAAGTTTTTCCCCTTGTTTTTAACAATGAACAGCACATAGTACCAAAGCCAGGTCCATTTATTTAATGTCTGCTTAAGCAGCAGTTCTGATAAGTCAAATTCAGAATTGCAAATAAATTCTACTTATGCAGACACTACTGCTTAAATCATGTTAACAAGTACATTCATGTTGCAGTGGGTGCCCAAGTTCACACAGAACAAGTTGCAGTCAAGAATAGAACAAGTTTCCAGTCCCCTGCTATAATTTTATCATGCAAAACCAAACAAAACTCCTTATGATGCAAGTGAGAAGGCATTAAAAAATCCCGCACATCAACAAAACATAGAGATGCATTACACTGTTGTACTGTAAAGGAGGTCAATTAAACTATAGCTGCTGGAGATCAAAAGGAAGTTTGAGAGAAGCCCTCAAGTATCTCATTCTGCTCTTCAAAGTCTAGAAATTGCATAACATAAATGATGCCATAAATTGCCTTCGTATCTCTGACCTAGACAACATCATTGTTTCTGTTTGTGCTTGCTCGCTTGTCTGTTTATCTGTGGCATGCAACTGATCACATACCATATCTGTTTTACTGTGGTAAACCAACACTATTTGTGTCATTATTTTCTTTGTGGTACTTTTTAAAATGCTTCCAGACATTTAGGCAAACAAATTGCTTGAGGAGATCTTTGGCCTGAATGTGCTACATCACACATAAATGCACATGGTGAACAAATGCCCACAAAAATGTGCAGTGCAATGGGACCTATAATGTACACATGGCCGTGGGCCCAATCCACAAGCTGCTTCATGCATGCCTCTGTGCACAGGGAAGCTCCCATATACTGGAATGGAAGCCCCCCACACAGAAAAAAGCCACGCCCCCTTGGAGGGTAGCTGTGGCTTACCTTGTGTGCAGGGAGTTGTTGCAGCTCAGTAACCACTAGGGTTGCTAATTCGTGCAGTTGACCCAGAGACTCCTTTTGGCCTATGCGAGTCTCAGGGTCAAACTGCATCCCTAGGGTGGCATCCCTAGTGACAACCCAGTGTGTGTGTGTGTGTGTGTGTGTATGTGTGCATGTGCGTGCACGCACACCCCAGCTGGCTGCAGTCTCCCCCCTTGGGCCAGTTGGGTTGGGAGCCTGCATTCACCACAGTGGGTGTCTTTATATAGACACAGGACTGGCCACCCACCGGAGCTGCTCTGGCGGTGCACCCCTGCACCCATGGTTTAAACGGAGCCGGCAGCTGCTGCATCCCACGAACCACTCATGCCATGTCCCCCTTCTCCCACACAATAGAGTTGCAGGTGGATCACTCAATGATCAAGACTGATGCCCACAACTCTGTGGTGTTGCCTGGGGCAACCCCTGGCCGAGACCAGAGCTGCAGCAGTCACTTGCCGAACAGATGGACTGCAGTTCCACCTGGGTTCAGTCAGCCTGCTCTGCTGGTGGTGATCCTGGATGTTATCAGCCCCGCTTGTGTTGCTCTGATCTGAAGCATGCAGCTCCTGTTGCCTCACCATCTGGTGACCCGTCTTTAGACAGATGGGCCACCTGGGGTGAGGAGCAGAACCAGGGCTGCAGTCCATCTGTTTACACCCCTTGAGTCCCGAGGGGGTAAAAGTAAGCTCCCAGCTCACCCAGAGAGGAGCGATGGAGTTGGGGCTGCTGTGTTTGATCTAGAAGCAGCTGTAGTCAGTCATCATCATCATCATCAAGTATAAATTGATTGTGTTAGCGAAGCCTTCACAAACCAAAAACCATCCTAACATACAGAATAATAATAAAAATCACATAAAACACAATACCAAGGCGAAAGAAATAAAATTTGCCCACAGCTGATTTCCTGGTTTTGTATACAACAAAGCAAAATGTTGCAACCCTCTGCAATAAGGATGGGTCCACATCAGCAAATAATCTTCCCATAAGGTCTCGCTGACTGAAGGGGGGTGGGGAGAGGAAAGTATTGATAACTGGTTCTAATAATAAACTTTGTTGTCTACAATAGAGAGAGCAATCAAATAAACATGACAATAATTCCACACCATTGCCAAGACAAAAAAGACAAGATCTCTGGTCATGGGGTAGTTTTACAAGTCTACCTTCTGTGACTGCAGAGAGAAGTAAATTAAACATAGCAAGGGAAAAGGCAAATCTATGGCTCCACTCTGGGAGAGTAGACAAAAAAGCAGCTCCATTAGTGGGTACCTGTAAAGAGCTTGAGAGGATAGATATTTTTGGCCAGCAATTGCTTCACTTGCCATCTGTAATTCTTGGTCTGGTCTCTGAGCCTAGATCTAACAAGGCTTAAAGCCATTACAAAACCCATACACAGCAGGTATTTGTTAGAAAAACCTAGGTAAGAAAGGAGAAGATTTATGCTCCTTTCCCAAGGGGCCATTAAACAGTGGTGAAAATGCCACACAGAAAAAGGACTTGGGCAGAGACAATTTTAATCATAGCCAAAAGTTTAGGATCGCTACCTTGGCCAAAGAGGCGAAAGAACACGGGCCAGTTTCCTCCCTCAATAAAACAGTAGGAGTACCTCTGGGAACATGAAGAATGGAGCTTAGGAACCCGTTTGAAGGATCTCATGCTCCTCTAGTAATTTAGGACCCCAAACAGTGACTTCACATAAAAACTGACAAACTACTTTAGCTCTAAAGATATTTAAAGCTGGGATCAACAATTTACCACCCCTAGAGAAAGAGAAACAAGTTATCTCTTTGCAGAAAACTCTGGCTTGAGACAGAGCTGCCATGTAATGGGGACATCACAAAGCAGACTTTGAAAAGATCACTCCCAAATACTTGTACCATTTGACTTGTTCGATAACATGCAAGTCCATCATCCATCGGTGCTGGAAACGTGTGGGCCCTACCACTAGCACCTTAGTTTTGGAGAAATTTACTGTTAGCAATTCCTCACAGAAAAAATTATAAAAATGTCTCATTAGTTGTCTTAAACCAATCTGAGATTGTGACAACAGAATAGTATCATCAACATATGGTAGTAATGAAACTGAATTGTTGCCTAACCTTGGAGGGTGAAAAGTTGGGTGCCTTAGAACTTTGACTGCACCATTGATATATAAATTAAATAGTAATGGAGCCAAGAGGCAACCTTGATGGACTCCTCTAGTTGTGGACTCCTCTAGTTGTAGGAACAGGATCTGATAAGAGGCCTTGGCTATTAACCTGTACCTGTAGAATTGAACCCTGATGCAGGGAAATAATCAGAAACAGCAGCCTCGGGTCGATATTCAACAGAAAAAAATGCCTGTGGAATAAGCTATGAATTGAATCAAATGCTGTGCAAAAGGTCCACAAAACAAAGGAACAATGATGACCCTGATCTCTGCCACACATATTTAGTTATTATTTGGTTTAATGTAAATATATGGTCAATAGTAGATCTTTGCAGAAGCCTGCTTGCTCCCAAACCAAAATGGTCTCTGATTTAACCCATAATTGAAGCCTCTGCAACAAATATTTAGCATAGAGTTTCCCAATAATACTCAGCAGGTTTATTGGGTGGTAATTCCCAGGGTCCTTAGGGTCACCTTTCTTAAATATAGGCACAACTATACTATTAAGCTAACTTGAGGAAAAGTGCCTGGTGTTCTTAATGGTGGTAAACATTGCTGTTATAACCTTGCTCCACCAATTCACATTGGATTTGAGGAGTTCTGCTGGAATATAATCACTACCTGGTGCTTTATAATCACTCTGGGGTTGGATTTGGCAGGAGACAGAGTGGGGGTACTGCTGATATACTGGGCACCCACCTGTACAGCAGCTTCCCTGTCCACACTGACCGAGCTGGTGTCGGAGGGGGTCTCGTGGTCCCCCAGGGTGATAGTCCTGGGGGACTTCAACATCCATGCCAACACCAGTCTTGGAGGGGCAGAGCGTGTGCTCATGGCTGCCATGGCAACCATGGGCCTGTCTCAGAGAGTGGTGGACCCCATACATGTTGGAGGACATACCCTGGACATGATATTTTGCACCAGTCTTGAGGTGGGGGATCCGTTAGTGGGGGAGGTGTCAACAGTGCTCTTGTTGTGGACGGATCATTATCTCCTCCAGGCCGGTATCATGACACATGTCGGCCCCTGGGAGGGTGCAGTACCAGTTAGGTTGGTTCGCCCCTGAAAGCTTATGGAACCAGAAAGGTTCCAGACCACTCAAGGGTATGTTTCCTCCGACCTCGATGGCCGCTCACTCAATGACCTTGTGGAATGTCGGGTTGGTGGAGACCATCCACCTTGTGGCCCCCAGGCGTCCACTCCCAAATCACCGACAACGCAGGCCCCGTGGTATATGGAGAAGCTGTGGCGGATGAAGCGGGAAGAGCAGCGGTTAGAGTGACGGTAGCATCACTCACGTACTGAAGTTGACCAATTGTGGCATAGAGTCTGGTTATGTATGTATGCCATTGTGGTGTGAATAGCAAAGAAAGTTTTCTTTGCTGCCCTCATTGCATCCACTAAGTCCCGCCCGGCGGAGCTTTTCTGGTTGGTAAAGGGGATGGTCAGTCTGGCCTCCCTCCGCCTGGATTTAGAGTAATCAAATGCCCGCTGTGATTTATTTGTGGACTTTTTTGAGGATAAAAATAGCTCAAATCCACCTCATTTTTATGCAAATTTTTTAGCAGTAGGTGAGCCAGAGGTAGTAGAAACCCCTTCTTGTCCTGTTTTGTGGGGTGAATTTCAGAATGCGTCACCCTCGGATGTGGGGGATGCTCTTGGGACTGTCCGAGTCACTTATTGTGAATTAGATCCATGCCCATCCTGGCTGGTTAAGGCTACCCGGGAGACACTAGGGCTGTTGCTGGCCGGGATAGTCAATGCCTCCCTTGGGGAGGGCAGGGTGCCAGACTGTCTCAAGGAGGCGGTGGTGCCCCTGCTCAAGAAGCCATAATTAGACATTGGCATCCTGGCCAGCTATCAGCCGATCTCTAACCTTCCCTTTTAAGGGAAGGTTATTGAACGAGTGGTGGCTCAACAGCTTCAGGGACATCTGGACAGGATCAATTTTCTTGATCCCTCGCAGTCTGGCTTTCATCCAGGTTATGGCATGGAGACTGCACTTGTGGCCTTGGTCGATGACCTCTCCTATGAGCTGGATCAGGGTCGTTCGACCCTGTTGATTCTGTTAGATCTCTCAGCTGCATTTGATACCGTTGATCATGAGCTGTTGGTGACTCATCTGCGGAACCGGGCAGGGATTAGCGGGACTGTTCTTGAATGGTTCCGCTTTTTCCTGACTGGGAGAACCCAATGTGTGGTGCTGGGTGATTTTTCATCTTCTCCCCAGGGCCTTACATGTGGGGTCCCACAGGGTTCCAGCTTATCCCCTCTCTTGTTCAGTGTATATGCAGCCTTTGGGGAGGTTGTCAGGGAGCTTGGTGTAAGGGTCAATATGCTAACACCCAGCTATCTCTCTCATTTTCATCTGACCGAGGTCCGGCAGTCTCTGTGCTTACCCAGTGTCTGTCAGCTGTGGGGGATTGGATGAGGGTGAGCCGCCTGAAGTTAAATCCTGACAAGATGAAGGTGATGGTTGTGGCAAAAGCCGGCGGAGTGATGGTCCCCATCGTTGAAGGGGTCCGTCATCCCCTGGTATCTCAGGTCCGTAGTCTGGGGGTGCTCCTGAATCCACAGCTCCTCCTAGATGTCCAGATGGTGGCTGTGGTGAAGGGGACATTCCACCAGTTACATCTGTTACGTTGGCTTAGGCCGTATGTCTCGGACTTGGATCTGGCCACAATCATCCATGCTTTTATGACCTCAAGACTGGACTACTGTAATGCCCTCTAAGCGGGGCTACCCTTGGAGCTGGTTTGGAGACTAGCTGGTGCAGAATGCGGCAGCCCATCTCCTGAAGGGGATGGGATGATGTGAGTACATTACGCTGGTGCTTCGTTCTCTGCACTGGCTGCCAATAGTCTTCCAGGCCAAATTCAAGGTGTTGGTGTTGACCTTTAAAGTCCTAAATGGCCTGGACCCCACCTACCTTCAGGAATGCCTCACGTTCTGGATTCTGGATTGGCCCCTGCGGTCAGCCAATGGTGCCCTCCTTAAGGTTCCCTGGGTCCCCCAGGTGTTGACCATGAGGAGGGAGTTTTCGGTGGCTGCGCCGCAGCTGTGGAACTCCCTCCCATTGGAGGTCCACATGACCACTGACCTCCCCTCTTTGCATAGACAGTGTAAGACTTGGCTGTTCTGCCGGGCCTTTACCGAGGGAGATGGGGTAGGTGGGTTGGGTTAGGGAGGGTTTGGGTATGGGTTATTTTAATCTTGGGATTTTATGTTGTCTTAATTGTATTTTAGTTATGTATTTTAGGAAGTTGTTAGTCACCCTGAGATGCTTATAGCAGGAGAGGGCGGCATATAAATCTTAATTAAAATAATAATAATTTAATAATTAATTAGATTTTGAATCAACTAACAAAAACTCCACTTCCTCCTACGTTACCAGTGGCCAAGAGGGAAAATTTTCCAAAGTGTGGAACTCTACTTCAAAAGCAACCGAAGGTGGACTGGCAAACAACTGTTGGAAAATCCACTGACATTTTTAAGTTGGTCTAGGGCCAAGAAGGCTTAATTATTTTCCAAAAAACCACAACGTCATTATGCCACACTACATTCTCTAGATTCGCCCAAGCCTTCTGAAAATTAAGCTTCTTTTCCCTCAACAGGGAGTCATACTCCCTTCTATTCTGGCCTTAATAAAAATTTCAAATCATGACACTTATTGTTTACCACAAAAGCCTGCCTCCTAAGCTTGATCTTTGCATTTCTGCACTCTTATCAAACCACCCCACAGGTGACCTGCCAACCTTGGTTGACAGTGACTGAGAGGAGACCAAATATGGAAATAAAGTTTTGGTGATCAGATGGAATGTGTCTAAAATCTTGCCAACCTCACTAAGAATAGCCTCCCTGAGTGTAAAAAGCTTTCCAACTCAGGAGTTCACTTAATTTTTGTGATTACTGAGCCCTCCAAGGTAGCAGAGTCCACAACTTGGTACTTGTGGCAGTTTCCAAACTTCATTGGCATGGACAAAACCAAAGCCAGTGGTTGATACTCTGTCTCTCTGGCTGTCAGAACTGAAAAATCGATTACGGAGATCAGAATTTTGTCCAAAACTAATATATAATCTACTATACTAAAACTGGTATGAGACAAAAAAAAGTAAACTCACCCTCAAGATCCCCTAATGTAGAGCCATTTAAAATAGCCAATTCAGAGGCATCAATAAGATTCCTCAAGTAGGAAACCTACACATTCAGACACTTGTCTTTAGAGGATCTGGAAGTAAAAGGAAAGAAACCAGAATCTTCTGGGTTCTCAATAACGGGCTCCCCTGCAGGATCACCCAACCGGGTATTAAAATTTCCAGCCACAATCATCCCAACTTATGGGTAGCTTTCATCCAGACCTGCTAATATATAAAACTAAATTCTTCCACAGCAAATTTTTGTAATACAGGGAGCTGGATGGGAGCAGCTGTAGTCACAAAAGTACAAGAGTTACTTCTGCAGCCTGAACCAGTACTAACTCTACACACAGCTGCAGCCAATTCTGGATCAAGTGGCAGAGAGAGCTAGGAGTGCACGAGCCACCCACTCCCTCCCTGGGCCAGCCAGAAACCTTCACCCACCACCTAGAGGTATCATCTGAATTACTTTGTCCAGGCTGGACCACAAGAGCAGAAGATACCAGTGGTATACATCATATGCTTATAAGAACAAAGAAAGGAAAACAGCATCTCTCCAACATTAAGAAAATTGCTGGCTGTAGGCCTCAGAGTAATACTCATTGTCCTGGGAGCTGTTAGGGCCACAACTTGTGAATTAGAACCTTGCGCATCCTGGTTGGTTAAGACCACCAGGGAGACACTAGGGCTGGTGCTGGCATGGGTGGTCAATGCCTCCCTTTGGGAGGGCAGGGTCCCAGGGTCTCTTAAGGAGGCTGTGGTGTGACCCTTGCTCAAAAAACCATCACTGGACACTGACGCCCTTGCCAATTATTGACCCGTCTCCAACCTTCTCTTTTTAGTGAAGGTTACTGAACGGGTGGTAGTCCAGCAGCTTCAGGATCATCTCGACCGGGTCGGTTTTCTGAACCCCTCACAGTCTGGCTTTCATCTGGGGTATGACATCTAGATGGCATTTGTGGCCTTAGTTGATGACCAGCACTGTGCTTTAGATCAGGGACAGTCGACCCTTCTGGTTCTGTTGGACCTATCAGCTGCTTTTGATACCGTTGACCATGAGATGTCGGCGACTCGTCTGCAGGACCGTGCCGGAGGTGAGGTGGGGGGGTGGGATTGTTTTTGAATGGTTTCACTCTTTCTGGATGGAAGAACTCACAGTATGGTCCTGGGGGACTGTACCTTCATCTCCCCGGGATCTCACGTGTGGAGTCCCGCAGGATTCTATTCTGTCCCCTCTCCCACTCAACGTGTATATGCAGCCTTTGGGCAAGGTCATGAGAGGATTTGGAGTGCAATATCATCAATATGCTGATGACACCTAGCTCTTCCTTTCATTTTCAGCAGACTCAGGCCTGGCAGTCTCCTTGTTTACTCAGTGTCGGACAGCTGTGGGGGACTGGATGAGGGTGAGCCGCCTGAAGTTGTGTCCCAACAAGACAGAGGTGATGCTGGTGGGGAGAGCTGAGGGAGTGAAGGCCCCTATCATTGATGGGGTGCGCACTGCCTTGGTTCCTCAGGTTCGCAGTCTGGGAGTGCTCCTTGACTCACAGCTCCGCATGGATGTCCAGGCGGTGGTTGTGGCGAGGAGCGCATTTTGTAAATTACATCTGGTATGATGGTTATGGCCATATATATCAGACTGTGACCTTGCCATCATCATCCATGCCTTCATCACCTCCAGGTAGGGATGGGCGAACGCGGTTCGGAAGTTCAGAGTTCNTTCTGCCGGGCCTTTACCGAGGGAGATGGGGTAGGTGGGTTGGGTTAGGGAGGGTTTGGGTATGGGTTATTTTAATCTTGGGATTTTATGTTGTCTTAATTGTATTTTAGTTATGTATTTTAGGAAGTTGTTAGTCACCCTGAGATGCTTATAGCAGGAGAGGGCGGCATATAAATCTTAATAAAAATAATAATAATTTAATAATTAATTAGATTTTGAATCAACTAACAAAAACTCCACTTCCTCCTACGTTACCAGTGGCCAAGAGGGAAAATTTTCCAAAGTGTGGAACTCTACTTCAAAAGCAACCGAAGGTGGACTGGCAAACAATTGTTGGAAAATCCACTGACATTTTTAAGTTGGTCTAGGGCCAAAAAGGCTTAATTATTTTCCAAAAAACCACAACGTCATTATGCCACACTACATTCTCTAGATTCGCCCAAGCCTTCTGAAAATTAAGCTTCTTTTCCCTCAACAGGGAGTCATACTCCCTTCTATTCTGGCCTTAATAAAAATTTCAAATCATGACACTTATTGTTTACCACAAAAGCCTGCCTCCTAAGCTTGATCTTTGCATTTCTGCACTCTTATCAAACCACCCCACAGGTGACCTGCCAACCTTGGTTGACAGTGACTGAGAGGAGACCAAATATGGAAATAAAGTTTTGGTGATCAGATGGAATGTGTCTAAAATCTTGCCAACCTCACTAAGAATAGCCTCCCTGAGTGTAAAAAGCTTTCCAACTCAGGAGTTCACTTAATTTTTGTGATTACTGAGCCCTCCAAGGTAGCAGAGTCCACAACCTGGGACTTGTGGCAGTTTCCAAACTTCATTGGCATGGACAAAACCAAAGCCAGTGGTTGATACTCTGTCTCTCTGGCTGTCAGAACTGAAAAATCGATTACGGAGATCAGAATTTTGTCCAAAACTAATATATAATCTACTATACTAAAACTGGTATGAGACAAAAAAAAGTAAACTCACCCTCAAGATCCCCTAATGTAGAGCCATTTAAAATAGCCAATTCAGAGGCATCAATAAGATTCCTCAAGTAGGAAACCTACACATTCAGACACTTGTCTTTAGAGGATCTGGAAGTAAAAGGAAAGAAACCAGAATCTTCTGGGTTCTCAATAACGGGCTCCCCTGCAGGATCACCCAACCGGGTATTAAAATTTCCAGCCACAATCATCCCAACTTATGGGTAGCTTTCATCCAGACCTGCTAATATATAAAACTAAATTCTTACACAGCAAATTTTTGTAATACAGGGAGCTGGACGGGAGCAGCTGTAGTCACAAAAGTACAAGAGTTACTTCTGCAGCCTGAACCAGTACTAACTCTACACACAGCTGCAGCCAATTCTGGATCAAGTGGCAGAGAGAGCTAGGAGTGCACGAGCCACCCACTCCCTCCCTGGGCCAGCCAGAAACCTTCACCCACCACCTAGAGGTATCATCTGAATTACTTTGTCCAGGCTGGACCACAAGAGCAGAAGATACCAGTGGTATACATCATATGCTTATAAGAACAAAGAAAGGAAAACAGCATCTCTCCAACATTAAGAAAATTGCTGGCTGTAGGCCTCAGAGTAATACTCATTGTCCTGGGAGCTGTTAGGGCCACAACTTGTGAATTAGAACCTTGCGCATCCTGGTTGGTTAAGACCACCAGGGAGACACTAGGGCTGGTGCTGGCATGGGTGGTCAATGCCTCCCTTTGGGAGGGCAGGGTCCCAGGGTCTCTTAAGGAGGCTGTGGTGTGACCCTTGCTCAAAAAACCATCACTGGACACTGACGCCCTTGCCAATTATTGACCCGTCTCCAACCTTCTCTTTTTAGTGAAGGTTACTGAACGGGTGGTAGTCCAGCAGCTTCAGGATCATCTCGACCGGGTCGGTTTTCTGAACCCCTCACAGTCTGGCTTTCATCTGGGGTATGACATCTAGATGGCATTTGTGGCCTTAGTTGATGACCAGCACTGTGCTTTAGATCAGGGACAGTCGACCCTTCTGGTTCTGTTGGACCTATCAGCTGCTTTTGATACCGTTGACCATGAGATGTCGGCGACTCGTCTGCAGGACCGTGCCGGAGGTGAGGTGGGGGGGTGGGATTGTTTTTGAATGGTTTCACTCTTTCTGGATGGAAGAACTCACAGTATGGTCCTGGGGGACTGTACCTTCATCTCCCCGGGATCTCACGTGTGGAGTCCCGCAGGATTCTATTCTGTCCCCTCTCCCACTCAACGTGTATATGCAGCCTTTGGGCAAGGTCATGAGAGGATTTGGAGTGCAATATCATCAATATGCTGATGACACCTAGCTCTTCCTTTCATTTTCAGCAGACTCAGGCCTGGCAGTCTCCTTGTTTACTCAGTGTCGGACAGCTGTGGGGGACTGGATGAGGGTGAGCCGCCTGAAGTTGTGTCCCAACAAGACAGAGGTGATGCTGGTGGGGAGAGCTGAGGGAGTGAAGGCCCCTATCATTGATGGGGTGCGCACTGCCTTGGTTCCTCAGGTTCGCAGTCTGGGAGTGCTCCTTGACTCACAGCTCCGCATGGATGTCCAGGCGGTGGTTGTGGCGAGGAGCGCATTTTGTAAATTACATCTGGTATGATGGTTATGGCCATATATATCAGACTGTGACCTTGCCATCATCATCCATGCCTTCATCACCTCCAGGTAGGGATGGGCGAACGCGGTTCGGAAGTTCAGAGTTC
>QEPC01002204.1:54805-68632 GCA_003113815.1 Sphenodon punctatus | reverse complement strand
TAGCTTAGTGATAGAGATAGTGTTAGTGATTTAGTTTTAGTGTTTGTAGGAGTAGGCCTGTACTTATTAGATAATCCATTTAGTTCTTAGCATTTAGAATAGCAGTTAGATTTAGTGTAGATAGATTAAAAAAACAACATATAAAAAGAAAAAAACCAAATAAAAAACAAAAGAAAATCATATAAAACTCAATAAAAAACCAATAAACCATATAAAAAACAAAAAAGCCACCCATAACATTTCCTGAACGGCCGAACCAAACAGCCGAACTGAACAGCCGAACCCGAACCCGGCGAACTAACCGAACTGCCGAACAGAACGGACGAACCGAATGCAGCCGAACAGAACGGATGAACCGAATGCAGCCGAACCGAACGGACGAACCCAAACCGCGATTGTTCACCCATCCCTACTCTGAATAGATTATTTTCTACCTTGAATACTACTCTGATTAAAACATTATTTCCTTTTAAGCATTTTTTGCATTGTTGGGAGCATTGTTTGATGTTGTTGTTATTAACTGGACAATGAAACCAGGCTTGCCCCTGTCTCCACTCTCTGATCCCCTATGGCCCTGTAGGGTTCTAGGCTGCCCTTTTGTCGTGGGAAGTCCTCATCTCCATCCCCTTGGATGGACTTTCCCAATCGGATGGTGGGCACCCCCTGATGTCAGCGGCATCCTGCAGCTTGAGTAGAGGGTCCGGCAGCTTGGTGGCAGTGGCGTGACTCTTCCTCACACCAGCTCCTTCCCAAGCGGGGTATCACACTGATATAGCTCACTAAAAAGTCAGATTTCAAAAAAATTCAAGGCACGTAGGCAGTGGTGTATCGAGGTTGTGGCAGGCCCAGGCTCATGTACCAATTATGGGCCCCATTAAGGACAGGGTGATGAGATCTTCCTAATCAACAACCCTCCCAAGGGGGTTTCTGACCAGTTTCTGCCCCCTCCCTCCACCCCCTGGAGCAATAGTATCCCCACTAGAAAGTAAGTTTAAAGAGTCAGCAGATCCAGTGGTGTGAAACTTGACAGGAGCAGTTGGGGAGTGGGGAATGGAGAGTCCACTTCTGTGCACTCTGAGAACTTCTATCCTGGAAGGACCCTTTGCAAGAGCCCTGCTAGAAATTTGTCAGGGCAGGCATGAGCAGAATGTTGTCCCTGCCATTGGAGGGATAAATCTGTTGAGATGGGGCCAACAGAGGAATCACACAGGAGTCCAAGGAGCCACAGAAGCTAGACAAACAACAGTAGTAATAAACAAAGGGAAGGGTAAAAAGGTACAGGGTGAGACTCCTGGTGTATACAAAGAGGGACCTCCCTGGAGACCTCAGGCAGGAAGAAGCCTAGAGGGGGGACAGAGACAATGGTTCGTGAGAGTTTTAATAGGAAAGAATCCCCGAGTCAGGATGTCAGTCACACCTGGTTAGTAATATACAGTCAGTTGGCAATTACATCCCATGTTCAACATATACATTCTCAGCACAATCAATTCTATATCTACACAACCACCACCATTTGTTTTCACACATAGCTCTAAACAAAAGCTTTCCTTCCTGTATGTAACACTACAACATATTCTGTAGTCTGTGGGCAGAGGATCTTTGGGATAGCTGGAAAGGGATATTCTTCCCTTCAGTTAATTTCCTCCAGGTCTTCACTAGTTCGTTTGGCCTTGTGGTCAAGTGTGTTATTCAGGATCTGTCTGGCTTGGCTGAACAAACAGTTTGAGCCCGATCCATCCTAGCCCATATATCTGATCCTTCCTATTCCTACGCCTGCTCTCTCCCCCACCCACTCTGAAAATCTCCTAGCAGTGCTCAAGCCTCTTGTAATAGATACCCCTAGAATCCCCTCACTCTATGGTAGCTACTACACCCCTGCATGTAGGGTCTTATTTTCTGTCAAAGATAACTGTATAATATGCTGCTATTTTCAGAGGAAAACATTCAAGACTTGTTCAGCTTCTCAGACTTTCACTAACAAAGTTATTTAAAAGTTTATTTTATGGTAGTGACAAGAGCCCTATCATTCACATGTATATATATATATATATATATACATACACACACACACACACACACACACACACACACACACACAGAGTCCCTGCCCCGAAAGGCTCACAATCTAATAGATGCACGAGCTAGAATGATGGAGAGATGTCTTTGCACACCAGCCTGTTAGTTATAAATCAAGAGTTTTACAGGCATCACAACAAAAAAGAATTGTAAGAACAGGTACAGTTCTTATTCTTCTCCATCCAGTCCTTAAAATTCTGAGAAAATAGCAACATACAGATTATGTGCATCTTTGACAAAAAATAAGACCCTACATGGAGAGATGAGCCCAGCTCCTGGACTCTAGGGGGACCCTTTGCAAGTTTAAAAGGGTTGGCATCAGAAAGACGCAAAAGGTTTTTTGTTTATCTACAGTTTTAACAGAAGGGCATGCGAGATTTGCACCACTCACTGGCAGAGCAGAGGCAGCAGCCAGTCGCCATCACAGCAGTTTATGGGAGATGATAGGTATGGGAGGGAGGAAATGCTGTAAGAGGGAGGGCAAAGTAATGGAGAAGGATGGGGCAGGGGCTAGTGGAGCAATGCAAAGGGGAAGAAGCAATCAACCTGGAAAGAGTTCTTATTTTGTGCTTTCGCCAGTTCCATACAAGTCAGATTGGTAAAATATTGCCACAAAACCCCATAAATTAGGGTTGTTTTTAGAATTTTATTGCAACCTGAGCTTCAGCTACAGCCAACAAGCACTCAGATTGTGCCGTTTGAGGAGCACTGTTTACAACAGCTGAAGAGCTTAGACACGTAAGGTATGATCCTGCACTACCAAAGTTGAAAGTGATTTTTGCCACACGCTTCAGTGTGAACAGGAAAAGGTCTTTACAAGTGAACTCAAGACGAGTACCAGCTCTCCACAGGGGAAATTTTGTATATCTTGAAAAGAACGAACCCTTTAGAGCTCAATTAGCCACAAGTTAATGATCTTTGGGTATCACTGAAAACTGTATCAGTGATACTATATCAACTCAAGTTGCTATAGCACAGGTTATATAAAACAAGACAGTCAATGCATACAACAAGTCTAAAAGATGATAACTATTTGAAATTGTATTCATGATGAATCTTGGCAGCTGCAAAAACAGCCCCGTTTTAAATTACTTATATCAATATAAATTCTGAAATATGTTTGTCAGATGCTGGAAATGTCTGCTTTTGCATTCCAATAGCATCAAAGATGACTGCCAAACAAAGCTGCAACCCTCCTTGCAATGGGGAAAAGGTTGTCAGAGAGGGGAATGCTTTCAGAGGGGCTCTTTCTATAGGATTCTGATTAATTTCAAATTAAAGCCGTGAATATTCTGGAAAATATTACTAGGTGGGAGGGGCAGGGGGGATGCAACTCTGAATACTCTCTCATCTACAGT
This sequence comes from Sphenodon punctatus, assembly GCA_003113815.1. Classification (NCBI taxonomy): domain Eukaryota; kingdom Metazoa; phylum Chordata; class Lepidosauria; order Sphenodontia; family Sphenodontidae; genus Sphenodon; species Sphenodon punctatus. Next base: position 65,198 of record QEPC01002204.1, on the reverse strand, counting down.
AGATATTTTTGATGGGTAAATTGGTTTTTATCAAATCACAATTGGCCTAATCCTTCAGCAAACCTTTCTACCAAATATAAGCCAAATCTCTGAGGTTCATCCAAAGTTGAAGACTTCATAAAAGAAATCTATTACAGGGAGACATTTTTAAATGGAGAAGGGGCTGGTTCAGGCCTAAAAGGCAGCAAGGAAGCTGGGATGAATGGAAGAACATATATTATTTATTTAGAATTCTCTGCTGCCCTTCCAGCAAAGGCTCAGGGTGGCTATAACAGAGAAGTGTGCAGTGGAATGCAGATAGTGAGCATCGATGCAAATGCAAGTATGGATGCAGGAAGGACAGAATTGTGAAGTTAGTATATGAAGATTGTCATTTTGTATTCAGTGAGGTTAGAGAGAAAAGTATGGTACTTAGAAAATGTAAGTTTTAAAAAGAGCTATTGCTTTGACAGCAGTAAGAAATTGTCTCTTTCCTCAGAACATTGGAATTTTATTCTATCAAGATGAACGCTGGGCAGTTACTACAGAAAATAAGTATCTGCAACCACTCATTAGAATAGAACCACAAATTTCCTTTGATAGTATTTGCTTTTCCTTATCATTCACGCAATCATTTTTTGCTTCTTAAAAAGTTTACCGAGAGAGTGTCCTGACTACTTTCTCCCAAAGCCAGTCTTTTCAGTGGCTTTGGAAGTTATTTGCTACTTGAAACACTGGGCATTTACAAATGTGACAGTAGAGTGGTGCCATCACGACCTGGTCCAGGTCAGGGAACCACGAGTGCTTGCCACCAACACAGTCTGGAATGGGTCAGGCCATGGACAAGTGTGTACATGGCCAGGACCCGGGGTGGGCAGGGAGATGCGTGAACGTGTGGCCTCCCACCTCCATGCTGTGCCCAGCACCCCACTCCCTGCCATGACAGGCAGCCATGGAGGTCTATGCTGGCTATGGTGGACCCAATCTGGGCCAGTGGGAACAGACATGTTAAAATGCTCTGACCTGCTTTGCCTCGATTGGGTGGACCTTAGCCCAGCCTGTCACCCCAGAGGTCTCTAGGATCACAACCCAGTCTGGGCCTAAGCGTGACAGAGCAGGTCAAAGTGGCTCACCATCACCTCTGGACCTCTGTGAGACCTTTGTTAACACTCACTGTTGCTTTTGGGACACGACTCAAGGTCTAACACAGTAGGAACTAGGTTGTTTCCAAACCCAGGCACCTAAGCTTTACAAGAGTAAAGCTTTACAAGTATGACTACCCATATGCACACAGTCACTTGTTATGAATTTGACAATGGCTGTTCAATAGTGTTTTCAGATATTAATGTGTGACATTCAGAGGTCAAAATAACTTCAAGCAAAGCCCAGTGACAACCTCGTTGGGTTGCCTCTGGTTGAGTGCATGGTGGTGTTTTTCATGGCATCTGAATGGGTATACTATGTGGCAACACCAAGGTGACCTGTGTCAGAGGCACCTTGGAAATTTTTTATGATCCTGCTACCACCATGCACATAGCTATGCTAACAATGCTGTTATGGAAAAGAATGAGGAAATGTTTAATTCCTAGTCCTGACCACCTACAGTTCAGTGTCTATATCCCAAGTGCTTCTGCCTGTCCTGGGGCAGTGGGGGGCGGTGGGGGTGGAGGGGGAGAAGACCACCAGCAGTTTGCAAGGTCTATTTCTTTCTCTAAAGCTTTAGTCATTACTTACTTCTGGGGAACGGCCTTAATAGTCCAATAAAGCAAGTCCCCTCCAACTTCCTAGGTGTACCAACAGAAAAGTTGGAGTTCTGGCCTCCCCCTCCCCTATAGCCAGCCAAGGGCACATGCATGGGGCTTCTCCCAATTGTGTGGTCCCTAACAAACCAAAATAAACTCAAGTCCTTCCTGGGTAAAAACCAAATAAGAATAGATCCCACCTGCATGACTGTAGGATCTCCAGCCACTTGGGCTCCTCACTGGACCTGTACTGCCACTCTGTCTCCAAACTAGGGTCCGGCTACTCAGCAAGGTCCACAGTTTGGCTATTCAGGCAGTCGTTCCCTTCATAGGCTCCTTCTTCAACCCATTTCTCTCCAGAAGAGCTGCTGCTGCTGCTGCAGCAGCAGCTTTCCCCCCGAGCTTCCTTTATGCTTATGTGACTCTTCACAGATGTCTCCAGTGCCATTCAGTCCTCTACTGCGACAGCACCTGCACTTTTTAGTTCAGGCAAGGGTGTGGTCCTGGCCCTGTGGCTGCATTTATGCCACCTGTGCTAAATACCCTGCACACATTTTATTAGGGAGTAGAAACAAATGAGTTCTTAAAGAAATTTGCTAATTTAGTCATATAGTTTACCTACATACCCTCCAATTCAAGATTTTGGGCCAGTACAGTACGGTTTTGTTATCTTGTACTCATCTCCCAGCAAGCGTATGGTTGATACTGTTGGGATTTTTATTAATGGTTAGAAAAACAAAAACCCCAAAGCAGCTTGAATTGTTAGTAGCAACAGCTTAGTAGTAATCAACACCTTGGAGATTGTTTCTAGATTAAAGTAAACTACTTTATTGAGAAGTACATTGTGATAGGAAAGGCCTGTCCCTAGTCTTACTAGCTAGCTGCCACCAGCATGGTGGCTGGTCATGTTGAAGGTCAGAGAGAGAATTTAGGAATGGAGAAAGGTCAGGAAGAAGGAGGAAGTCCAGTGGAGCTTCCTGGGCACATCCCACCTGGGAGGGGGCTTAGAAGCAGAGATCAGGAAAGGTTAAAGTGACATTCACACTAACTCACTATCTCTACTCCCAAATGCCCCTAGTGGTCATTAGGGTTTGTTGGTGCAAAAGGTGATGTCATCTGGAGCTGTTTTTCCAACACCCCTTCTCATCGCCTGTCGCACCGGCTCACGACTCCCATTCGCTCACGTAGCATCTGGAATCGATTCCTTGGTAGTGGCTTGGTCAGTCCATCTGCCACCATTTCTTCAGTTGGGCAATACTTCAAGTCAATTAGCCCTTCTTCCTGTGCCTCTCGAACATAGTGGTACTTTATGTCAATGTGCTTCGTTCGAGACTTGGACTTCTCCATTTGTGAGAGCTTAATGCAACTCTGGTTGTCCTCAAACATCGTGGTAGGCTTTGGCTCTTCAATTCCAAAGTCCAACAGCAGCTTGTGTATCCACACAGCTTCCCTGCATGCTTCACTAGCTGATATGTATTCTGCTTCTGTTGATGAGAGTGTAACAAGTGACTGCTTCCTGCTAGTCCAACTTATGGCTCCATCTCCATAGAGAAACAGGTGTCCACTGGTGGACTTGCGATCAGCTATGTCTTCAGCCCAATCTGCATCCATGTATCCCACCAGTCTAGGGTTGCTGCTTACTGGAATCTTCAATGCGTAGTGCGCGGTACCCTTCAGGTATCTCCCCAGTCTCTTGACTGCAGTCCAGTCATTCTTGGTTGGGGCACTTACTTTCCTGCTTAAGATTCCCACCGCTGTGGCAATATCTGGCCTTGTCACTGTGGCTATGTACAAAAGCTTGCCAATCGCTTTTCTGTACTGGTTGTTGCCTGCCAGAGGCTCATCATCTTCCCTTTGTTTCAGGAAATTGACATCCATTGGTGTACTGACCTCATTGGCATCTGTCAGTCCCAGACATTCCAAAAGATCCTTGATCTTTGCTTTCTGGTTGAGAAGATAACTTCCATCTTCTTCTTTTTCTATTTGAATGCCAAGGTAGTGTGAGATGCTTCCAAGTTCCTTCACCTCTACTTCCTTGTTTAGGTGCTCAACAATCTCGTGACTGTCTTGCTCCTGTTCACAACAGATGATCAGATCATCAACATAAGTCAGGATATAAGTCCACTTATTGTTTCTGAATCTTGAGTACAGGCAGGGGTCAGCTTTTCCTTGTGTGAACCCTTCCTTAAGCAGTAGCTGATTCAGTTTCTCATTCCATGCTCTAGCTGCTTGCTTCAAGCCATAAATGCTCTTCTGGAGTTTGCATACAAGCTTCTCCCTTCCAGGTTGCTCGAAGCCTGGTGGCTGCTGCATATAGATGTCTTCCTCAAGTTCTCCATTCAGGAATGCAGTTTTGACATCTAAATGGTTAACATGCATCTTTCTGGAAGCTGCTATGCTAAGTAGTGTTCTGATGGAAGTGTGCTTGACAACTGGTGCAAATGTTTCATCATAGTCTTCTCCATATATTTGGGAGTATCCCTTGGCTACTAGTCTGGCTTTGTAGCGCTGTACATCCCCTTCTGCATCTTGCTTGATTTTGAAGACCCATTTGCAACCTACAGGTTTTCTTCCAGCAGGTAGTTCCATAAGTGTCCAGGTTTTGTTCTTGTGTAGAGATTCAATCTCTTCCTTTGCTGCTTTCCTCCATTTTTCAGCTTCATGGGTTGGCATCCTGTCAACATCCTTCCATGTGCTGGGTTCTTGCAGCTCTGCACTTGTGGTGAGGTAGGAGTATTTCAAGGGTGGAACTCCTTTGTTGGACCTCTGTGAGCGCCTGGGTTCTGGCTCAGCTTCTGTGACCCCTTCTGAATCTGCAGCTTCTGTAACCCCTTCTGAATCTGCAGCTGGTTCTGGTTCACAGCTTGGCATTTGGTAGCTGAAGGCCTGCTCACTTGGTTCCTCTTGCATCTGGATCCTTGGCTCCAGGTCTGGTAATTCACCTTTGGTTGGTCTGTGTCTTTCATCAAAGTACACAACATTGCAAATTTCAATATTACCAGTTTCAACATCAAGAATTCTGTATCCTTTGCCTCCTAAAACATATCCACATAAAACTCCTTTCTTGCTTCTGCAATTCAACTTGTTTCTCTTTGCCTTTGGTATATATGCATACACATCACAACCAAAAACTCTGATGTGATTTAGGCTAGGCTTGTGTCCAAACCACAGTTCAAATGGAGTTTTCTCTATGGCTTTAGTTGGCAATCTGTTCTGCAGATAGCTGGCAGTCATCACTGCTTCTCCCCAGAACTTGCTTGGCAAACTTGCATCTTTCAACATACATCTTGCCATCTCCATTAGGGTTCTATTTTTCCTTTCTGCAACACCATTCTGCTCAGGAGAGTATGGGGCTGTAGTCTCATGCTCAATTCCCTGTTCTCTCAGAAAGGATTTCATTTCGTTTGAGGTGTATTCGCCTCCATTGTCTGACCTTAGTCTCTGAGGCTTTCTCCCAAACTTGTTGCTGACCAATGCAACATACTCTTTAAACTTTTCAAACACTTGACTTTTCTCTCTCAAAGTGTAAACATAGGCAAATCTTGAGAAATCATCAATAAAAGTAACTATGTACAGGTTTCCTCCAATGCTCCTTTGCAGAGGACCTGATACATCACTGTGAATCAACTCTAGAGGGCGCTGAGACTTTCTCTCCTCTAGCTTGTGGAAAGCTGGCTTAACACTTTTTGCAGAAATGCAACATCCACATTTGTCTAAGTTCTCAGTACACAGTTTCAGTTTAAAGTCTTTAATTAAATTCCTCTTCTCAAGTTGGCGAATTGAATTAACATCTCTATGTCCCATTCTGCGATGCCAAGTTTTATCACAGTCTCTGTGGGTGCACTTGAGATTGCTTGCTAAATTTGCATTTTCACTGACAGTATGGACTTCAAAGAGCTCACTATCTCCGAGAGATGCATACAGGATTGAGTCACCATCTCTTGTTACAAGGCAATGATCATCCATGAATTCAAACTTGCAGCCATTTTTCACTCCATATTTCACAGAAATTAAATTGTTTTTCAACGAGGGCACATACAGAGCCTTATGTATGATTACTTGTTCAATTTCACCATCTGGGAGCTTACAAAAGATTTTTGCTTGACCACGCCCTTCTGAAAAGACCTTTCTCCCATCTGCTAGAGAAATAGGTACTTTGTGATCCAATTCAATTTCTGAAAACATTTCTATATCCTTGAGGAGATTTTCAGTTGCTCCAGAATCAATATAGATCACATCATCTTTTACTTTTGACATGGCGTTAAAACCTTTAATTTTCTCTTTCTCCTTCTGTTTAGAGCTAGCAGTTTTCTCCAGGCTCTCTGTCTGGCTCTTAATGGGTGCTTTAGATTTCCCCATTGTCTTGGCACTTGGGCAATTAACACGTAGGTGTGTTTCACTACCACAGGAAAAACATCCTTTCTTTACTCCTTTCTTTGAGCTAAAGGCTGTAACTTGATCTGTAGAGGTTTGCTTTGCCCTTTTGATAAAGCATTCATGCAACTTGCTAGATAGATAGTCCAATTCCACAACTTTATCTGAAATATCTATAGCAGTTTTCAAATATTCATAAGAAGCTGGTAAAGAGTTCAAGACAAAAGCCACAATCCCAGTGTCTCCAATATCTATTCCCAAAACCTTCAGTCTTCTTGCTAGGTATTGTATTTCACTTAAATGGTCAGTAGGGTTTTCATCCTCTCTCAGTTTCATATTGCACAGTCTCTGTATTATAGAGATGGCTTCGCTGGGGCTCTTTCTGTTATAAAGAGTTTCCAGCCTTTTCCAGATTTCACTGGCTAAAGTAACATTTTCAAAATGTATAAACAGCTTAGGACTTACATTGATTCCTAGAATCCCAAGAGCTTTTTCATTTTGTCTGTCCCAATGCTTTTGTTCAGCTCCTGCAGCCGTTGGTCTTTCTGTTGTTAGCACCTCATAAAGACCTTGACTCTTCAAGCAAGATTGCATGAGGAAACTCCACTCTTTGAAATTCGCTCCTTCCAGCTTTGGAATGTTGAAGTTCCCTTGAGTTTTCTCCATGCTGCTTGTCTTGTTCCAAAACAAAAACCAGGTACAAAAATAAGCTGTGCTTTTCTCCAACGAGATTCAATTCGGATTCCAAAAAATCTGTTAGGATCTTCAGGAGGATTCTGGGCCCATAACCCTATGTTGGGGATTTTTATTAATGGTTAGAAAAACAAAACCCCAAAAGCAGCTTGAATTGTTAGTAGCAACAGCTTAGTAGTAATCAACACCTTGGAGATTGTTTCTAGATTAAAGTAAACTACTTTATTGAGAAGTACATTGTGATAGGAAAGGCCTGTCCCTAGTCTTACTAGCTAGCTGCCACCAGCATGGTGGCCGGTCATGTTGAAGGTCAGAGAGAATATTTAGGAATGGAGAAAGGTCAGGAAGAAGGAGGAAGTCCAGTGGAGCTTCCTGGGCACATCCCACCTGGGAGGGGGGCTTAGAAGCAGAGATCAGGAAAGGTTAAAGTGACACTCATGCTAACTCACTATCTCTACTCCCAAATGCCCCTCATGGTCATTAGGTTTTGTTGGTGCAAAAGGTGATGTCATCTGGAGCTGTTTTTCCAACAGATACTGGGTTCAGCATATAAAGGAAGTCATTAACACCTCATTAATACAGCAAAAGAAAGAGTGCAGAGACTCCCTTGCCAAAGTTAACAGCCATGGCTGTTATTGTTATTCATTACTGGAGGCAGGGGCATACCATCCATTAAGCAAACCCGGCATAAAGCCAGGGGCCTCTAGGCACCAGGGGCCGCTGTCTGGCCCTGCAGGGGCAGCCCTGCACCTGGGCTGGGCTGGAGGGGGCCTGGGTGCAGGGCACCCCCACATCATGGGGGGAGGGTTCCCCTATCCCTCACCTGTCTCTGCCTGCTAATAGTGCAGCAGCAGCCACCACTGATCGGACTGGAAGATAAAGCTGTTTGTAAACAAACTCCTCCTCCCCATATGAGTGATCAGAAGGTTGTTGCCTTGTAAAGAAGGTTCTTCGAGATGGGTCCTAACATTCTCACAACTGGGTTGTGCATGCTCACCATATTCAAATAATAGTCTACTGATGGTCTCAAGCTCCTCTAGTATAAAAAGCACTCTCCCCTTCATAATGACAGTTCCTTCCAACCCTTTCTAGGAATATAAGAAAATTCCATGTGGGGCTTGAAGGGTGGGTGTTGTGAGAATGTTTGGAGCCCATCTTGAAGAACCTTGTTTACAAGGCAGCAACCTTCTGTTCTTCTTTGAGTGGCTCCTCACAGGCTGTTTTTACACAGCTCCACTAGGTGGGGGGGTCCATGGGCATACCGGGGCATGGCCGGGACGTGCACACAGCCGCACACACATCCCCACTCACCCCCCACTCATCCGCACCCATGGAGCAACTGCCGTTTTCCCTGATTGCTCTGTGCATGCAGACGAATGGGGGTGGGGGAGTGGGGATGCGTGTTAGGTGGGTGTGCGCACAGACACCCATTCACCACGGGTGCACGCGCTACATTGTTCACACGGAGCTCCCCCACCCATGGACACGCAGAAATCTGCAAGTTCATGGGTGGGAGAGGCCCGTGTAAAAAGGGCCACATTCTCATAACTGTCTTACTTATACTATCTTAGGTAGGAATTTAGGATGTAAAGCAATATCTATTTTATCTTGGAAAATCTGAAAATATGGTTCTGAGATTATTATGGCTGCTATTTCACTAACTCCTCTGAATGAAGTTATTGCTACCAGGAATACTGTCTTTAAACCCCCACCCCATAACCAGTTCATTTGTGCTCCCCATATAATCAATTCATACTGCCTCATGGGTGCAAATGAAATGGTTATAGGTGGGGGGACAGTGTGAATTTGTTATATGGGGGCATGGGCACAAATGAACTGGTTATGGAGTGGGGGCAGCATGCATTGATTATGGGGGCACAACTGAACTGGTTATATATATGTCTCTTCATGGCATAATGCACCTAATAGACTGACTGCATTTTGGGTGTCTTGTGTGTCCGATAGCAGTGCCCCAAGGTCCGCCGAGCTGGGAGGCACCCCTAGGCACGTCGGTGGGACACAAAGAGTGGGCCCCATCTTGACTTCTTGGCCAGGGGCCCATTCCACCCTAGCAACACTCCTGACTGAAGGACAGGGGTGGAGCAACCTTTCTCAGTACAAATTTGAGATAGATTCTTTGTTATTAAGAAGCAAAGATCAATAACACCCAGGCAGGAGGGAGCTCTGTGCTGTGGATCAAGATGAAAACTAAAAAAAAAAAAGAAAGGTAAGAGGGGTATGAGAGTGTTCATCAGATGATTCTTTAGCATGTTGAAAGAAACTGTCCCTGTTTCCATCTTTGATCTTCAAGTGTCTTTAAAACTAAAAATTTAGAAGTCAGTGCACCCATTTGAAATTTTTGATATTTTAATAGGCTGAATTGTAACTTGAACCATCAGTTCTGCACATACAAACATATGTGCACACAGAGCCTCTCACACATACATCCTTTTTTCCAAGCTCAGCCCCAAAGTCAGTCAGTGGGCTTTTATAAATTTTCATGAACATGCATACTTATGTAAACTAGGGATGGCATGAAGTTTACCAATTTTTCTCTGTCTAATATTTATTTATTTATCAAATTTCTGCCCCGCCCCTCCTAAAACAGCTCAGGGTGACTTACAATAAATGTTGGAGAATATGTAACCCTTTAGAGATGATCTCGCTCTGTGGAGATTTTTTACTCTTTACATACAGGTTTGTGGTAATTTTCTCTTTTCATCCCTCCTGGTTTTATTTAACTGGTAAACTTTCACAGCTACTGGCTATTTCTATTCTATTAAAGCAAATGTCTTGCATACCTCACTGAAACCTTCTTTACCCAGATGTAGCAACAAATATCTGTCATTTAGTGAGTATTTCAATTTTGAATGATTTTCATTGTGCATCTTTTTCAACTCCTTGTCATGTCTATTTCAAATCCTCTCTAGCCTTTCCAATTTAGCCTGGATTTCTGCTGCTTCTTTTAAAAAGATGACCTACTCAGAATTTGAAGATTTCATCCTGTTCATGATACTTGGCTCATAATTAGTATTTCATTTCTGCTCCATTGGTCTTCGCTACCATTTCGGCTTGTTGTTTGCTGAAGGAATTTGTCTCATAATTGATAACTTTTGTTCATTGTTATTTGTTAACATTATTTATTGTCATTCTATATATTCCTGTATTAATTAAGGAGCTGAAGATGATGGTGATACATCAGGATTAGAGGAGAAGGTACAGAAATGATCAAAAATGATCTGAGAAGAGACTTGAGAAATTAGGACTCTTCAGTTTATAAAGGGAGCAAATGAAGGAACAAGGCCGGACTTGGGGCAGGCAGCATAGGCACCTGCCTAGGGCACCGGTTTCTTGGGGATGACAGACTTGTGGAGGGGGGCGCTTCTGTTCTCATCCTGCACCCACCTGGTCATGACACCTCCTGCTGCCGCTGCCACCACACTGTCTCACCCGTTCTGCCTGGAGCCTGGAGGAGGGGACCCCCCATTCATCCCCACCTGAAGAAGCTCTTCTGCCTGGAGCCTGGAGGAGGGGACCCCCCATTCATCCCCACCTGAAGAAGCTCTGTTCCACCCCCCACCCCCCCCCCCCCCCCCAACCCACTC
>QEPC01002204.1:9639-40122 GCA_003113815.1 Sphenodon punctatus | reverse complement strand
TTGGTTCCGCTGGGGGATTGGCGTCCAGACGTTACTTTTCCTTGGTTCCCTGTGGGGGTTGGTTTGACCACGCTTCCCGGGACCTTCCCCCGGCTAGCCCGGGAAGCGTGGTTGAACCTGACCCCATGTGGGTATTGAGCGTGATGAACATCTGGCGCGCGCCGTTCAGACGTTCAGGGCCCTTTGGCCCCGCGGGGGGGTTGAGCGTGGTTCAGTGTTGTTCAGCGTGATCTCGTAACGTCTGAAATCACCCATAATGTCCTCCATTTTGGGGTACAATCGTACCATGTTCCATCCAAATCAGATTAAAGCCAAAAAGGATTCAGCTGGAGATTTGTTTTCCATTGAAATCAATGGAAATCAAAAACAAAAGTAAAAACAAAACGGAGACTGACAAAATAGAACGAAATTAAGTGACATTTTAATAATAAAATTAAGGTAACAAAAATGAAAGAGAGTTACTGTGCACATCCTCAGGATTCCCACCAACATCCCCAGCTCCAGAAGCTCCTCACCCTGCTGATTTCTAGATAGGACTCCTCTCGGCCGGGCTTTGCCTTCAGGTTCCCAGCCTGGGTCATGAGACTGCTCACTACCAGATCATCTGATGCTGCTCACTACCAGATCATCTGATGCTGCTATACTGGATCCCAGCTTAACCCCATAACTGATGAACCCCCTCTAAGTCATCATCTGTGCTTTTTAACATGGATTACTGACTCTGTCTCCTCCATATTACCCTTGTTTCCCAGCTCTGTCACTCCCCTGAAACCTCTCTAGGGTATTGGTGACCTAGTGACAATGTGCTGAACTTACTAGGACCTGGTCCTTCAAGGACTTACCCAAGAACATTGTTACAGTATCTAGTTATGCATTTTAGTTTCCAGGTCCATCTTGTCAAGGTGTACAGATTCCCTTTCAGGAGAAGGACTGAGAGATCAGAAATGGAGTGGCTGTTTTGTGAGAAGTAGTCTGGTGATTGGTTTTCCTTCACCACAATCATTTTCTGAGTTCATTCATGGTCGTAAGGAACATTTGGTTTTACCAAAACAGTTTCCTCTTTGAACAACATTTTCTACAATTGTCCACTTTGGAGTTTCTTGTTCTTTGGGTGCATCTGCCATTGGCAACTTTAGAGACAGGATGCTGGAATAGACGGCCCTCTGGTCATATCCAGAGGTCAGATTCCTGTCTTTTCAGAAAAATAAAATCTGCTCTTCTTGAGAATTCTTCCCAGTTCCTGAAACAAGGAAACAAAAGAACCCAAATAGTAAACACCTAAGGTTTCCTCTTTCATCCTCTTCTGCCAAGCCCCCATGCCTTCAAGCATCTCTTCTTCCAGCTAATAACTCCTAGTGAAGTCTCTTGATGCCAAGCAACATGGAAGTTAAATGTATAGCTTGAACCTTCCTTTCTGATGTGAGGGAAATATGGCAAGAAAGACTGTTCTAAAAATATTCTTTTTCCTATGAACAAGAGCCAGAGAATAGATTCTTTCTAGTTTGCTTTTGCATTGGAACAAAACCCACAAGCATTGTTTTGGATTTCTGTCCTTTCAGGACTCAGGAGGACTATCTTCAGTTGAGAGACTGAAATGAAAGCTCCCAAGCAGCTACACTTTATCCTGAAAATGGAGATGGCCTCTTTAAAAACAAAGCCAAGATGGTGGCATCGGTTCCCTGTCAGACTAGTATGTTTATGTCTCATTGTAAAGAAGCAACAGCAAGTAAAAATACTGTTAGTGTATTGGTTTGGGACAGTAATATTCTTCTGGCAGATACTTACAACAACAAAAAACCAAAACTTAAGATTGTCATGGAATGAACTGCAAAGCTGCAGAACATTAAGACCATCCCAATGCTACTCTAAAAGTATTGTGAATAATTTATTATCATGACTTAGACCAAAGTGGACAAAGCTCCCAAGCCCAAGAGCCAGATACCAACATTTTCATATTTGCAAGAGTCACATGACATTTTACATTGATCCTCTGGCTCCCAGGCAGTCCAATGGGTTTGAGCAGCAGCAACAGTGGCTCAGAGCATGCTGCCCCTGCTTCCATGGCCCCAAGAAGGCTTCAGCAGTAGCGGTGGTGGAAATGGTAGCTTGCTTGGCTTCTCTTGCTCCTGAGAGAACCAAATGGGCATGACCACAAGCAGCCACCTCTGGTGGGAGCCAGAGTACGGCATGTGACTTCTGAGCCACTGTTTGCCCACCTCTGAGTTATGCAATCATCTTTGATTCAAGGAGCACTGTTTTACAACCTTTTAAATAAAAAAATCCAACCTATTTTCAATTAGAATTTGCTCCATGGTCAGGTATGAACACAAATTCTGAAAAATATAAAGATTTGTCTATTAAATTATGACAAATGCAAAAGGAGTATTAGCTTAGTATAATACCAGGCAATCAAAATTTAGGTCTAAACCAGCCTTTACATTTCCAGAGAAGCATATGTGTTAACATCCCCTAGAATGAGTTAACAACACTGAGTGTCAGTTCATTCTCTCTGTTTAGGTATGTGGCAGCGAAATGACCCATGAGCAAGAAAAATACACACACTGGTTCTGCAGTACGCACTAAATAATCTGAAGTAGGGAGCAGCCATACTAAATAGAGTTTGTGCGTTCCCACAAGGGAAAAATGAGAGGAAAGCACAGAAAACACACCAATCACACTTTTAGGGTGAAGAAAAAATAAATGGAAGAGGTTTTAATTTCATCACAAATAGGCATGTTAAGTCCATCTCCTTTCTGAAACACAAAGCCAAACAAAGCAATCTCTGTCTTCGTTGAGCACACCAACTGACAATCACAACCAGTCAAAATCAGCTGACAACTAGATATAACAAACAGTACTGAATACGTTCTATTTTGCTGCTGGAAAATGGCAGGGTCAAACTCTCAGACTACCACACAGCACATCCTTTTAAAGTGATACTTTTATGCAGACCAATAAAAGCCAGAGAAAAATAACCAAAGCAGAGCTTTTGCCCTGGACATTGTCAGGTGTGCCAGTGGGTCTGCAAAGCAGCAGCACTGTAATCAAATCCCTATTATAAATTCTAGGTAGTTTGGCCAGAATTTTTCCTGAATTTACCAGACATTTTACACCAATATATCCACTGTGCCACTTTCAAAAGCATGGAGCCACATTCCCTACACCAACCTGTTACCCTGTGTCAGATGTCATGTGGGGGCCCAGGCTGAGTTGTGACAGGATGAGGGCCAGACGATAGTCAAATCAGAGTGGGGCAATCCATAAACATAAGGTAAAGACAGATGTGGCCGTGGCCTGCTTAGTCCCACTTTGGGCCTCTGCAGCCTGGGAGCCACTGGCACATCTGTTGCAGTGTCACCAGATGTTGGTCTGCTTCTGCCCTGGGGTGTGTCCTCAGAAAATCTCCACAGTAACAGCCCAGGATAAGGGCTGCCTATGCCGGCCAATGTGGAGTAGCATGTCTGTGTGGCCACATCATACCTGCCCCAGGTCAGGGGCTGCCATGGGTGTCCATCATAGGGGGTGGGGGCAGGGCCGCCCACATGTTTATTGTGTTATGCACCCTACCTGGGCTGTGCAGGCAGGGCGGCCAGGGGTCCAGAATTTTCCCAGACTGCCCAGTTTTCCTGACAGCTCCAGCTGTCCAGAATGGAAGGGGAACTGGACCATTGAAGCATCCGGATTTCCCCTTCCATCCCCCAGTCTCACTGCCAGCTGGCCGCAGCTGCTCTCTCTGCACTTCCACCCAGAGAGGAAGTGCAGAGAGTGCAGCTGTGGCCAGCTGGTGGGTTTTTGGCGCAGCTGTGACTGAACTGGCATCAAGTTCAGTCCGCTGCGCTCCATCTTCTTTCCCCCCCGCTCTCTGCCCTGTTGAAGCTCTCCCTCCCCACAAGTACAGAAAGAGTGAGCTGCTCAGGGGACGGGACTCCGTCTCCAGCGGCTCACTGCCCGGAGTGGGTTGGGCTCAGTGGGCTACTGCCTGCCAGTGTCGGCCTGGCTCTGGCCCCTGCCTACATGTTGGTCGTGCGTCGGATCATCTGACCGTGAGAAAATAAAAGAGCCTGCGTCCCCTGGGGCAGCTTGGGGCTGCTGTCTTGGGGTCCGCTGCCCTGACCCCACCCTCCTCCCCACCCTCAGAAGCAGCCTGGGTGGGGGGTGGAGGGGGAAGAACTTCCACCGTCTCCTCCATCTGCCTGCCATGGTGCCCTGCTGCTTGGGGCTACTGGCTAGGGGTTCCCCGCCCTGCCCCCGCCCTCTGAAGCAGTCTGGATGGGGGGTGGAGGGGAAAGAACTTCCACTGCCCCCTCCACCCGCCTGCCAGGGTGCCGTGGTCAGCCCCTACCTACCTACCTCTCCTGAGTCCTAGTTGGATGGGATCCCCGCAGCAGCTCCACCATCCTGACCTTGTGTGGAGTAGAAGGTCACTCCCTTGTAAACAAGGTTCTTCAAGATAGCTCTAATCGTTCTCACCACAGCACTAGGTGTTGTGAGAATGATTGGAGCCACTCAAAGAAGTGCATGTGCGAGAGAGTTTGTGTGTGTGAGAGAGAATGTGTGTGTGACAGAGAAAGAATCTGTGAGTGTGTGTGTGAGAGAGGAAGAGTGTCTCTGTGTGAGAGAATCTCTGTGTGTGAGAGAGTTTGTGTGTGTGTGTGTGTGTGTGTGTGTGTGTGTGTGTATGACAGAGAATCTCTGAGTGTGTGTGTGTGAGGGGGGAGAGAGAGAGAGAGCCTCTGTGTGAGAGAATATGTGTGTGAGAGAGAGAGAATCTGTGAGTGTGTGTATGGGGGGGGGAGAGAGAGTTGTTGTTCAAAGGTTTTTCAGGGTAACTTGAGTGTTACCCCCAATGTTCTTATGTGCATTGTTGTTCAAAGGCTTCTCAGGTTGATGTGGGTGCATTGTTTTTATGTGCAAACTTGTTCAAAAGTTTTTCGGGGTAACTTGAGTGTGTTACCCCCAATATTCTTATGTGCACTGTTTTTCAAAGGCTTCTAAGAGTGATGTGGATGTGTTATCCCCAATACTATGTGCAAACATGTTCAAAGGGTTTACAGGGTGCTCTGTGTGTGTTATTCCCAATGTTTTTATGTGCAATGTTGTTCAAAGGTTTCTGAGGTTGACTTTGGTGTTATTCCCCATAAAAAAGGAAACAAAAACCAAAAGACAAATAGAAAAAAAAGTTGGTTGAAATGGTAGGGAATCACTGGTAGTTATTACTGGCTTGATGAGACACTTAAAACATCAGTTTTTCCTCACAGTGAACCGTGGCTCTATTTTTTCACACTGCTAGGGAGAAATGGAACTAGTGGGAGAGAGACCTTGGATGGGACCTTAGTAAGAGGGTTCTCTATCCATCAGTGGCAGGGTTTCACACAGCAGCAAGGCGTTCACAGGGTTAACTAATGTAATCTCTCTCCCATGTTAACTCTGGGAACTCCTTGCTGCTGGGTTAAGCCACACCACTGGCTTAACCATTGGGTTGGCTCTGCCTACCATTGGCTTGGCTCCGCCCACTTCTTCTCCCACCCTCTGCCCCACAAATTTGCATAAATTCATATAAAATAGCATATGTAAATTTCATGCAAATGTTTGTCCCCTTTTACGTCAGTGGCCACCCTATGTGCAGGCAGTGCATGGCCTTCTGTCTGAAGAGAGCCAGGCCAGGTTGTTCTTTGCCCCGACCTTGCCTGGGCCACATAGGCTGCAGCTTCCCACCCTGGGCTGAGACACGGATCAAGCCAGAAGGTTAGTGCTGCTGCACTGATCAAGCCGAAGGTTAATGCAAACTGAGAGGGAAAAGGACTAGGGCTAGACAGCAATAAGGAGCGAAGATTGGCGAAGGCAGGCTGGGAATGGAGCAGGTAGACAGACAAGCCACATGGCTAGCTCACCACAGCAGGGAATTAGCTCGAATGGTAGAGTGCTTCCTTAGCATGAGAGAGGCAATGGGACCGATGCCGGCATTCTCCAACAGGGTGTCCTCCATTTACTGTGTACCCATTTTTCTCTTGCTGGGCAAACCTATCCAGACTGTAGGGACATACTGCAGGAAGAGATGCCATGAGGAAAGTGTCTGGCATGAAGGCTTTTGCAGGCCTCAGAGAATTAGCTCAGGTGGTAGTGTGCTCACGTCGCATGTGAGAGGTAGTGGGAGTCTGTTGGCCTTTGCCAAGGGCTTTCTGTCACTTTGAGCTCTATATCTGCAGGGGAATTAACTGAAAAGGTAGAGCACTTGTTTTGCATGTGAGAACTAGCAGGATTGATGCCTGTGTTCTCCAGACATTGGCTGGCTGATGCCAGGAAGTTCTTTTATTAGCTCCTCAAAACAAAGCCAAGCAGAAACAAAAATGGATTGTTTCCAAGCAAACACTGGTTCCAGTGCAGCCCTACAACATGCATTTTTCTTATGTGTCCTCTTTTAAAGGGAAAGTATAGTAACCCCAACTTTGTTGCTCCCTAGTTTCAATGGACTGTGTGAATGAAATGCTCTGGAGCACTGAGGCACATATCCTTGAGCAGGCAACATGGCCCTTTGCTAAAATTTGCTTGGACATGGCTTTTGTGACAAGCTTCCAAGTCATGAAACATATCTGAGCTTCTCTCTGCTTGCAGCAGCCAGTCATAACACATTCCCACCCATCATGCATGTCCAGGAGCCAGCCAGTGTACAGTTGTATTCCATAAGCCACTCATCTGTCACAAACCCTGTCTGCTCAAAATTTCTAGCCACATCTTTCAGATCCAGGAGATGTGAAGGTTAGGTAAGCAAGCATACAGAAATGTAAGCACTTCTATTCTTGAGAGGAACACAGTTTTCATTTAGGCAGGGGGGACTGATAGATTCATTCCCAATGTTATTCACAAAAAATAACATTCTAAAGGCAGAGATACTATAGTGTAGGTTTGTGGGACTGAGTAATGGGGGAGAAGAGGAAGAACAATAAAATGTTACAAGTACTGGCACACCAGATGAAATGTTAGTGGTGTAGAAAGTCTTCACAACAGAATGGGCTCCTGCTGCTAAATAAAGACCAAGTCAAAGCAGATGTTGCCTCAAAGCACAGAAGTTTATTTTCAAAGCAGAACTCATTGGTCCTGTACTGATATCTGCTGTTTTTTTACTGACATACAATCATTCACTTTCTCTGATAGACATTTGTAAAGCAGACTGACACTCCAAGTTGTCTTCTTGTGGCTTGGAAGAAAGGTATGGCATATGCTTATGTTAACGAGACAACAGCTTAATAATTAAAGTACACGATTTTCAAAACTAGATTGAACTTTTATGGAAAAGCCTGTTTCTGACTACAGTTTCATTGTTCTAAAAACATATCAATAAACAACCATCCATCACTTTGATAGTTAGTACAGATTCTCTTGAGTATGTTTACAATTCAAAATATTATTTTACAGTGCATGATGGAACAAGTGCTGGGGTGAGAAATTTACTATTTTAAAAATTATTGCTTCTATAAGTGCTTAAGATTGGCTGTTTTTACATGGACGCTGCCATGGGCCTGGTGGGTGGAGACGGGTGGGTAAGCACACCCATCAAACACCAATGGGCGCTGAGCAGGGGGATGTTTACACAGACACCACCTCCGGGGGTTGTGGGAAGTCCAGGGAGGGGCCGGCACACACCCAGCAGGCACACATTCACCCAGGGCCACACCGAGCAAACATCCATGATGTCACGGACCACCAGTACACCGAATGGAGGGGAAACCACACCAGGCACGGTGATGTTACAACATGGCCGAGAGAGGGCAAATGAAGCCGCAGCACACAGCACCATCCCTACACTGCTAGACTCTGAGCGGGTGGGGGAGGAGGAGCTGGAACATCAAGAGATACAAAGAAGCAGCCCCTGCCAAGCTCCGAGACCCAGGCCAGACAGTCGGGTGCAACAGACCCCTCTGAACCCAGACCACACCAGCACAACACAGTGAACACAAGCACACAGGGAAACTCAGCAGGAGGAGGGAGAAAGGGGACCCTAACCAGGGGAGGGGGGATGGGACTGAGCACAGCCACCGGGAAGAACAGGCGAGCCCTGAAACAGGTGGGGACCAGAGCACACACACCCCTGCACAGACCACCACCTACAGAACCCCCCAAACAGACCAGGAACAGGACAGCGGGGCTGAAGGTGGCAGGCACCAAAGCGCAAGTTGGAGCCAGGAATGGAGGGCACAGAGTGGACAGCCGCCTCCCAAAAAACACAAGCCCAAAAAGCATGGGGTTGGGATGAGCCCCACACCATGAGAGGGAAGGGGTGGGACATGGGAACTCACGCAAACAGCAGAGGGGGTTTGACCCAGATGACAGGGTACCAAGGGGCAAAACCAAAGAGGACCCATGGATACAAAGCACAACTATGGAGAGGGGGGGAACATAGACCATAGGGATGGGCGAACAGAATGCAGTTCAGATGTTCGGATGTTCAGTCGTTCGGTTTGAAACCCGAGTTCGGGTTGGATGGTTCAGTTCAGCCGAGTTTGGGTTGGCCGAACTTGGCCGAACAGTCAAAAACAGCGAAACTGAAACTGAAACAAAACCAAAACCTCTTTTTTTTCCCCTTGAAAAGACGTTTTTCCTTCCCCTGAATTCATCTGAACTAATCCGAACATGACCGAACTGTTCGGTAATTCAAGAGTTCGGTTCGGACGTTCGGTTCAGACATCCGAACAGACTGAGTTCGGTCCGAACTCCGAACATCTGAACCACGTTCGCCCATCCCTAGTAGACCACAGGACCCATGCCCTGCCAGACAACCACACCAACCAGACATGGCCTACACAGAGGGGTACAACTGAGGGATGGAGAACACAGACACCAGGGGGACACAAACACACCAAACTTTAGGTACAATGCACCTAGAGCAATAGGCTCATGGCAGAGAACAACAACCAACACCGACTGGCTAAAAGGTGAGGCAGTGAGGCAGGTCCGAGCCCCCAGTAGGGCCAGCAATGGCAGAACTGGTTCCAGCAATCCGCTTGGGCACAGTCCAAGAGGCAGACCTGCTGCAGCACATGCAGGACCAGCAGCACCACCACCACCTACTCTCTGGTCCTCCCGTTAAGCATCCCCAGCACAAAAGGAGAGAAGGAGCGGGAGCGCACCAGTAGGGCAGCCCACCGGCTGCAACATCCAGGGAACCCACACATATGGGGGGGCAGACACACACAGGGGAGGCCATAACAGCAGCATACCCAGCATGCTGATGGCAAGGTGCCCCCATTGGAGCAACCATCCTGCCCTAGCAATGACCCAAGCCCCCCAAGCCCCCCCCCCTGCCCCAAACCACACCGATAACACCAGCACAAGGCCCTGCAGTAGCTGGGGAAATGGACCCACATACACATCAGGAAAATAGAGGCAGATAAACAGTGACAAGGTTTATTGGCACAGGGTCCGATATGATGCCACACCGGACAGAGAGAGCTGATGCCAGGGACGGGGGGGGAACACCCCAAGGTGCACAGAAGGAGCAATACAACCGAGTCACGGGGTCCGAGGAGTTGGCAGGCAGACCTGGCAGGAAAGCATCAGTAGGTAGACCCATAGACCGCACCGCAGGACACAGATCAGGAGGTGGATGATCCATGCAGGTAAACGAAAGCCAGCAGCACAGCCAAGGGGGAACAACCGTACAGATTCTTCACGGGAAGGGGGAATCCACAATGGATGTTGCAGCAAAGGCGGGATCACAGTGGGGATCCGGGCCCTTGGGGTCCAAGGGCCCCTAGACAAGACTATCCCAGGTGAAGAGACCCCGCCGGTAGCCACAGGCACACATATGCAACCCCAGGTTCTGGATCAGCCCCTGCGGTCATAGGGGGGTGCTCTCCTGGAGGTCCCCTGAGTCTGCTGGGGGCCATGATAGAGAAGACCTTCTTGGTGGTCATATCACGGCTGTGGAACTCTCTGACAGTGGAGGCCCCTTTGGCCCTGGATCTCCCCTCGTTTCTATGCTGTTGCAAGATGTGGCTGTTTTGTCTGGCTTTTGGGGGGGAGGATGGGTAGGGTGGGGGGAATGGGTTATGGTGCTGGGTGGTTGGGGATTTTTTATGCCTCCCTTTGTTGTATATTTAAAAGTTGTTTTTAATGTTAATGTTTGATATTGTGTGCTGCCCAGAACTTCCTGTGGCAGGATGGGCAGGTTTAAAATGTTTGAAAATAAATAAATAAATAAATAAATATGGGCATCCACCATGAAGCAGGACAGGAGGGGGTGTCCTGTGGCAGCAGCTGCTCCGACATCCGAACGGCTCAGAATAGCTCTCAAGGCAGCCCTCCAGCACTGTGGGCTGGCTGGTCAGGAAGGGCCCACCAACATGGTGGGTGGGGGCCCATGGTCAGTTCAGCAGAGGGGTGCACAACCGAGCTCCATGGCATGCCTCTGACACTCCAGACTCCCAAAGGGGTGCCCCAACAACTACATGTAACAGGACAGGAGATTGAAGCCATCACCCATGGAAAGGGGGTCGCTCACCAACAGCTGGACATCGCTGCTCTGCCACAGGCTTCTCAGAAGCATGATGGCACACACCGGCCACTCCTCCCCTACCAAAATGATTGGTTCCATGGCCCATTCCACGGCTGGACATGGCTTGCACAAGGGCTACGAGCTGGAGAACAACCAAAGTGGATGATGATCTGCAGTGTCTGAGCTCAGATGGGGCCGGAGCTGCCAGCTATCTGGAGGGTGACCTTGGCCAGCTGATAGCGCCCGGGCTCGGTGGGTCTGCGAACCACAATCTCATACACAAAGCGGACCCATCTTCGATGAATAAGGCGCAGGGAGACTGCACAGGGGCCAGGGGAGGAAGGGATAGGAAACCATCAAGGGGCCACCATAGCTGTTCGCAGCACAGCGAGATGGCTGTGTACCAGACAACAGCTGTCCCAGGGAACACATGATGCAAAGCACACACCCACCATATGGTGCAGGTGCTCAGACAGCAAGGGTGGGCACAGTAGGGGTGATCCGGCAAGGCGATCCGATGAAAATGTTACGGGCGCCTGCTGGTAGCAGACGCGTCTGCCTAGCATACAGCTGGCACCCAGTACACAGGGGAAGCATCTCAGAGACACCGGACAGGTGTGCATACCACACCCAAAATGTTGCACCAACCGCTGAGGCCCAGCGATCCAGCACCCATCTATGTAAGGGAGCCGGATTGACTGCCAGGGCATGGCATGTTGGTTGCGGTGGTTGTGGAGAGGAGACAGTGCAGTGAGAGTGACAGAGGGAGTGGAGTGAGCGAAGCGGGGACATGTGGAGAGTGAGAGAGGCACGCAAGGGTGTGGGGGGGATCGGCATTGAGTGCGTGGCGTGGTGCATGCGGGTGAGAGGGAGTGTATGAGGGGTGACAGCACAGGGCGTCTAGCTGAATCAGAGTACCTGAGTTCAGGGTGGGGTTTAGGGATGGGCGAACAGAATGCGGTTCGGATGTTTGGATGTTCAGTCGTTCGGTTTGAAACCCGAGTTCAGGTTCGATGGTTCGGTTCAGCTGAGTTCGGTATGGCCGAACTTGGTCAAACATTCAAAAATAGCGAAATTGAAACCGAAACGAAATGAAACCGAAACCTAATTTTTGACCCTGGAAGTTTTTCCTGCCTCCAAACTCATCCAAAATCGTCCAAACACGACTGAACTGTTCAGTTGTTCGAGAATTCAGTTCAGACGTTTGGTTCGGACGTCCGAACAGACAAAGTTCGGTCCAAACTCCAAACATCCGAACTGCGTTCACCCATCCCTAGTGGGGTTTGCGTTGGGGGCTGTTGGGCAGTCACTGGGTATGCAGCTGGATTCACGGGGAGAGGTCACGGTGGTGGGAGCACAATGCCCGTAGCGGGCACCCCACATGTACGGGCTGACCTGATCGCCATCCTGGCCGCATGTTTCGGTCTCCTGGCGTAGGTGTTCAAGCAAATGGCTGACCTCCTGAACCCAGCCCCCCGCTGGTATACCCATGGCCTACACCACAAGAGAGCATCCAACCTGCGCCGTGTGGCTACAGTTTGATGGGTGTGGAGGATCAAGGCTAGGTGCCAAGTGATGGTGGGGATGGTCGCATTGCACCACATCCACCTCGTCCTCTCCAGGTTGCTCCTCAACGTGTATGGCCATCGGGTGACCCTACCCACACGACGGATAGCTGGGCAGTCACGGAGCAATGACTGGTAGGAGAACATGCTTGTGACCTGGACCTACGTGGAGTGCGCTCCTCCCCATTCTATGCCACGATGTTAGATGCAGAGAGAGCCCCAAATATGTTCAGGAGGATCGAGGGTGTCTCCATGGCTCTGGTTATCATAGGGGATCTCACCTAACCTCTGACCCCATGGCTGATGAGGTCCTATCCCATTACCCGCACCCCAGCTCGGGTGCTCTTCAATGAGTGCCTGGCCTCCACGAAGTGCGTGGTGGAGAGGATCTTCGGCCTGCTCAAGATGAGGTGGTGCCTCCTGCTTAACCGGAGTCAGTTCGACCTGCAGCACAGCCCATCCTTGTCCTGGTGGCCTGTGTGCCCCATAACATCTGTGAGACAGAGCCCTGTGCCCCTGTACCAGCATGTTCAGGGTGGGGACCTCAGATGGATCTCTGAGGAGAACCATGACACCCTACGCAGGTGTATAGTTGCCCAAATGGCCGGGGACTGACTGTTGCCTTCAGGCAGCCCCCTTCCAACTGCCCCGTATTCATGTACTCCATGCACCAATACATTATTATTATTATTATTATTAACAAACATTTATATAGCGCCAGCAGTGTACATGGCACTTTACAAAGTAATAAAATAGACACGGTCCCTGCCCCTAGGACTTACAATCTGAGAGACAGGAGCTGGGGGAGAGACATAGGAAGGGGAACAGAGGGAGAGACAAGGGGTCTAACATTCATGAAGTTGCGAGGTCTCAGGCGCATGTACTTGGCTTGGTTATGATGAGAATGACAGCAGGCAGGTCCATGTGGCAAGGATAGGGGTAAACAGACTGTAGGTATAGGAAATAGTGATTCAGCAGGATAAAGAGTCAGACAGAGCAGAGTGAAAGAGGTGAGTTTTAAGGAGAGATTTGAAGGGAGGGGGCAAGTTGGATGTGGACAGGGAGGAAGTTCCAGGTATGGGGGGCAGCAAGTGAGAAGGGATGAAGGTGCTTAGGGGAGCAGGGAAGGCATGGAAGGGTGAGAGAAGGGACAGAGTGACAGAAATTGTGCTGTCTACCCTTGCTTCTGCCTTTGTCCTGTTTGACTGGTGATGTGAGGACCCCCACCCCGGTCAATTGGCCCATGTGGTGCCATCTTGGGTCCAAGATATCCCATGCCATGGTAGGACTGCCCATTGTTGCACCTAACTAACCTGTTCTATGGACACCCTGTAGACCTTTTGTGTGCTATGCCCTGTACTGGGCCCTATTGGCCATGGTGGTGCGTGCGTGCTATCGCACACCTTTCCAACCGTGCTGTGAATGCGTGGTATGGCACCCTATTGTGCACCTTGACCTCTCCTGATGGCGATGGCTGGCTGTCGTGGGTAGGGTGGTGGTAGCCCTTGGTCCCTTGATTGCCCCTTGCCATGACCACCACCTGTTGGTGGGGATGAACTGGTGTAAGCATGATGTCCCACCTTATCACCCATCATCCCTGTTACCTTACGCCCCTCCATCCCATTCAAGGCTGTTACCGGGTCTCTGCAGGGAGCAGTTCCATTCCTCCCCTCTGTCCCTTCCTGTGGCCAGCAGTCCATGCCCCTTGATCCATGCCCTTGACTGTGCCCTCCAGATAGCACCTGTTCAATAGGGCGCGGGTGAGCTGCCGGCCCTGACTGACCTGCAGCTGTTAGCACCTGCCTTCATGGCAGTGGCCACCACTGTGGTTTAGTTCTGGCTCCCGGACTTCACATGCAGTCCCCTGTACAGACTCTAGGAAAGACAAATATGTTAATATTAGGGATGTGTGAATGCTGTTCGGTCGTTCACTGTTCGGCCCAAACTTGGCCTGTTTGGAACGCCGAATTGAATGGCTGAACTGAATGCCCGAAGCTCCAAACATTTCGGCCGCATTTGGGTGAGTTCGGGTGCGTTCGGGTGGGAAAAACAGGGCTGGAAGGCCCGGGGTGGGTGGGAGGGGGCAACCGAGGATCGGACTTCCTGGTTCCAGGGGTGGAGAGTCTTGGACTAGCAGCCAGCCTGCCAAATCACCATCCCTCTTTTCCTCAGACCACTGGCTTCACAGTCTGCGATTGGCCACGGGCTAGGCTGAACTGAGCCAATAGAAAGGTGGGCGCAGCAAGTAACAAAAGTCATTGCCCTCCCCCCTTCCAACTCCTTCTGAGCTAACCACTGATCCTGTCAGCAGGCATTTTCAGAAGTCTCCCTCTCCCAGCAGTTTGTGTACCTCCAAATCCATTGCCACCATCCTCTTGTTTCACCCATTTCCACACATTTACCATTGTAGCTTCATTTATTTAGATTAGATTCAATCAATTTAGGTGTTATTTTTATTTTTTACCCCTCCCTGTGTTCTTTCTCCCTCCCCTTCATTGAATCCTTCCCTCCTCCCTGGATATATTCCATCCCAGATTCCCTTCCCCTGTTTTTGGATTTATTTAGAGTAGCATTAGATTGATTTAGGTTTAATTTCAGTTTTGTACCCCTCCCTGTGTTGTTTGTTGTGAGTTGTCTGTGTCCCCTCCCCCATCCGTATGTAGATAGATAGATAGATAGATAGATAGATAGATAGATGTAGGAGTTAGCTTAGTTATAGAGATAGATAGAGATATTGTGTAGTGATTCAGTTTTAATATTTTAAACCTGTTTGTAGGACTAGGCCTTTGTAGATATTAGATAATATTTCATTTAGTTCCATAGGTTTTAGAATAGTTAATAGCAGTTAGAGTTAGTGTAGATATATATAATATTAGATTACCAATTTGAATAAATAAATAAAAAATATATAAAATCCTCCATCTGGGCGCATTTTAAGTTGGTGCAGGCGGATGATCCCAGGGAGGTGAAGTGCACTTTGTGCCAGAAGGTGGTGAAGCGTGGGCACTGGGCAGGTGCTCACCAACCTTGGCACAACTGCATGGCGAGGCACCTGAAGGGATGCCACAGCGCTGTGCTGCTAAGCGGGCAGGCAGGGGCAGTGGACGCCAGTGGGTCCCCAACTGCAGCGGCAAGTCATCTGCCTCCATCAGCGGGCAAGGGTCCTGCTCGAACAGCTGCCTCTAGCAGCAGGAGCAGTATCGCTGCCAGGGGGGAGCAGCAGCAGCAGCAGCAACATCAGTGCATCATGGAGGAACTGGGGTGGGGGCAGCTGCCAAATCCATCGGCAGCTGAAGGACATGAAGGGCAACTGAAAGCCATGCGCATGTTGGGGGAAATGATAGCGCTGGATGGGCAGTCCATCTCGGTGGTCGAGGACATGGGGTTTAGGTGCCTGATTGTCTTCCTGGCCCCCCAGTTTAAGCTGCCCTCACGCACCACCATGAGTCGGCAGGTGGTGCCAGCCCTGTACTGGGCTTTAAAGGAGCAGGTAAAGGAGCAGCTGGCAAGGGCTGGGGGTGCCACCGTCCACTTCACCACAGACCTGTGGTTGAGTAGGAACATGCAGCATGCCTACCTGGCAGTGACGGCGCACTGGTGGCAGGACCTGGAGACAGTGTTTGGGAGTGGCAGGAGGTGTCCCAAAGCAGGGTATAGGTGGGCCCTGCTTCAGGCAGAAGTAGTGGATGGCCCCAACACCACTCAGAACATCGAGGCAGCCCTGACCGCCATGGTGAGGGAGTGGGTCATGCCAGGCTCACCCTTTACCAAGGGGTGCGTGGTGATGGACAATGTGGCCAACATATTGAGGGCAGTCTGTGAGGGGGTCTTCACCAGAATCCCTTGCAGTGCACACACCCTTCACCTGGTGGTCAGAGACGCTCTGGACTTGGGGGAGAAGGGGATTGGGGCAGGCACCCTTAGCTCCCTGATTGAGTGGGGGAGGAAGCTGGCCAGTTTCTTTAACTGGAGTGTAAAGGGCAGCGACCTCCTCCGGGTGAAGCAAGCCGAACAAGGCTCCCCAGTACACCAGCTTGTGCAGGATTTGTCCATCCAGTGGAATTCTACGTTCCTGATGCTCGAGTGGTTTCTCGAGCAGAAAGCCGCTTTGCAATAGGTTCAACTGGTGACCGACAGCGGGGCACCTCCAGGGTACGATGGAGCAGAATGGGAGATCCTGGCTCACACGGTCTTTATTCTGAGACTGTTCCTGGTCGTGATGGAGACCATCAGTTCCTCCATGGCCACCATCAGCCAGGTGACCCTTCTGGTCAAGAGTCTCCTCAGGAGGCTGGAGGAAATTCTCCAGAGGCGGGTTGTGTCCCTCAGGGCAAGAAGCTGACAGATGATGCGGTTGACCTGGTACAGCAGCTGAAGGCAGGGCTGAAGGCGCGGTTCGATGAACTCCTGCAGTGGAAGGAATATGTTTTGGCAACTATGCTGGACCCCAGAGTCAAGGGCAGCGTGGCACACCAGACAGTGTTCTATGGGTACTGGAAGGGTGAGCTGGTGGAGAGAGTCCGGCAGGCAGAGCGGCCTCTTGAGAGTGCGCAGCAGCAGCAGCAGGATGTCCCTGGGGATGGTGGGAGTGGGAAAAGCCACCCCTTTCAGCTGGTGGGGTATCCCTGCCCCCAGCTTTAGAAGTAGCAGCACCAGCAGCAGGCTGAGCAGCAGCAGCACCCCTATTGCCAGCAGCAGCAGCTCATATGTGCAGGGCACTCTGGCAAGCATGGGCTCATGCACAGCAGGGCAGGGCAGTGGTGGAGGTGGTGCCAAAGGTCAGTTATGTAAGGGAGTACAACAGCGCCTCAGCAGTAGTGTAGAGCTACCTGGAGGAGCCATGCATCGAACCCAGCAGCGATCCTTTGGCCTACTGGGCCAGCAAGACCAACGTGTGGCCAGTCATGTCCAAAGTGGTCAAGGGTCTCTTATCCTGCTGCCCACCAACTTGTGTCCCCAGTGAGCGGGCATTCTCCATGGTGGGGGACATTTGCTCGTCGCACTGCCAAGTTGGTGGAGCAGTTGCTTTTTATAAAGTTGAACCTTCCGCTGCTGGGATTCCCCGAGCTGCACCTGGACATGGATTGATGGTGCAGTGGCACACGCTATCCCATGCCAGGGGCAGTCTTGGGATGGGGCTCCTCCTCAATCTGGGCTGCTGCTGCTGCTGCTGCTGCTGCTGCTTCTGAGGTGCTGTCCCTCCCTCCCAATGCCCGGCGCCCAGCCTGCCTCTCTCTCTCTCTCTCTCTGACTAGATGGCCTCAGTCGACCTATCTGACTGACCTCATGATGCTGGGTGGCATTGGAAAGCTGTAAGCCTGCCAGTCGGCCTCTGGCTAGACGATCTTGGCCCAATTATCTGACTGGCTCTCTCTTTCTCTGGCTGCACAGTCTTAGCCAGCCTGTCTGAGTGCTCTGCCAAGGTCCCAGCCTGCCTTCCCTACTGCCTCTCATGCCACTCTGCCTGTCTGCCCACCCAGGTTGCCAAGATCAAACCCTGCCTCAGCCTGCCTTCCGCTGCTCAGGCCACGCTGCCTGTCTGCTGCTGCTGCCGCAGCTGCCTTTACTGTACCATGGGTTCTGCTACCGGCCGGGTAATCCAATGTCTGCCACTGCTCTACCGATGCCTGGCAGCCTGCAATACCCGGCCAAGTAGGGGTGCCAGACCAGCCAACGAGCCCCAAGCCTTCCCAGTCTCTGCTGCTGCTGCTGTGTCTATGACAGCCTGCCATGGCCCCACGGGCACCCCTGGAGCGCCCCAAGTCTCTGATGTGGCTGAACATTCTGAACATTCAGGGGGGTCTGAACTCCGTGGGACTGAACCCATGAACCCGAACTTAGTTTTTGGACCTAATGGCCAAATATCCAAACCCCGTTCTGGTCGCACATACCTAGTTAATATTATGATTTTTATTTGGGGATATGTACAGGGGTTGGGGTCAAGTCTTCTGGAGTCTTCCCCATCCCCTCTTCATGGCACCACCGGAGGATGCCTCTCTGCAGGCCTTGGCAGCCACTGCCCGCTGAGACCTTCGGCTGTCCGGCCCCAGCTCTCCCTCCTCCACCGGCTGCTCCACTACAGGGTGTGGTGGTTGCTCCTGTGGATTTGGAAAACAGCATTACAGGTAGTGGACAGCCATTTATTGTGTCCCCATTCTAGTGCTCCCATTCCTGGCCTCCCTGTCCCCATAACCACTTCCCAATCTACCTTACAGTCCTTCCTCATTGCTGGGTGGGTGACATATCTCATGTTCCCCCCTGCCCCCATGTCGGTTGGCCACCACCTGTTCCCTTTGCTTACCTGCGACTGTGGGGTGGCCTGCCTTGGTGGTTGGGTGGCTGGCGGCACGGGATGGGGGGTAGTGGAGGGTGCTGAAGGGGAACCGGTAGTGAGGCGGGCTGACTGGGGGGGGCTTGGTGTTGTTAGGGGCCATGAGGGGGAGGTGGCCTATGTGGCGTAAGCCAGCGTAGGGATGCTGCTGGGGAAACCAGGGCTGACAGATGAGCTGGGATGAGCCACTTGCACATGTGGGAGGGCACCATTGTGGTCCAGTGCTACCTGCCCTCCTACCGTGGCTGCTGGGCCTGTGTCATGCTGGGCGAAACTCCACAAATCCTCTATTCATCTGAAGGCCCTTGCGGCGGTTCCCTCCAGCGTGAAATGGGCTCTCTCCTTCTCCTGCCTGTCTAGGCACTGCTTGCAGAGGAGGGTTGCAACTTGGCACCTGTCCCACAGGTGCTCTGCGATTTGTTTCCGGTCCCTTTTCCCCTCCCCTAGCTGTACCTCCCTTTTTAGGGCCTGGTCCCGGCTTTGACCATCTGCCAGCCTCCTGGTCTCCACCAGCAGTTCCCTCCTTAGGTCCTCCCTCCTCTACTGGTTGCAGACCCTCATGTCCTAGTTCTTCTCCACACTCCTAGTGACAGCACCCCTGGCTGGACTGGGCTGCTCCTCTGTGAATGACAAGGGTACCTGTGTTTAGCTTGGGATGGAGACCCACCCCCTGTTCATCTGTTCTGGTTCCCGAGGCTTCACTGCCATATCTTCCCTCCACCCCACACCGTCTCCCCCTCTCTGGCTTTGACTGTGTTGCTGTTCTTCCCCTTTGATCCCATGTCCGCTTGAGCATGTGGCGCTGGCCCCATCCCTGCTCCCAGGCCAGCTTTACTGTGGGGTGACTGGGGGCGGCCACCCTGGACCCCACTCCTGGTGGACCCCTGCACTCGGGGTCCCCAGCTCCCTGCCTGACAGTGGCCGGGAGCTGGGGACTCCGAGCACGGCCCCCCCCGGCTGAGTCCGACTCCAACTGTCACTGATAGTGACAGGCAGTGAGCCGGGGGTGAGTGGGAGTGAGGGAGAGGCAGATGCCCCGCCTCTCCCTCTCACTGTGGGTGGACCCCCCTCCCACCCTCCGCTGCCTGTCAGTCTGAGAAAGGGGGAATGTGGGAGAGGCAGGACCTCTTCCTCTCCCTGATTCCCCCTGGCTGAGACAGCCAGGCAGTGGAGGGGGCCAGTGGAAGTGAGGGGAAGCAGAGGTCCCGCCTCACCCTCACTCTCTTGCAATTTCCAGTGGTGGCGAGCAGTGTGGCAGCAGATTTAATCTGCCGCTGCTACGCCCGCTGCCAGAGCCCAACACAGGGAGCCGACTAGCGGGCTCGGCGCAGGGTAAGTAATCCCAAACTGTCTGGGGTTGGGTACGGGTGGAGGGGAGTGCCCCTCTGCCTGTCCCTAAGCCCAGGCCTGGGTAGCACTCATCAACTGAGCCTGGAAGTGCCCCCTGAGCCAGGCCCCCCTGTTTCTCCCCCGCCCTGGGCCCCGTATCACCGGTCAGTCCTGCATGTTCCCATGATCCCTGCATGCGTTTGTCACCTGTCCCCATCATAGCCTCATCCCGTTCCTCCTCCACGGCTGTGTTCCCCCCCCATCCCCTGTGCTGTCCCCACCCATTGACCTGTGGTTTTTGCTGGCCCCCCTCTTTGCTGTCCCCTTGCCCAAACCTTGTTGGCCCTTGTATAGGGTTGGGACCAGTAGTGCTGCTGTGCCCCTGTCCACCCTGCTTCACCTTGCCGCCTCCCACCACTGTACCATTTTCTGTGTGTACCTACCATCGGTCTCCTGGTTGCCGGGTCCCAATATGGCATCTGGTTCCTCCACGTCCTCCTCCAGGGCTGCCACCACCTCCTCCTTATGCACCTCCAGGTCCCCTTGATCTACATGAGTAGATGCAATCTGTCAGTTTGTCTGTGCTTCCCAGCTGGGGCCCTGACTGTTTTTGGCCAGGCCCCTCCCCTGTGGTGGTTCTCTTACCTGGATCGTATTCCTCTGCCTCCTGGGGGGCATCCCTGGTGTTGGTCCGCTCCCCGTACATCCCCTATCCCTGTGGGTTCTGACCCCATGAGTTTCGGAGGCACACGCGGAGGGTGATGTTGGCCGTTCCTGTTTCCAGGGACACCTCCTCCACCAGTAGGACGGGACTGTCCCCTCAGCCCCTGGCGCGGCCAATCAGGATGCATAAGGGCTACCTCTGCTCTGGTGGTTGGGGAAGGGGGGTGTTGTAAGTGCCCTCTTCCTCCCCTGGTGAAGGCAGTGCCGTGGATGCAGGCCACGACATCCGATCCAGCAGATCCTGGAACTCCACTGTGTGCATGACATGGCTGGACTTGAGATTGTTATCCTTCATATGTTTATATCCGGACCTCAAGTCCTTTGCCTGCTGCATGCATTGGGTGACATTCCTATTATACCCCTTTCACTGCATCTCCTGGGCGATGGCTTCATAGACCTGTTTGGTCTTGTAGTTGCTCACCAGGTTGCACTGGATCTTTTTGGCCCCCCACATGCGTATGAAGTCCAGGATCTCCTTTCTGGACCAGGGTCCCCCCTTTTGGGTTCTGCGTGTGGGGGGCCATCCATCTTGGTGGCTTGGGGACCACCCGGTGGCTGTTGTGGCAGTGAAGTAGGAGATCTCCTGTGTGTTGGGGGAATGCATGGGGGTGAGTTGTTGTCCTGCTGCACTCCTGCGGCTTCTGTGGCGTGTTCCATAGCCCCCCTTTCCACCGGGTGTTCCTGCTATTTTACCTGACTGCCATGGAGGCCCTCCTTGGCTGTCTCCTGATGGTGCTGTGCACCAGGGTCTGGGTGCTCTCTTATGGTGGGGGAACAGTGTGGCTGTCAGCTGCCCAGCCAGGGTTTCACCGGTGTGTGTTCGGGACCTGTTGGATCCCCCCCCGCCCCATGTGGGTGGGTACCCTCGCTCTTACCTCACTTTCCAGATCGCTCTCTTCCCTGTGCCCCATGGCTGTGGTTTGGGGTGGGGATGTGGGTGGTGCTGGAGCTGTGTTGCGCCCTCTGCCCTGGGTCAGGAAGGGCGAGCTGTCAGTAGTCATCCTGCCCCCCCTCCCTGGTGCTGTTGGCCCGGGACCCCCTCCCCAGGGCATCCCAGGGTCCCTCTGCTTACCCTGCCCCTTCTTTCCTGCATGTGTTGTAGTGCTGGCTCCCTTCATTTTGTCCATGGCTTTTCTGCCTGACATGTTGGGAGCCGGCACACCCATGTCCTTGCTGGCTTCTCCTTTAAGGGGTCCTGGGTGGGTATTAGGTGTCTCTCCTGGTGGGTGTGTCTGCTTGCGGGCTCCTGGGGGGGTCTCTCTAGACATGTCTCGTGGTTTGGGTGGACCCTTTCTGTGGGTGGGTGTGTTTTGCCATTTACACAGACAGCTGGGTGTTGAGCACCCGTCTCCAGGAACTGGTGAGGTTGCAGTTCATCTGCATACTCTCCCAGCTACCTCGGCTGTCAACACCTGAGGACGCCACGACCTTCCTGGAGCTTGGCTTTTCTGCTGCCCGAGTTTCAGTGACCAGCGAGTCAGGAACTGGTGAGGTTGCAGTTCATCTGCATACTCTCCCAGCTGCCTTGGCTGTCAACACCTGAGGACACCGTGACCCTCCTGGAGCTTCGCCTTTCTGGCACCCAATGACCAGCGAGCCAAAACGCACGTGCTGATCACTTGCCAGCAGAATACTACAACAGCTAAGGGTAAACCTAAGGGTACTTCTACCACTTGGTGGCTCCTCGGTGGCCAGTAGGTCAGCCACTCTCCAACTCATTCTTCTCTGTCTCCTCTATTACCTATTCTCCCCACCATCATGCCTGCCCTAATCTCTTGCCTTCCCTCTCCCTCCTTTTCCCCTTCCCCCCACCGCTTCCTTCCTCTACTTCTTTTTCCCATACTCCTTCCTCTCTCCCAGCCCATCACTTCTCGCCAACCTCCTCACACTTCCTCCTCCCCCTTGGCTACCTTCCCCTCCTGCTCCTCCCCCACCCTCCCTATCTCTCGCCTGTCCGGCCGCCTTCCTTATCCCAATCTTATCCCCATTCCCAGCCTTCCCCCGATCAGCTCCCATTCTCCTGCTCCCTTTGGAACTATCACTCCTCTGCCAATAAAGCTCCCTACATCCATGATCTCTTCCCTCTCCCACTCCCTTCAGTTCCTTGTCCTTACTGAAACTTGGATCTCCCCCTCCGACTCTGTCACCCCAGCTACCCTCTCCTTTGGGGATCTCTCCTTTTCTCACCAGCCATGCCCCGAAGGTTGGGGTGGTGGCCTGGGCCTCCTCCTCGTCAACTCCTGTCAGTTCCAACCACTTTCTCCTCCCCCTTCTCTCTCCTTCCCTTCCTTTGAGGCTCACTCTGTGCGCCTCTACTCCCCCCCTCCATCTCCATGTCGCTGTCATCTACTGCCCCCCTGGCTCTCTCTCTTCCTTTCTCTCTGATTTTGAGTCCTGGCTCACTTTCTTCCTCTCCGACGATGCCCCCACTCTCATCCTCGGTTACTTCAACATTCACTTTGATGTCCCTTCCCAGCCCTCCATCTCTTGCTTCCTCTCACTAGCCTCCTCCTTCAACCTCCACCTATGGACCAACTCCCCCACCCACACTATCAGCCATTCTCTTGACCTCGTCTTCTCTAGGAACTCCTTTGTCTCTGATCTCTCCTTAGATCCTCATCCCATCTCTGACCACGTGCTTGCCTCTTTCAATGTCTCCCACTGTCCCCCTTCCTCTTCCCCTTCTCCACGCCCCCTCGACCTGCAGGCCATTAACCCCCTGGACTTTGCCTCCTCTCTCTCCCCCCTTCTCCCCTCAGTCTCCTCCTCCTCCTCCTCCCCTGACTCTGTCATTTCTGCATTCAATGCCTCTCTCTCCACCACCCTTGACTCCCTTGCTCCCCTCTCCTCCCACCCTGCCCACTCCCACAACCCCCATCCTTGGCTCACCCCCAGTATCCGCCATATCCGCCCCTGCACCCATGCTGCTGAATGCCTTCGGCACAAATCTCATTCTCATGCTGACTTCCTTCACTTCAAATTCTGTCTCTCCTACCTTACTTCTTCTGGCTCCCTCGCTAGACAGAATTACTACAACTCCCACATTGAGTCCTGTTCTTGGGACCCTCGCTGCCTGTTCTCCGCCTTTGACTCCCTCCTCAAGCGCCCCTGTCCTTCTCCCTCTTCCCTTTCTGCTCAGGATCTCACTTCCTTCTTCACTTCCAAGATAGACAAGATCTGCCTCAACATCGCTTCCCACTCCTCTCCTCTTCCTACTCCCTCCACTCTCCCTGTCTGCCTTCCCTACTGCCTCCCTTGAGGAAATCTCCTCCCTGCTCTCTTCCTCCAACCCTTCCACTTGTCCCCTTGACCCCATCCCCTCCCACCTCCTGACCTCCATTGTTCCCCCTTCCCTCCTGCACATCATCAACCTCTCCCTCACTACTGGCTCCTTCCCATCCACCTTCAAGCACACCACTGTCTCTCCTATCCTCAAAAAGTCCATTCTTGACCCCTCTGACCCTTCTAGCTACCATTCTGTCTCACTCCTTCCTTTTGCTTCCAAGCTTCTTGAATGTGTTGTCTACTCCAGCTGCCTCGACTTCCTCTCTGCCAACTCCTCCCTTGACCCCCTCCAATCTGGCTTTCGCCCCCTTCATTCTACTGAAACTGCTCTCGCTAAGATCACCAATGATCTTCTTGTGGCTAAATCTAATTGCTTCTATTCCATTCTTGTCTTCCTTGACCTCTCTACTTCCTTCGATACTGTTGACCACTCACTCTTGCTGGCAGTGGATTCACTTCACTCCCGTGGTTTCCGTGGGTCTGTCCTCGACTGATTCTCCTCCTACCTCTCTGACTGCTCCTTCAATGTGTCTCTTGCCAACTCCAACTCCTTCTCCCTTCCACTCTCGGTTGGTGTTCCCCAAGGCTCTGTCCTTGGCCCTCTCCTCTTCTCTATCTATACCCTGTCCCTAGGCAAACTCATTGCCTCCCATGGCTTCCAATATCACCTCTACGCTGATGACACTCAACTCTCTCTCTCTCCATCTATTCAAGCTCACCTCACCAGCTGTGTCTCTGACATCTCTACCTGGATGTCTCAACATCAACTCAAACTTAACATGGCTAAAACTGAACTCCTTATCTTCCGCCCTCATCCTTCCTCTCTCTCTTCCCTGTTGAGCCTCATCGATGGGGTCACCATCCTTCCTGTCCCCCAAGTCTGTAGCTTAGGCTTCATCTTTGACTCACCCCTTTCTTTTCAACCCTACATCAACTCTGTTGCCAAATCCTGTCACTTCTCCCTCCATAACATTGCTAAGATTTGCCCTTTTCTCTCTGTCTCCTCTCCAAAACCCTTGTTCATGCCCTGGTCATCTCTCACCTCGATTACTGTAGCCTCCTTCTCACTGGCCTCCCCCGCTCTCATCTTTCTCCCCTTATCTCCGTCCAAAACTCTGCTGCCAGGGTCATCCACCTCACCCATCACTTCAACCACGTGCAGCCCCTCCTCTCCTCTCTTCACTGGCTCCCCCTTCCTGAACAAATTCGCATAAGCTCCTAGTCTTCACCTATAAAGCCCTTCACAACCTTGCTCCCCCCTACCTCTCTGCACTAATTTCCCTCCGTACTCCAGTCCGTGAACTCCACTCCTCCTCTGTCCCCGCTCTTGCGCTCCCATGCCTCCCCTGCTCCCCTAACCGCCTTTGTCCCTTCTCCCTAGCTGCCCCCCATGCCTGGAACTCCCTCCTGCCCACATCCGCCTCTCCCCCTCCCTTCGTACCTTCAAATCCCTCATCAAGACCCACCTCTTCCGTTCTGCCCTCCCTGACTTCTTGTTCCCATCACCTAACTCCTGCTGATACCCTCCATCCAGTACAATCTGTTACCTGAAGTCTACGTACTGATATCCTCACCACATGGACCAACCAGCCATCATTCTTGATGTAACCAAATCAAGTACATGCACCTGGGACCTAGCATCCTCGTGAATTTTACACTCCTTTTCTCTCCCTCTATCCCCCTTCCTTCATCTCTCCCCCTCCCCCCTTCTCTGTCTCTCAGATTGTAATCCCTAGGGCAGGGACCATGTCTATTCAATTACTTTGTAAAGCACCAGGTAGGTACATTGCCTGTGCTATATAAATGCTTGCTAATAATAATAATAATAATCTCCACCCATGGAGCATGCTGGCTCCTTCCTGGCTGCTCCATGGGTGTTGATGGGAGTTGGTGGGTGGGTTCGTTGGAGCGTGCACACCCACCCGTTGACATTCACACGGACACTCTCCAACCCATCCGATGGGTATTCATGGGTGGCGTCCATGTAAAAATGGCCATAGATGCCTGACACAGTCTCCAAGAGAGAAATACAGATCAGATTAAACATGGGCAGGTACAGCTTTAGCATATGGACATGCTGTTCCCCATAGTGCCCTTCCAATCTGCCTCAGCTTTGTTTTCAATGAACAATCCCTGAGATGGATTTGCAGTCTACCTGCCCACTCACTTTGTGGTCTTGGACAAGTAGCACACAGCCCAGCTCTTTAAGTGCTTTACCAGCACAAACTATATGGATCGGAGCCTGTACGGTCCCAGTAGTCATCCTCAAGCTGCAGTTAAGCAGAGTAACTAGATTCTACATGAAACTTCAGCTGGACACTCAAAATGGCCAGCATTGCATGCTGCAGTTGTGCAAACAGGAAAAGTCCTGTCCCTGTTGTGAAGCAGGTCCCCCTCAAAGGGATGAAAGCGAGGAGGAGGAGATGGATTATGACTTGGGCAGATCAAGGGATACTAAGGAGTTTTAGCACTGCCACAGCCTCCATCACACGTACAAAATATTACAAGTCTGACTTCAGGTAACCCACAGGCCAGAATCTTGGAACTCATCCCACTTGAGCATGAGCAATGACATTTACCATTCAACACATCTAGAGGGACTGACACATGCCCATGACACAGGAAATATGGCTTCCTCCCACACAAAGGAAACCTCCACAGCATGCTCATACCCACTGAACTCCCATGGAGCAGATGGCACCCAAGCACCAGAAGCCATCAGCTGACATACAGGTAAAGAGGATGCTCATGATAATGTGGACAACTGACAGATCAATCCCCGTACTCAGGGTGCAAGCCATGCATCCCAGTATGAGCTGCAGGTCTATACCCCAAAGGGAAGCCCACCAGCAATCTCCAGACCATAGATAAAGGCACCTGTCACCCCTGACAGCACAGGTACAACAAGGCTGTAGGACCGACAAAGCACAAGCCAGCAGAGAGCAGGGCCAGCAGAAGCAATTCCAAAATCAGCACCATATGACATTGGACAGTAAGACCCCTTATGTAGCCACACTTGCTGGAGGGGTATTCACAAGTCTGACACCCAGGCAAAAGCAACCAGCAGTGTGTAAAGTGGGGTGCAGAGGTGGGAGACAAGCTTGGGTCACTCAACAACCAGCACATCACAAGATGACTGCAGCCACGTAACCAGAAGGTACGCAACTTTGTGTGGTGCAAACATTCACAAGTCAGTTAGGCTGCATAAACAGTTTCACTGCAGGAACAGGAAGGGACCACAACCAGAAATAGAAATAAGCTCTGCAGCCATTATCTATGTCCAGTCCCTGGTGGATGCATTCCCCCACCAGGAAGAGTGCTCCACGCTGCTTTCCCCCATTACAAGAACAGATCCAACATACTAATGAGCCACTTTACCATCACTACTTACACAGCATGTATTTGGCTGATATCTGAAACAGATTCTAATAATGTGTGCTTATGTGGGTGCCTGGGGGAAATGGCACACTACGGTGCTAACCACAAATAATGCTATTTGCTATGCACTACTAATGTTGTCTGGCTTCAGCGTTACTGGAAGTGCACTATTGTGTTGCTGATGTATCTCAATGATGTATGTTGTGATATCATTCTCTATGCATTTCCCCTTGTGTCAGCAGGTTCCTACGCAATGTTGTTGTGTGGTGTCTGCTGATGTATACCAAGGCATGGTTGCCATGTTGTTCCCAAGTGACAGAGATGGAGACAAAGTAGTTTGAATAATATCTTTTATTGGACCAATTGTTGTTGGTTCAAAAGCTTTCACATTTCTACCAACGGTTGATCCAATCAAAGATAACATTCAAACTACTTTGTCTCTATCAGCGTATAACAATGGCTGAGTCCCATACCACTGATGTTTGAAGCATTGTAACTTGATGCTGGGAATGTACCTCGCTCCTCCAGGAACACATCCTCGGAAAGAGAAAACAACAATCAGTCACATTCTTCCCCTCATCTCTGTCCTAAACTCTGCTGCCAGGGTCATCTACCTCACCAGTTGCTTCGACCATGTGCAGCCCCTCCTCTCTTCGCTTCACTGGCTTCCCCTTCCTGAATGAATCCTGCACATGCTCCTAGTCTTCACCTATAAAGCTCTTCACAACCTCGCTCCCCCCTACCTCTCTGCACTTATCGCCCTCCATACTCCAGCCCGTGCACTTCGCTCCTCCTCTGTCCCTTCTCTCGCCCTTCCACGCCTTCCCTGCTCCCCTAAGCGCCTTCATCCCTTCTCACTTGCTGCCCCCCATGCCTGGAACTCCCTCCCTGTCCACATCCGCCTTGCCCCCTCCCTTCATACCTTCAAATCTCTCCTTAAAACTCACCTCTTTCGCTCTGCTCTGTCTGACTCTTTATCCTGCTGAGCCACTATTCCTATACCTACGATCGGTTTACCCTTATCCTTGCAACATGGACCTGCCTGCTGTCATTCTCATCGTAACCAAGCCAAGTACATGCACTTGAGACCTCGCATCTTCATGAATGTTAGACCCCTTGTCTCTCCCTCTGTTCCCCTTCCTAAGTCTCTCCCCCAGCTCCTGTCTCTCAGATTGTAAGCCCTAGGGGCAGGGACCGTGTCTATTTGATTACTTTGTAAAGTGCCAGGTACACTGCTGGCGCTATATAAATGTTTGTTAATAATAATTAATAATAATAGGAACCTCCATATGTCCCCCCTCTCCCCCCCAATGCTGCCCAATAGAGGCTGGCACACAATCTTGGGGCCAGTTGTATATCTGTGGGCCACAGGGGGTCTGCAAGTCTGAAGTGAAAGGACAGTCTCTGATAACCTGCATATGCAGCATTGCCTACTGTACTAGTGGTTGCATCGCAGGGTGCATAAGGACTCAATCCACTATTCTCCAATACCCCACCGTGCAGCCACCTGAGATATGAATTTCAAGAATTAGAGCCTGGAAGCATACTGAGGCCCTATGGATGAGACATGCTGCCAGTACAAGGTAGTGGACACTCAGACATGCCTGTCCAAGGAATGGAAAGAGATCATGGCACACATTAGAACCTGTATCGCCTCAGAAAGCCTAGAAGAAGGGCAGCAAGGCAGTAGCTGAGAATCAGGATCACTTCAGGTTTCCAGCACCACTTGCCCTGTATGGAAAACTTGCGGAGAACTGGATGATGTGGAAGCAACTCTTAAACTATACCTGACAGCAGCTGGACCAGAGAAATCAGCACATGTCAACTACATCAAGTTCAATAAATAGAAGATCTAATTTAAAGTAACTTCTATATCAGTTGGGTAGTGACTAGAGATGAATCAATCATCCACATCGAAAGCGGTTTCCACTGGAATGCACCATTCGCTTGTGCTCATGCAATGAGGGAACTTACCAGCTTTTTCGCTATTGTTGGTAGTTCCCTTCGGTCATTATAAGTAATGACTTTACTTAAGCAAGAAGCAAACAAGACCTAAAAGGAAAAGATGTAAAAATGCTATAAAAGTGCAGGACAAGTGCCAGAAAAGTGCCAGAAAAGTCCTTGAAATTGATAGAAAAATGCAAGTGCCTAGCTCGACAATACCAGAAGCACAGAGTCACTGAATGGATATGAAATACCAATGAACGTAGAGGAAATACCTACTTTTCAGGAGTGGTAGGTATTTCCCAATTGCATGGGAACACTTGCTCTAGCCTCAGCCCTAGCGACTGCCCAGATTGTTAGGACTAATAAAGACAAAGTAAGAACCGTCTAGGACATGAGTCACCCCCACCCACAAGACACACAAAGCTCAATATATCTGTCACAGTGCTATCCAAGAGAAGCAGAGCTGATCATGCCCTTGAGGAACCTGCTAAAGAAGGATGTGCTATTTCAGAGCAGAAAAACTGTTGGTGCATTGAAGTTACCATGCTATGTTAGGCACTAGAGGTGTGCAAGTCATTGTTTTTTTAGTTACTAAATTGAATGGAGCCTCATTCATTTTAGTAACTAACGTTACAAAAACGAATAATAAGCAAACAATTGTCATTTGCTTTCATTCATTTCATTTCATTTAAAAATAACAAATAAAATTTAAACTGTGCTTGGGCAAAATGGTCACCAGGGCCATTCTGCACATGTGTGTTCTTTTCCCAAATGGCAATGACACTGCTGGTGCCATTTTAGAAAAAAACACACATTTTTTTTGTTTTGTTTGTTTTTTACCTTTTTCTCCTTCCTTACAGGTATTACATATACTCTCGCTGTTCCCCTTTGGTTGTTTTTTCTTTACTTTTGGCCTTTGAGTTGCATTTTAATACTTTTGACTCCAGATCTGGGAGGTGCCTTTGTTCTTTATAGCATTTAGAGCTCTGTCATGATACTCCATCCAGCTTCTTAGCATTGTTCTTATTTGATTTAAATCTTTAACTAACAACCTTAAAATACATCACAAGCTTATATAGTGTGCCTCTTAAGAAGCTCTTTACAAAACCTCAGTCTGCCTTTTCTGTCTTCCTCTTGCTGCAGTTGCATTGCATTTTTATTGTCTGTTGGTACCACGACCTCCCCAAAGATCCTTCGCACTCCGCCATCTACCTCCTTGCTGCCCTTGCCTCAGTTCCAAACAGTTTTACACAGTTTAAAATGGCCTCTGTCCAACTTATTCTTTTGCTGAAGCATCCACTGGCATGGCTGCCAGGAAGATCTCGAGATCTTCAGTGTTTTCAAAGATTTTTTTTTTCCCTTTTTCAAAAATCAGCATTCTTGCTGGAAACAGTAATTTTGGTTTTAGGTTCCTTTCATTCAGTACCCCAAAA
>QEPC01002201.1:168800-179592 GCA_003113815.1 Sphenodon punctatus | reverse complement strand
AACAAAAATCCAGGCTGGGCAGGGTGGGTGGGGGGTGTCCCCCCTTCCACCCGCGCAGCCTGGGAGGGGGAGGGGGGAGGAATTAATTGTATTTCATTGATTTCAATGGGGACACAGTGCCCCATTGAAATCAATGAAATAAAACCGGTACCGGTATACCAGATTTAATCCGGGAATCTGGTTCTTTGAGAACCGGAAACCGGTAAATCCGGTATCCGGTATTTACCCCGGGGTCCCACCCCTACCTGCAAGTGACAGGGCTCAAAATCCAGCCCTGTCACTCACGAGTATTGTTACAATAGAACCCCGTTCGCACCGAAAGTTGTGACAGCACCACCCTCCTTCCCCCACCGTGTCTTCTTCTTGCGGGAGTGCCACCGCCGCACCGCCATAAGGTGTGAATGTGGCCTCCTCATAAAGGTTCCAGATCAAATTTATGTTTCATGTCATTCCAGTGAAGTGAGTTAGGATGAGGGGAATTTGTTCAGGCCATTTAGAAGATTCTGAGCACGGATCACATAACAGGTCTGTATAGAAAGAAAGCTCAACATAAGTCACAGAACCCCTACAAGAATGTGCAAAATATTATGCATTCTCCATGTATTTAGCAACAGAATGGAAAGAAAACAGATCCACAGCAATTCAACAAGGAGACAAATTAAGGTTCGAGGAAACGGATCACTCTGGGTATTCCAACGTTTCAGCTAGTATCTTTTGCAGTTGCCTCAGCCTGAACCACGTGCTGTTCAGCACCTGTCGGCTTTCCCCCAGTCGCAGCATTCCATCTTGCATCACATTGGTAAGAAATTCTGAAGGTAAAATAAGAAATTCAGTCCTTATTTTAATGTCCAGTTAATCAGTTATGCAATATGTTCCTATAATTC
Organism: Sphenodon punctatus; assembly: GCA_003113815.1. NCBI lineage: Eukaryota > Metazoa > Chordata > Lepidosauria > Sphenodontia > Sphenodontidae > Sphenodon > Sphenodon punctatus. The sequence continues at coordinate 178,708 of QEPC01002201.1, read as the reverse complement.
TTCACAATCCACCTGAACCTAAACTATCTTGTCTAACCTCTCTTCATAAGAAGGCACTTCCATGGCACATTTTCTAGACCCTGTCCCTGCTGCTCTGCAAAACCCCAGTAGATGTCCAAGCACCAGCATCAGCCCCAGTCTCTTGTCTGACATGACTGAGACTGATATGTGGTGTCAAAGAGCTGATCAGTGGCAGCAGATCCACTTCCAGTCCCAGAACCCATCAAACCTCATCTGGCCCTGAACAAGGCTGATTGGGGTCAGGAGGGCTGGCAGGGAAGCTACACCACCAGCTTCTCTGACTACCCTTCCTGCTTTTGGTGCCAAGTGGTGGGATTCAGCCAACACCCCTCTTTTTTCACCCTCAAATTGAGCAATAATGCTAACAAAGACCGTATCACAAATATGCACAGAAAACAACTAAGAAGAGAGGTGCATGATGTGATGCAGAAGGACAAAAAGAAAAACACAGAGGGTTGTTTGCCACTGAACTCTTTAAATTATCATTCATTCCTTTGGGAGTAGAATCCTCCTTCCTCAAAGTGAACCCCCTTTCTTGCAGAGATAACTGCAGGATTGCTCTTTTGCCAGCGCGGGGTGATGGGACTACTCTCTCCTCCCCCCCACCCTTGCGGGGGTGGGGACTGGAGGAGCCCACTTCTGGGTCACCCCCCTTAACATCAGGGGCGGCCGAAGGGGCTGTTGGCGGCAGCACCCTGAGGTGGTGGAGCAGCAAGCCCAGCAGCAGAGATCCTTCCCTTCCCTCCTCCTGGTGATGTCAACTAGCGGGACAAGCGGTACATGGTATCGAGGGTGGGGGATTGCTCTTTGGCCAGCGCGGGGTGATGGGACTACTCTCTCCTCCCCCCCACCCTTGTGGGGGTGGGACCTGGAGGAGCCCACTTCCAGGTCTCCCCCTTAACCATGGGGGCAACTGAGGCTCGTGTCGGAGGTGTGGCTCAAAGGGGCACGGTTAAAGGGGCTTTCCCTTTGGCCGTGCCCCTTTGAGCCGGGCTGTGAGGCTGAGGCTGGGAGCTACTGTGGTTTGTATTGGGGAGAAACTGTCTAAGTAAAAGAGGGCAGCCGACTCCCCCCTGTGAGAGAGGGGTGGTGGAGGCTGATGTTCCCTGGTGGCAGCGGAGGACAGAAATGTTGGTGCAAGAACCAATGTCCTGATGTGAGCAGGTGTTGGCATGGAAGAGGAGTAACAGTAAACTATGGGGTATGTTTTGTTAACTAGAATTGCTGCTGTTTTGTGCGTTATGGGTTTCCCTGCGTGGGATAATATCCAGCTTATGTGCTATTAATTGTGTGTGCTCCCCTGTGTGCATTATTATTTGGTGTGTTGTTTATATTGCAAATTATGTGAGCCACCTCGAGTCGGAATTGTTTTTGAGAGAGTGCGGGATATAAATAAAAGTGGAATGGAAAACTGGAATGGAAAAACTACTCCATCCACCCACCCACCATTTTAAACCCTCTTCATAAATTGTAGGGATGGGAATTTCGGTTTCAGATAGAAACAAATCAACCCGAAAATTGCCATTTCAGTTCTATCCAAAATTCCGATTCTCATTTTGTGTTTTGGAGTGTTTTTGTTCTTTTCAATGCCAAAAGACTGGGGGGGGGGGGAAATCAATGACCGACCATCCCCCCCCCAACCCCCCCCCAAATTCTCAGAGAACCAAATCAAAAAAAAACCAAACAGAAAATTGTTCTAGAGTCCCATCCCTAAGAAATAGCATACTTTTGTGTCTCTAGTGTAGATGAAGCGTATGCCAGCCAACAAATAAAACATTGGAGTGGGTTTCAGGAGACCTGTGATCAATTCCTATTCCTCACACTGATTTCTTGTATCACTTTGAGCTAATCACTTTGACTCAATTCAAAACAACTGTGCACCAAATGAAGAAAACGGAAGCAGGGGCTCTTCAGCATCTATGAAAATCACTTCATCTCAATGTGCCTCAGCTCCTGTCTATAAAATGGGGATAGCAATACCACATAGGGGTGTTTAAGGATCCGTTCATTAATATTATAGGCAATATTATAAGCAATGGGAGGCAAGTAAGTACAAAGATATATACAATAATGGCTTGTCAGAGTAAAGATGCTTAAGCATTGTCTGTAGAGGAGCTGTTAGACTAGACTACATATGTTCAAATCTCACCTCCTAAAGAGTGCTGTCACTTGCCATAGAATTGTCTGTAAAAATGTGGGAGCTTTTTACCTGTTCTATTGATTGTTTACAGGGTAGTGAAAGCACCAAGAGTGCTGTTAAAAACAACACAAAAGAAAAAAAAGATGTGAGACTCTGAGGTGAGATCTGAGGAGTACCACACAGTGTACACACATATGTGCATGAAGACATATGGTTACGGTGCTTTAAAGTACCAGGAGAGTTTTATTCAAAGTATTAATAGCCATTGTTAAAGAAGCAAGATATATACATTCTAGGATTAAAAAAACCTTCAGTTTAAGGGAGGAGTTAAGGCTCTTACCAACTCGCTCATGCTCCCAAAAGCATGGAAATGGTAATTTATGGTTCCTGCTCCCGCTTAATTTGCGCTCCTTGTAAGCAGTAAAGACATTGGACAGTCTCACATGTTGTGCTTGCTTACAACTTAGGAATAGGCCGCTTTTATATGAGGTGCCGAAAAGCACCTCCTGAGTCCCACGTTGAAAGAAAAGCTGCTCGGGGAGTGTTTACATGCTCCCCGTGCTGTCGGAAGTGACGTGCTCCCCGGGGAGTGTATAAACACTCCACACGCGGCTTTTCTCTAAATACAGGACTCAGGAGGCACTTTTCAGCGCCTCATATAAGAGCGGCTGGAGGCGCCAGATGCCCACTCTTTGCCTTGGTCTTTCAGCCTCAATCTTCTTCCTCTACAGGTTTGGGGCAACAACACCAATGCTGGGGACAGCAAACTCCTCCCCACCCCAATATTATGGACTTGATCCCTGTCTCTACTTTTGCCACAGTTTCTCCCGCATTTATAGCTCCCCTCTCAGGCTGCAGGTCAAGTGCATCTTCTTACTACACAGGGGATTAAGGGAAAACAAATATTTGTCTTAGTATGTCATGCATTGGAGTACTATACTGTATTGGAAAGGGATATAGCTGTCAGTAGGATGTGGCTCCTGAATGAGGATTGGTTTCCATCTGCTTTCCCCTCAGGTACAGCCCTCATAAGAGACTCAAGCTGCCCATCCCATACCCATCAACCTTCTTCCCCACTTAGCCCCACCCCTGACTGTCCCCCAAACCTTGTTCCTGAATATACATCACCCATCTCTCAGTCTTCTCCCCCTGCCCCCCTCCGCACATATATACCCTGCCCCACCCTTGTCCATGGAAACACATAACCTATTCCTCATGCTTGTCCCCCATATATACCCCTCCCTGCATTTGGCTGTCTGTTACCAGTACATACACTCCCCTCCCCTGCCTACCCTCCAGCATCGTCCAATCCATGCATACACATCACCCATTTCTCAGCCTTGTCCCCACAAACACTCCCCTAGAACCTGGGTGCTCTCTCGTTATACAGTTTCTTCCCCCACTGCCCACCTGCCCCCAATATTGGGTGATTTCAGACATGACGGGGTGGCTTTGGCCCCATCACGGAATCACCCTTTTTACTCCCCGCTGGAATCGAACCGTCACGGCAAGCAGACGTGTCAGACGATCCGGGCAGGGAATCAGGGGGGGTGGGGCTGCGTGGCGCAACATGCGGCCGCACAGCCCTGCCCCCCCACGCTCCCAAGGCCACCCGCCCTCCGGGAGAGGGGTGGGCGCAGCGGCCAATACGGCGCCCGCCTGCCCCCCAGGGTTTTGACCACAGCCCGGTTTTATTGATTTTATAAGTTTTAACATTGTAAGCCACCCTATAGCTGCTTGGAGCAGGAGGAGCAGCTTATTAAATGATTTTATAAATAAATAAACGAATAAATGGAGCCTTAGTTGTAAGTGAGCACATGTGAGACTGTATAATGTCTTTACTGCTTACATGGGATGCAAGTTAAGGCAGGAGCCTTAACTTACAATTTCCATGCTTTTTGGAGCATGGTTGAATTTATAAGAGCCTTAACTCCTTTTTTGATACTGGAATTTCCCATTTTTTTTAAAAGGGAAAGAAACTAAATTTTCCCTCCTACAACAGTACCAATATGGAAAAAATAGGCTGAATTTGGTCTGGCTTGTAACATGCCCATGAGCAGATTAAGAATGCCATAAGCTCCCACAACCATGACAAAGTTCTTATACTTATTATTGTTTAAAAATTACTTTAAACATTAATTAAAATTATTTAAAATAATTAAAAAATATGTTTCTTATATAACCTATCTAAATCTACAACCTAATTACCCAATCTAACCTATTTTATCCTATAACCCATTTACCTATCTTAACCTATAATCTATTTTTTAAAAATATTTTAACCTATAACCTATTTACCAATCTAAACTTATAACCAGTTTACCTATCTTAACCTATAACCTAATTAACATCAATATAATTAAATGAAATAATTAAATCAAATAATTAAATATGGGGCGGGGCGGGGGGTTAGACACATTCATCTTCCAGCTCACTTGGCAGGATTGGGAATGGTGGTTGTGAGAAAGGTCGGGGATGCCAGGCATGCCCTGCACTCAGGAAACCTCTAATGCGGTGCAGAACATCCTCCCATAATCCTTTAGGGAAGCCTGGTAGGCCTCCCATGCTTCCTTGTCAACATCCCAGCTGGTGCTTCCCTCTCCCACAGCACCTCTCAGGGAGGGGGAAGGGGACTTTGAAAGTGACAGACCCTGGTTGGGACTGCTGTTGAGCCAGGATCTCCAGCAATCCTGGCTGGGGCCTGTCACTTTCAAAGGCCAGCTGGCACATTTGAGCAGCCTGTCAGGTTCCATTCTGTCATCGATGGTGCCCAAATGGGGGTGCCCAACTCTTCAGGTACCTCGTTGCAGCTCTACTCCAGACGTATAACTTTTAAACACACTTTTCTGCACCAAGAGAAATGGGTTTCAAAACCCAGAAAAAACAGTTCTGCCTCCCATTTCCTGCTCAATCTTTCCAAATCTCCGACAGCTTCTACTGCTCACCAAAGTGACCCTCTTTATAGACTTTCACATTGATAGGATAAATCTCCTCAATTTTATAATGAGTAGATTTTTCATAATTTTAAAAGAGAGTGCAAGCTGCCATATAAGTATAGATCAGTTCACGTGGCTCTATAATAAGCCTTGCATTTGGTATTTTCACATGGACAACTGCCCTCATTCTGACCCACCACAACAAGAGACAGGCCATTCATTTAAAGTGCTATGGAACATCCAGGAGTACCGCCAGCAGAGTGGGCAGCCCAACCTTAGGGTATTATGGAGGCAGGACTGTGGTCCATCTGCTCAGCAGATGGCCAAACCAGCCCAGCTCTTGGCCATGGGGTGCCCTGGCAATGCCATAGACTTGCAAGTGACCCTGCTTGCTCTGGGGGTGAGCACCCCTGTGTCTGTGTAAAAACACCCACTGTCTCAGAAGCAGCCATTTTCACCTTATTGTTCCTAAGTGGTTCACAGTCTCTTGGATGCCTTTGTGCTAGGAAAATATTCATTGAAAACACCAGAAGCCCAGTTCTGCTCTTAGCTGCACTCTAGAGCATCTCTACTGAAGGCAACAGTGTTTCTCTGAATTTTAGGTGTCTGCACTTGTTTTCATTATTTTGATAACAAAAACGAAATTTTCATTTTTGTTATTACAATAATGAAAATAAAAACAATAATATGAAATCAATAAAGACATTTTGTTTTTTGTCGTCGGTGTCATTACTGGTATTGGTATTGGTCTCGGTATTAGTATTGCATGAAACAAAAAAAATTGTTTTGGGTTTCGTTTCTGTTTTCATCAGTGCATGGGGTGGAGTGGGGGCTGTGTGTGTGTGTGTGTGCAGGGGATATAATGAGATGCAATCTGCTGGCAATTCTGCCACTGGCACTTCTAACACACACACACATGCACACACACACACTGATGAAAACAGAAAGGAAACCGAAAACAAATTTTTCGGTTTTGTGCAATATTGACACTGATATCAATAATGACACTGATAATGAACATCAAAATTTCCTTATTAACAAAAATGAATAACGACAGTTTTTAATAATGAAAACAAAAAACAAAAACAAATAATGACATGGGTCCCAGGTTCACACCACTACTGAATTTGTGCTATTGCTCACTGCCTTGGGGGTATGAGTCTGGTAGGGTTGAGGGTGGGATGGGAGAGAAGTGTTTTTTCTTGGGAAGGGTTGGGGTAGTAGGGTGTTTTTCCCACCTGCCTTTATTGCCATCCCGACTCCAGGAATGCTAGGCTTGGGACACCAGGAGCTGGAGAGGGGTGCCTCCTTGGGGAAGATGGAGAATGGGGCACCTATTGGACCATTCTATCAGGGACATCAGGAGAGGCACCTTGTGTCTGTCTCCATGTCCCACTTCCCTCCTGTCTTGGAATATTTGGGGGTTGAGGCCATTGGAGTTCCTGATCTAAAACTGATGCTGCTTAATGCGAGGACAGTGACAAACAAAATATCAACCATCTTTGATTTTATTCAGGATGAGGCTGCTGACCTCATATGCATTATAGAAACTTGGCTGGATGAGGCATCTAGGTATTGGACCTATATTGTTCCAGATGGTGACAGCCAGGTACTTGGTGTAGCATCAGTCTAGGATCAAGGACCTGGGTGGAGGTGGCAGTGATCTGTAAATACACCATTATATCTGACCTGACATATGAAGCAGGACACACATTGGATCTGATATTTTGCACTGACCTGGTTCCTATTATTGGGGGTGTTATAGCACCATTGTCATGTTTGGACCATTACGTTTTGAAGGCCTGGATCCCCACCCTCCTATGACCCCAATGGGATGGTGGAGCAGCTAAGTTGGCCCACCTCCCCGAGACTTATGGATCCAATCAATTTCCAGAATCCTCTGGGGGATTTTACCTACTGACCTTGATGGCTATTCTGTTGATGATCTGGTTGTTTTATGGAATGACATCTTGACCAGGTTACCATTGGCACAGTTGCACCCAGGCATCCTCTCTGGCCACTGTAACAGAATAGGTCCCCTTCGTATACGGAGAACCTGAAGCTGTTGAAGCAGAAGGGTAGGTGGTTAGAATGCAGGTGGCACTTGACTTGCGCTGAAGTTGATCAATTGCATCATAGATCATTTTTAAAGGACTATGCCCTGACTGTGATGGCAGCAAAGAAGGTTTTCTCCTCCGCTATCATAGCATCGTCAAAGTCTCATCCTGCAGAGCTTTTTTAGGTGGTGAATGGCCTGGTTAATCTGGTATGTCCTTGTCATGGACCTGAGTTGTTTACTGCCTGCTGTGACACTTTTATTAACTACTTTGAAGACAAAATCACTTGTATTCACCATAATGTTGGTGCTGCTATTTTGAATGCAGAGTCGGAGTTTGGGTTTGTGGAAACTCAGCCTTGTCCCATTTGGTTGGATCAGTTTCAATTAGTATCATCCACCAATGCAGAGTGTGTGCTTGGAGCAGTGAAGGCAACCAGTTGTGAATTAAATCCTTGCCTGTCTTGACTGGTGAAAGTCATCTGGGAGATGTTGGGGCCTTTGCTGGCTGGGGTTGTCCCAGCACCTCCTTTTGGGAGGGTAGGTTGTCAGACACCCTTAAAATTGGGGTGGTCTGCCCCCTGCTTATGAAGCCATTTTGTACACCGACTCCCCATCCAGCTCTCACCTTGTCTCTAACCTTCCCTTTTTAGGGAGTGTTATTCAACAAGTAGTTGCCTAGCAGCTTCAGGCTCATCTCGATGCTTTCAGACTCCTGGACCCATTTCAGTCAGGTTTTTTTGTCTGAGGTATAACTCATATATTGCGCTTGTGGCCTTTGTCAATGATCTATACCTGGACATTGACAGAGGGAATTGTGCCCTGCTGATCATGTTAGATCTTTCAGCGGTTTTTGATACCATTGATCATGAGGTGTTGTTGACACATATGAGGGACCTGGTAGGGGTACTCAGGACTGCTCTCAATTGGTTCTGTTAATTTCTGTTGGGGAGGTCCCAGCAGGTGGTGATGGGAGATTGCTTGCTGTCCCATTGGAACCTCCCTTGTGGTGTTCTGCTGGGTTCCATTCTGTCCCTCTCTTGTTCAATGAGTATCTGAAGCCTCTGGGTGAGATCATCTGGAGATTTGGAGTCATCTAAATGCTGATGACACCAAGCTCTACCTCTCTTTTTTATCTGACCCAGTCTCGGTGCTTCCCAGTGCCTGGATGCTGTTGGAGGAGACTGGATAAGGGTGAACCAACTGAAACTGAATCCAGGCAAGACGAAGTGATGATAGTTGACTGATCTTGTGACTTGGAGGGGATTGGGACCCCTATTATTTAGGGGGTTCACCTCCCTCTAGTTACTCAGTTTCACAGCTTTGGTGTGCTTCTCGATCCTCTGCTGTGCCTGGATTTTCAGGTTGTGTCAGTGGCCAATTGCACATTTCATCACCTCCATCTGGTGAGAAGGCTGCAGCCTTTACTTTCTGACTCTGATCTGTCCACAATCATTCATGCTTTCATTACCTCAAGGCTAGACTACTGCAATGCACTCTATGTGGGACTGTTGGTGACTTTTTGGAAGCTGCAGATGGTGAAAAAAGTAGCAGCCAGGATTCTTTCAGGGATGGGTTTCCATGAGCACATTACACCTGTGCTCTATAATCTGTACTGGCTTCCTATAGCTTTCTGGACACAATCCAAGGAGCTGCTTTGAAGACCTTTAAAGTGCTAAATGGCTCTGACCCCATATATCTGAAAGACCACCTCTCCTTCTGTGTTCCAGTGTGAACCCTGCAGTCAGCTGAGACTTGGGAGCACCCTCTTGCAGGTACCTCCGGCCAATCTTGTCTGTACAACAAGGGCCCAAAGTGAGGCATTCTTGGCTACTGCCCCAGTACTATGGAACTCCCTTCCCCTGGAGGTCCACCAGAGCCTGAGCTTGAGCATATTCAAGAGGCATTAATTAATTAATTTGTTTGTTTATTTATTATTTATTTATTTTTTTCGTTGGAGCTTTTGGCACACCTGGATAGAGGTTGGGTGGCTGGGTTTTAGGGGCAAGGGGATTTTAGTGTATTGTTCTGTATTTTTTGCTATTTTTCTCTTTGTGTCTTTTTTGGGGAGGGGGCAGGGGTAAGTTACCCATAGCCTTCAGGGAAGGGAGAGTTATAAATTTTAATAAATAAATAAATAAATAAATAGGAAAAAACAAAATTTGGCTTCATTGACATTTTGCTGTTAATTTAACCGTTTATAACCAGAAACGTATGCATAAAGAAAAAGTAAGCAAGAAAACAGAGCCCAGCTTTCCAGAGAATTCATTTTATTTTTCACACAGCAATCATTTTTTGCCATTAACAGGCACATGATGACACCAATATGCAAGAAAGTCATTCTGTTGTTGCAGAATGCAGGTTACATGCAAATGAAGCCATTGCTGCTTAGGGGTTTTGCCTATCATTTGGTACCATTAATAGGAAATCCTGAGCCCATTGAGTTGACACATTTGTAAAATATGTGCTTGTGGAGGATAAATACCACATTTTATGCTTTCTTTACCTCAGGTTCTTTCTAATGTTTATTTCCTCTGGCAAATAGGGATGGTTGCTATTAGTAGCTAGCCAACAAGTAAAATTAGGGGTAGTAACAGAAGCTTGACTTATGGTATTCCTAACTTCTTAAATTAACCAGTTAACCAAACACTACTATGTATATAGTTAACCCAATTTAACAGCAAACTGTACCATCTTAAAAAGCCAAATTCTGGAGAGCATGCACTTTGACATTTGGTAGAGTGTTACTGTAACA
>QEPC01002201.1:137609-154722 GCA_003113815.1 Sphenodon punctatus | reverse complement strand
GGGGGGGGGGGGGGGGGGGGTTGAAGGTTAGGAGGCAGGGACCAGAGCCTATATGCTGAGCAAGGGAGTTCCAGTCATTGTAGACAGCATGGGAGAAGGGGGCTGACGAGGGTGGTGTCAGAAAAGAAGCAAAGTTCCTGGGTGGCAATGTAGCAGAGAATGAGGGAAGACAGACAGAGGGAGAATGAGGCCATGAAGACTAAAATTAGTACCCACAGGTAATGCTCACATTTTTGGGCATGCCGTCTGGCACCCAACAAACTACCCAAGGGCCAATTAGGTGCCTGATGCCTGAAAATGTGATCATTACCCAGAGAAACAGACAAACCCTGATGTCCCAACCAGGACTTATCTGTTTCAAAGGTCGGCCAGCGCTTTCCTCCCTATAGCATCTTTTGGCTATAGCATGGGGGAGAGAGGGGTGAAGCAACCTTTGAAACTGATAAGCTCCAACTAAGGAGTGGTCAGTTTTAAAGGACAGCTGGCACTAGTCCCTCACCCCAAGTACCTCTAGATTGTGGCCTTTGAAAGTGACAGATTGTGGCCTGGGGTTCTGTGGACATGCCAGGGGCCTGTCCATTTCAGAGGCTCTCAGCTGTGAGACACTCTTGTGGCTAGGGGGGAGAAGCCTTTGAAAGTAACAGGATACAGTAATGTTCAAAATGTTGAGGTAAGGGACACATAGGCCCTTCCTGAAGTCACATTATAGCTAGTTAATTAGGTTGGTGGCTGCATCTTCTTCAGCCCCTCACAATTTATAAGGTGCTCCACAATGCAGGGAATATAGATATATTACTGCTGGGATCATCCACAGCTCCCACCATCCACTACACAGTGGTGGTGATATTCAGAAAGGAAAAGCCACTGAAACCTGCAGCTGCCTGAGTTATCAGGATAAAGAGCTAACCTCTAGGTCTGCATGACAGGAATCTGTCTCAAAGAGAGAGTCACCAGGGCACCCCACATCATAATGTGGGTAGAATGGGGTCTCTGGGGGCGGGATTGAGTGAGGGTGTGTGTGGGCAGAATGGGGAACCGGGGAGTGGTACTGGGTGTGAGGTTGTCGGCAGAATGGGGGCCTGGAGTGAGATGGGGTGTGGGTACAATGGTTGCTTGGGGTGGGATCAGGTGAGGGTGTGTGGACAGAATGTGGGTGCGGGGGGAGGGTTTGGGAGTGGCTCTGGATAATTCACATTTTTGTTTTCTGTTTGATTTGATGCTTGAGAAAGTTGATCTCCAGATGCTTAAATTGTTTGGGATATTTTGGTGGGCTCAGAGCGGAAAAAAATTACTGTAGGTTCATATTGGACAATTCAGCCCTCACACTTCCATCAGGAATTACGGTGTGTCAAGGGGCTTATAAATATGAAAACTAGTTAATGGATTCATTGTAACCTTTAGGAAAGATGTGTTGTGTTGTGTTGTATTTTGAGTACTGTCAGGATCCGCGGCGCCGTGCCCCGGCACCGCGGTACGCAGCGGGGAGGCAAGCGGCGGCGGGGCCCGGCAGAGGAGGAAGTCCCCAGCCCCACAGGGAAAGCAGCCTCGCACACACAGCCTGAGGCTAGGGAAGAGCGGGGGGAAGCCACACCCCCCAGCACGGAGAAACCCCTCCCCGGCTGTAGTGACAGCGCAAGGGGCCCTCCCGCATCACAGGAGGGCGGGGCCCCTCTACAGACGGCGGAAACGGCGCCACGCACAGTGCGCCGCTCCGCAAGGCTAGCACGCCAGAGAGAGGGCGGGGCAAGTCCTTTATAAACCAGGCTGGCCGGGGCGTTCAGGGCTGGTGATTGAACGCAGACCGGCCGCCTGGAAGCGAAGCTAAGTGTGACTTAAGAGTATTTGTGTATATGGTTGTTGTGCCTTACTTCCCTAGTGTGAGTGTTGTGTGAGACAGTGAGAGTGGGTGAGCGAGTGTCAGCCTTTGTTCCTGTGGTGCCCCTGCCCCCCCCCCTCAGGATCCCTGTGTCTGAAACCCCCTGTTCCTCCCTTGCAAACCCTTGGGGCCTTCCTCACGCCTTCCTCACAAGCTCCCCTCACCATACCTTCCTGTTCCCCGAGCAAACGGATAACTGTGGTCGTGGTGCACGGTGAGGGCCTTGCTCTGCCTGTAATCTCGGCGCCCTATGATGATAGGGGCCTAGCCCAGACCTTGTGTCAGGGGCGTTGGCCCACACACTATCCTGACGGGCATTCCTCCACCCCGGGAGCGCGCCTACCGTACCCTCAGGCGCAAGGTAGCGTGTGGCGTGTGGTGTGTACGTGGTCCCTTCACCCCCTTCCTCCTGACAGAATCACCAGCATAGAAAGAATTCCCCAGCGTGGGATTATGAGCCTTGCAGACGAAATGGCAGAGTTAACCCGGGCGGTTCGGTCCTTGGCCATGGATGTACGAAACATCCAGGAAAAACAACAAGAACTCGTGGCTCTTGTGGGTCAGGGGACAGCCCCGGCTGGGGTCCCCCTGGCGGACGGAGCAGTGGGAGGTATGGCACCGCCCGTGGGGGCAGCCCCCCTGCCCCCGACAGGGGGGTTCCCGGATCCAGGAATCGGGCTTCCCTTACCTGGCCTTCTCCCTCGGAAACCTCGGGGCCCCCGGGTAGAACGATTCACAGGGGATCGTAAAGCCTACCAGGGCTTTATGGCCCTGTGCAGGTTGACATTTACCCTCCAGCCCGTTACGTATGCCTCCGATGAATTAAAGGTGGCATTTATCATAGGAAATTTAGGAGGGGTGGCCTTAGAGTGGGCTACCACCCTACTGAAAGGGAATAGTCCCCTTCTTACTCACTACGGGGATTTCGTCACCGAGCTCTCCTTCCTGTTTGATGACCCCCATCGGGTCAAAGATGCGGAAACAGCCATGCTTGCGATGAAGCAGGGGAAGGGGGGCCTAGTAGAGTATATCACGCAGTTCCAGCAGCTGGCCCTGGAGCTCCAATGGCCAGATGCCGTCCTTAAGGTGATGTTTCGCAAAGGCCTAGCAGACGACATCAAGGATCAGCTTGCCTTCACGGAAACGCCCGAAACATGGGAAAAATTGGCTAGTCTGGCCTTAAGGATCGAGGAGCGCCTGCGGGAGCGGCGTCGGGAACGCCGTCAAGAGCCTCGGGCCTTTGGGACTCGACCCCTCTTCCCACCACAGGCCCCTATCTCCGCTCCCAAGAACGACGAATCAGAGCCCATGCAGCTTGGGGCATCTCGAGGCCCCATTTCTGCAGGGGAGCGAGACTGATGACGACGCAGCCAATCGTGCTTTTATTGTGGGGACCTGTCCCACTTTATTAACGACTGCCCGGCGCTACCCGCAGAGAACAAAAGATCGGGAAACGAGGCTGGCCGGAGCGGACAGGGGTCGCCCCGGCCATAAGATCCATCCCCTGCACTTCCAGCACCCGGGGGCAACATCTATGTCTCCCCATAACCCTCCATACCCAGCCCCAACGATCTCGCACGGTATGGGCTTTAATTGACTCCGGGGCGTCCGGAAACTTCATTGACGATAAATTTGTTCAAGTCAGCGGAATCATGACCCAACCCAAGGTAATTCCAGAAAAAGTGCAAGCCATCGATGGCTCCCCCTTAGTCTCCGGCCCGGTAGTTTGCCAGACGTGCCCCCTTCGATGTGTTATCGGAAACCATCAGGAAGATTTAACCCTGGACATAGTCAGAACTCCCTTTTTCCCTGTTGTACTGGGTCTCCCCTGGTTATGTCACCATGACCGCTAGTCAGGTGGACCACCCGCTGCCTTTCCTTTCGCTCTCCTTATTGTCAGCAGCATTGTCTGCACCTTCCACCCCCCGGGCATGGGAAGGTGGGCGCCAGCACGTGGAAAGAACCTAAACCTTCCTGGCTACCTCAAGAATACTATGAATTTCAAGATGTATTTAGTAAACTGCAAGCCACTCAGTTACCTCCGCATCGGGCATACGATTGCCCTATAGACCTTGTTCCAGGAGCGGAACCACCCTTTGGCCGAATTTATGCCCTCGCAGCTCCGGAGCTAAAGGCCCTACGGCAATATCTCGACGAAAACCTCGAGAGCGGGGCCATCCAACACTCCTCCTCGCCGGCCGGGGCGCCGATCTTTTTTGTGTCCAAGAAGGATGGGGGGCTCCGGCCCTGCATCGATTATCGAGGACTTAATAAACTCACGATCAAGGATCGTTACCCTCTCCCTTTGATCCCGGAGTTATTGGACCGGCTCCAAGGAGCTACCATTTATACCAAGTTGGACCTTCGGGGAGCCTACAACTTGGTTTGAATGCACGAGGGTGACGAATGGAAGACTGTTTTCCGAACCCGTTACGGCCATTTCGAGTACTGTGTGATGCCCTTCGGGCTTGCCAATGCCCCCGCTACCTTCCAACATTTTATAAACGATGTATTCCGAGACCTACTCGATGTCTTTGTAATCGCCTACCTCGACAACATCCTCATATACTCCACATCCCTTCAATTACATTATGAACATGTGCGGCAAGTATTACAGCGGCTCCGTCAATACCAATTATATTGCAAAGGTGAAAAATGTGCCTTCCATCTTACGACCGTGGAATTTTTGGGGTTTGTCATCAACCCCACGGGCATCAAAATGGATCCCCACAAGGTAGATGCCTTACTACAATGGCCGCCGCCAACCTCGGTAAAAGCCCTACAGCACTTCCTGGGGAGCACCAACTACTACAGACAATATATCCCCAACTATGCTGAGGTTACTAGGCCCCTGACCCGACTATTAAAAAAGAATCAAGTGTTCCTCTGGGGACCCGAACAACAACATAGTTTTACATTCTTGAAAAAGGCTTTCACTTCCGCTCCCTTGTTACAACACCCCTCCTTTGAGAGTCCGTTCCACGTGGAATCCGACGCGTCCAGTGGAGCCCTTGGGGCCGTCCTCTTGCAGAAAGGTCCTTCAACACAACAACTCCTCCCTTGTGCCTATTATTCCCGCCAATTAACACCCGCCGAGCGCAACGATACCATTTTGGACCGCGAGATCCTTGCCATTAAAGCCGCCTTTGCCACATGGCGTCATTACTTAGAAGGAGCGAAATACCCGGTCACGGTGGTCACCGACCACAAAAACCTGACCTTTTTGCAAACGGCCCATATTGCCAATGCCCGCCACGCACGCTGGGCTCTATTTTTCGCCCGGTTCTCGTTTACGGTACAATACCACCCGGGACGATTGAACATCCTCGCAGACGCCTTATCTCGGTACCACGAAGGAAAAACGGCGCAGAAGCAATCACAAGGCACGATCCTGGACGCCAAGGTTTTCGCTGCGTCTTATGTGCAGCTCCAACAACTTCAAGAAGCGAGCGCCCCGGACCCAGATTGCCTTCAAAATACAGCCGACCCTCCCGACAACGGACTATCCAAAAAAGAGGGACGCATCCTGGTACCAGCTTCGTGTCGTCCGGCGCTTCTTTGGGCCCACCATGATGCCACTTTAGCAGGACATCCTGGCATCCAGCGAACATGTCAATTGTTACAACGATCCTTTTGGTGGCCCTCATTAACTCATGACGTCCGCCACTACGTAGAAGCTTGTTCTATTTGTGCTCGCAACAAACTCCCCCGGCAAGCCCCGCTAGGCTTACTACAATTATCTCCCCTCCCTCAGGGACCTTGGCAACGAATAGGAATTGTCTTTATTGTCGAGCTTCCCCCTTCCCGAGGCCACAATACTATTCTTGTCGTGGTAGACCATTTCACGAAGATGGCACACTTTGTTGCGTGTAAAGGCTTGCCATCCGCACGACGCACGGCGCTCCTCTTTATACGCCACGTCGTGAAGTTACATGGGTGGCCCCGGGAAATAATCTCTGATCGGGGCACCCAATTTGTATCACGTTTCTGGAAAGCCCTTTTTACGGCCCTCCACGTGACTCTCAACCCTTCCACTGCGTATCATCCACAAACAAATGGCCAAGTCGAAAGAGCCAATCAAGGGCTAGAACAATATTTACGATGCTACGTCAACTATTTACAAGATGACTGGCATGCTTGGCTACCATTGGCCGAATTTGCGCATAATAATGCACCTAATGCCTCCCTGGGGGACTCCCCCTTCTATATCTCTTACGGATTCCACCCCCAGATTGGGGTTCCCGATCTTTCCACGACGCAGGTCCCGGCCGCAGGAGCCATGGCAAAGCAAATTCACACCACGCAAGCATTAGCACGCCGAACTTTAGAACATGCCCGACAACAGTACAAGAAGAATGCAGATAAGCACAGGCAAGCTGGGCCCCCCTTACAAGTAGGTGACTACGTCTGGGTAAGCCGCCGGCACTACCCGTCCACACGTCCCTCTTCCAAACTAGACCACCGCTATTTGGGACCTTTTCCCGTTGTACGCCAAGTTAATGAAGTAGCCTATACAGTTCAGTTACCACCCCATGTCCGCATCCACCCTACCTTCCATGTCTCCCTCCTGAAAAAGGCTACGCCCCCCCTCGCACCCCCCTCGCCTCCTGAGCCTATCTTGCTATTCCCCCAGGGCCCAGAATATGAGGTCCGGGCCATCCTGGATTCCCGCCGACGATATGGCCGACTCCACTATCTAGTGGACTGGGCAGGCTATGGGCCTGCAGACCGCTCCTGGGAGCCCGCTGTAAACATTTCCGCACCCCGCTTGGTGCGGCGTTTTCACCTGCACCACCCCTCCCGCCCGGGCCCCTCTTGGTCACTTGGACGGGGGGCTCGATGGGGGGGTACTGTCAGGATCCGCGGCGCCGTGCCCCGGCGCCGCGGTACGCAGCGGGGAGGCAAGCGGCGGCGGGGCCCGGCAGAGGAGGAAGTTCCCAGCCCCACAGGGAAAGCAGCCTCACACACACAGCCTGAGGCTAGGGAAGAGCGGGGGGAAGCCACACCCCCCAGCACGGAGAAACCCCTCCCTGGCTGTAGTGACAGCGCAAGGGGCCCGCCCGCATCACAGGAGGGCGGGGCCCCTCTACAGACGGCGGAAGCGGCGCCACGCACAGTGCGCCGCTCCGCAAGGCTAGCACGCCAGAGAGAGGGTGGGGCAAGTCCTTTATAAACCAGGCTGGTCAGGGCGTTCAGGGCTGGTGATTGAACGCAGACCGGCCGCCTGGAAGCGAAGCTAAGTGTGACTTAAGAGTATTTGTGTATATGGTTGTTGTGCCTTACTTCCCTAGTGTGAGTGTTGTGTGAGACAGTGAGAGTGGGTGAGCGAGTGTCAGCCTTTGTTCCTGTGGTGCCCCTGCCCCCCCCCCTCAGGATCCCTGTGTCTGAAACCCGCTGTTCCTCCCTTGCAAACCCTTGGGGCCTTCCTCACGCCTTCCTCACAAGCTCCCCTCACCATACCTTCCTGTTCCCCGAGCAAACGGATAACTGTGGTCGTGGTGCACGGTGAGGGCCTTGCTCTGCCTGTAATCTCGGCGCCCTATGATGATAGGGGCCTAGCCCAGACCTTGTGTCAGGGGCGTTGGCCCACACACTATCCTGACGGGCATTCCTCCACCCCGGGAGCGCGCCTACCGTACCCTCAGGCGCAAGGTAGCGTGTGGCGTGTGGTGTGTACGTGGTCCCTTCACCCCCTTCCTACTGACAAGTACAGGACTACAGGTTGATGTAGATTCTTATTTTGTCCAGTATCGTTGCTGCTTTTATTCAAGCTGCCTTGCTGATTGTGTATGCCATCCAAAATTCACTAAAGGTGTTAGATGTAGATGTTCCCCATAGTGGTTCTCAAACTGAGGGGTAGGCCAGGTTCTCTGAGCGAGTGCACAGAAGGCATTCTCGGATGGGTGTAGGAAGGAGAATATCTAGCAAACGCCTAGCTCTACTCTGACTGAACTAGGGAGGATTTCCAAAATGCTATATCAGGAGTGGGGAATATTTTTCCTCTAAGGGATCAATTGCAGCATTTATGGTGTGCATGTTAGGATTCCACTGATCCTGTTTTCCTGCATTTTCCATGCATTTTTGTGCATCTTTCGGTGAATGCCACATAGTGGGTTCTTCTTCTTCTTTACAGAGGGCAAGGAGGCATGCCTCCTTGCCCTCTGTAAAACTCTGTGCAGCATGTATGGTGTGCCTAGGATTTCACATAATCCTGTTGGCTTTTACAGCATTTTCTGTGCATTTTAGTTGTGACCTATGCTGGCTGTGCATTTCAGATATTGTATTGCTTGAATTGCACCTTAAAGAACTGGAAAATTCTGTAATCTGTTCTAGCTGTTATGGTATTGTTTGTACACCTGCCATTGAACACAGTGTGGTTATTGGACTCAGGTGCCTTCCCAGTGGGCTTACAATCTAAGAACAAGCCCTGTTTACTCCCATGCACACTGGACTCACTTGGCTCTGTTATTGTTTGATAAAACTGCTATCCTTGTGTTCATGTTCTATTCCTTGTGTGTATGTGTGTAGTTGGGTGCATGTTCTGTTCCACTGATCATGAGCATGTCAGGTCCTTCTCACACGGATGGCACCCACGCATGAACACCCAGAAATCTGGGTAGACATGCGTGGGTGCATCTCGTGTGAAATCTGTGGTGGGTGGGTGTGCATGCATGCATGCTCCTGCGAACAAGCATGGACACCCACCTCCACCCATCACCCATGCATGGAGCAACTAACGAAAATGGAGCAATCCAATGGAGCAACCCACGCACGAAGCAACCCAATGATAGGTAGAGTCAACCCAATGGTAGGCAGAGCCAGTCCTAAAATTGCACACTTAAGCCCTTTTCACATATGCCATGGCATGGGGGGTGCACTGCTGTCTGTGTGTGGTGGGTGGGTGGAAAGTTTAGATGAACGCACACCACCACACATTGCTGGCCCCTCTCACTAACCCACCAGCCTCAGAACTCACCAGCCACCACCATTGCTTTGGTTCTTCTCTTATATTTGGTGCTCACATGGCAAACACATACTCTTTATACTACAAAAGATTTAGTTTCCAAGATTGTTAATTTTGACTGGTTTCTGTATAAATTCTATGTCTTTGCCTCAATTTATTTACAATAAAATATATACAACCTTAACACATCCAACCTTAACAAATGTCTTTGTTAATGTTGGAACTACAGAATAGGTGTGCTGTATTATTCTTTCTATGTCAGTAACGTCTCAAGGGATAGCAGGATGCTTAACATGACAAGAATCCCCAGAATAAAATCACTAGGCCTTTCTTTAATGTATCAATGAAGCAGAAATCATAAGGTATCTAAATTAGAATTGAATGTGTATCTTAATGGTTTGTTGTCCCCCATTCTCCCCCTTATCCACCAAGTGAATGAATAAATAAATCATATAACTCATGTGAAAAAAATGCAAAGTTACTTATGTGAGGCTGAAAATGTTTGCAAAATAATTACGTGAACACAATGAGAAAGTGTGAGAGGAAACATGTTTTATGCACATGAGGCAATGCTCACATGTGTGGGAAAAAAGTCAATTTGCTGATAAAAATATAAAGTGATAAAGATTATTCTTCAGACAAAGTGTTCTTCCTCTAGCAGAAAAATAACTTTAGAAAGAGCACCCCACACTGCTGTAGTTTAATACGTAGAGAATATTACCCAGCAGGTGGAGAATTCTGCATATTTTATACATGGAAAAAACAGTGTGTGAGTCATGATTGCCATGGGGCTGTCAGTTCAAAATGATTTGGACTTAGCCCGTGTTGTGAGAAATTTATGAATACAATTTTAGATTGAATCTTAGCACTGAAACCCCAGATGGTTTTACAAGGAAAGTGCACAATGACCTAACCTACCAAGCAAAATGAATGCAAGCACCAGATGCACAAGACTAAGCTTCACCCCACACCTTATGTTAAAGGCAAGTGAAATATCGGTTATATTAATGCAGGTGCTGCCATTCTGAGAGGCTTGCTAAATCCTTCACCTTAATGCTAATTTTCCAGATCCATAGCCTTTAATATTCTAGCTGATCCAAAGTAAATACATTTCTATTACTAGACTGCTTGGAACTTGCTCAAGATTGACCTGCGACCTCCTCTTATGAAAAATAGACATGCTTGATTGCTCCACGCTGACACAGAGCATGTTCAATTAATGCTTACATTATAAGATTGTGCAAACAACACAAACGGAAATTAAACCATTTCACTATCCGTCTGCATCTGAACATTCATAAATTGAAATAAGTGTGAAAGAGCTGCACTCAATCAATTTCAGCTCAAGTCCCTGACCTTGATTATGTTATGCATGTCAATATACATTCCCTTAATTAAATGTGGTTCAGTGAATGTTCATGGCAAGAAAAAGAGAGACTTTGGGCTTCCTATAGCTACACAGGATATTGCCAGAGAAAACAACAGAAGGGAGACTGATGGAAAGAAGCCTCAGCTGAAGAGAAAGCTGCTGTGTACATTATCATAATTATCTACTATGCTGCATGACTTCAAAGCAGGATACTAAAAGTGTTGTTAGTTTTTTTCTGCGTGATCCATTGTAAAACCCAACAATTACAGGAAGAAACACAACTTACGATATCTGTGGGAAACAAAAGCACTGTACTGTATGCTATGCATGTGCTGTTCATTTGCTGCTGTATATTTTCGCACCAATGGAAGAACGTCATGGACAACCAGAATTTGCTAATGGAATTAAACAACTTTAAGCCTCCTCGTCCTCCATTGTTCGAACTTCCTTCCATTTCTCCTCAAGCTTAAGTCGCTTCTCTAAAAGAGATTCTTATTTTTTTTAAAAAAAGTTGTCTTTAATTATTTTCTATTCTCCCTTCCTTTGCCCTTTCCCACAGCTTCCTTGTACTACTAGGCACAGCAGCACCTGCTGAAGCCATTATACAGCAGTCATTACCACACACATTGCATAAGTGGTTTTCACAAGGGGGATTTTTCATCAATATCGTTTGGTAATGGAGGGCCCCACACAATGGCTGGGTTTGCAGTGCTGTGAAGTGCTGATAATGATGTTAGAGGGCGTTAATTAAGTTTCTTGCAGAGATTGCTTTTTATTCAGTATACTGCAGATCCTTGGAGGGAAAGAGGTGACAGACTGGAAAAGCCACAGAGCATTGCCGTAGAGATTGATTCATGAGAGAGAGAAATCCTTTCCATGGTTGGCTTGTGTTCCTTCTATACTATCTCCCACTGTCCTCTCAGAGAGATAGGCAACGGATTATAGCACATTTATGATTAATAAGGAATTGCACATCCTGGTGTACAGATGGAATTTGGATGATCCCAAATATCTATGCACATTACCGTCAGAGGCAGCCAGTGGGCAAGTTGTCATTTTTGCCCACTATTTGTTGATTCCAGGCCTAGGGAATGACAATTCAGGTTCACCTTCATACAGAAAATCAAATCAAAACAAGCAAAAACATATTAGGGTAAGTTCCAACCATCAAAATACAGTAGGTCACTAGTTCTCATCAAATTATAGCCGATGTTGGGAAAGACAGAGGACAAAATAGAAGGTGGGAAACTGCAGCGGTGTCAGTACAGACAGAATAGGATTTGGAAGACCATTTACCCAGATAGGTACAAAATTTAGTATGACTATTAGTTTCCCCAACTGTCACAGCAGTGGGAGGGAAAACCCTGGATTCAGCATTGATCACTTGAATTCTAACTTCGAACAAAACATTAACAGTCTCTAAATCAGTTCTGCCTTTTGTATCCATAATTCTGTACAAACGTGATGGAAGCTTCTAGATTCTGGGACAGCAACAGAGTCAGCAGCCTGCATCAGAGATGGCTGCGGTGACTGGGCTCTCACTTATTCAGAAACAAATTCATGACATATTGTTGCACTTCTTCCTTCAGGACAGCAAAAGTGAACCCGGGACCATCCTGATAAAACAGAATGGTTAGGAACCTTAAAACCAGGGACCCATGTTCACTGTGCTTTCCCCAATGGGAAAGCCTATTCCCTCCTTAAAACGTATTGGATCAAGTGATTTAGAATTGCCAGTCAAATGGATTATTGGATTCCAGAGCCACGTTGTGACATCAGTCATTATGTTGCCATGTACAAAATTCAGCAACAGTTCTCAGTCCCCTCCCTCCTCCCAACTTCTGGAGCTCCTGCTAGGTTTCACTTGGTTCCTCTTGCAAATACTCCAGTCAGCATGTAGCAATAAATCCAAAAGGGATGAATTCACAGAACTGAAGAATTGGAAGGGATCTCATGAATCATCTAGTACATCTCCTATCCTTTACCTGAATCAGGATATTCAGAAACCTGATCAATCTTTTCTTTAAAAGCTCCAGGGAATCTAGGCAGCTTCTTCCATTGTTGAACAGTTCTAAATGTTAGTACGTTTTTTCCAGTGTTTAACCTAAACCTACCTTTCTGTAATTTAAACCCATTGCTTCTTGCCCTATCCTCCGTGGTGATGGAGAACAAAATCTCAAATAAAGGTTGCTCTTAATTGCAACTGGTTGTGTAACAGATAGTAAATACATTTGACAAATCTATCTTGCTTTCTTGTTTATGAACTATCTCAAGTAGCTTGAAAAAACCTCCTATTTATTGGTTGTTAGATTTATTTGCCAAGTAATTTCTATGAACGTTTATTGGTCTGCCGATGGTTCAAGAGGAATTCAGTGTAAGTATGTAACATCTGAGAAATCACAGCTGAGCTCTTTTGATTGGATGAATAAATCACATGATATTGTTTCTAGGTTCTGATACAATGTCATTTTTAGATGAGACACGCCCACAGAGGTCCACCCATCCTCGTCTGAAGGTGGCTTGTGTGGACACGCAGTCCTGTGACCCACGCAACACCCGACGCATGCCCACGCATGGAGCATCAGAAAAAAACCCTGAATGCTATGTGCAGGGGATGCTCCCCTTTAAGAAGAGGGCTGAGGGGGTCTTCCAGAGGGCTGAGCATGCCGAAGGGGGTGGCAGAGGCAACCCCATAGCTGGGGATCAGTCTGTGAGGCAAGCAGACTGAGAAACCCTGGGACAGAGTGGGCAGGTTATTGGCCCTTTAAGACTGTGGAGAGGAAGCCTGGCCATGCCCACTCTGCCTGTATATAAGGAGAGACAAGGCAGAGAGGATAGAGTCTCTGTCAGGGAGCCAAAAGAGCAACTTCTCCCTGAACAAGCCTGCCTGCTCTACGCTATTCAGAGTGCTGAAGGCTGGAGAACCAGAGAGACCCAGGAAAGTGGGAGAGGCTTTGCCCTTGCCTGGGGAAGGCTTGGCCAGAGCATGGGGGCTTTGGGGCCTTTCTAAATGGACTTTGGGGGTTGATATTGTGGTGCTCCTGTGCCTGAGAGAGACTGAACTGGACCTGCAGGGTGCAGGTGACTGAGCCAGCAGCCCCAGGGACTGTGTACACTGGTTGTGTCCAATAAAGGACTGTGGACTTAATACTCTCTGGACTGTGTGGTGTGTCCTGAGAGGGTACCCCCTTCTGTAAAGAGGGGGTTTCAGCTGAGACTCGAGGCTGAAATGGCGTAGCAGGAGGTGAGGTAATTCCACAGAGTGCGACCCCCAGTGCCTTTCTGCCTGGCCTTTGGGGGTGGGTGGGTAGGGGTTGGGGATGTTTTTATTCCTACCAGTGCTGATTATTTTTAAGTTGTTTTAAATTGTTGATTTATATTGTTGTGTGCTGCCCAGAGCTGCCTGTGGCAGGATGGGAGGGCTAAAAATATTTTAAATAAATACAATTGGTTTTCTGTTAATATTCCTAGTGCTGGCTTCAAGTCTCCACCTTCCACACCCATTCTTGTTGGTGAGCTGTTTTGCTTGAATAGATGCAGAAAGAAAACCCCAAAGGATGATAAGTATTGTTTAGAAAATTGAGTTCTTATTGGTCCACAGCATGGCTGCATGTTCTGGCAGGGGTTTTCAGGACCGTTCTTGAGTGGTTCCATTCATTCCTGGCTGGGAGAACCCAGAGAATGGTGATAGGCAGTGGCTCATTGTCCCCTCAGGAGCTTCCCAGTAGGATCCTGCAGGGTTCCACCATCTTGTCCCCACTACTGTTCAATGTGTATCTGAGGCACTTGGGAGAGGTTGTACAGATATTTGGAGGTAAGTACACATATACCTTTGTTTATTGTTTAACCATTGGTTTAAACAAAACAAAGTAATAAAAATATACAAATAAAAACATATGTTGACAAAACAATAGCAGTAACAAAATTTATACAAAATCTGGAGGTCGAACATTTATAACAACAAACATCCCCCCATAGGAACAAGTATGACATTTTCCCTAGCTCTTCCGCAGAGCTTAAATATGGGAAACTTTTGAGCCCTGGAGACATGCTACCCAAATTAGCAGCCTGAGCTCTAAACAAGACCTTATATCATACAAATGTAACATTCCACAAGATGCCAATTATCCAAAAGACGGCTTGAGTACTTATAATACTTTTGACTCAACCGCCCAGCCCTGCCGGGCCAGGTAAATCCAGGTCCATGACTCTTGTCCCCATATTATCATTTGCATTTAGAGGGAAGATAGCCCCGCTGTTTGAGAATAGACATTCTTATGATCACCACAGCCCTAGCAAAATAAGCTACTGCTCTAGTGACGGGATTATCATTGGGGCTCAACAACCTCCTCAGAACCCAAACATTAGGTCTGGAAAGGAGGTCCATTAAAATTTCCCCCAAATATTTTAGCCGAGGGACCATCAACGTTGGACACTTCAACAAAATATGGGATACCGTATAAACCTCCCCTTGATCAAAAAGCTGACAGACCCTCTGGGTTTTGGGGATGCCCTTATATCTCCCCTCCACCAGCGCCGAGGGGAATTAATTGCTGCATAATTCGTTAAATACCATGCGCTTCTCCGGGTCCATCCATGAGAAAAGGTAATTTGGGTTCACAGGATATGGCTTATAGAACTCTATCTCCGGGCTGACCTGTTGTAAATTCAGCAGTGAATGTTCTGTCTGCCTAATTTGGTCCTGCAATCTTTACTGGGTTAGAGTCTTAAAGACCTTTAGCCCCAGTCTCCCAGGAATCCCAACCTCCAATCCCAGCCATTGGACCATCAGTTTAACATGATCTACCCATGGTTCCAGCAAACTGCTCACCAGCACCCTATTTATTAGGGAATTATCCATCCTGGGTGCTATGGTTAATTTGGCCCAGTAGTTTATTGCCTGTTGTATTACTAAGGTCCCCATTGGAACTGAAGCTGTTTCCAACCAAGAGATTACCTGGGGGGAGCTCCTAATACTAAAGCCAAGAAGCCATTTTGAATCCCCTCCATTTGGTCAACATATATTAAGCCTCAGACTGGAGCAGCATACAGAGCCTGTGTCAATACCTTAGTTCTAAACAAGGTAAGTGCGGCAGCTATCACACATCCACCCTGACCATAGTAGAATCGTAAAATTGCTGCAGCTGTCTTCCTTGCCTGAAGCTTAACTTGGTCTAGATGCTTTTTCCATGTTCTTTTCTCCGAGAAGACTACTCCCAGATATTTAAACAGGAGACTTGTTCTATGGTTCTCCCCCTAGTTTTCCATAACCTAGACCTTCCCTTCTTCCCCTCTCCTGACACTAAGATCTTTGACTTTGAATAATTCAAAGTTATTGATTCCCAGGTACAGTAATTCTCAAACAGTTCTAACTGCCTCTTCAGGCCAATGGCCGTTTGGGAAATCAAAACCAAATCATCGGCATAGAGTATGATTGGAAGGCACCTTTGGGTCACCTGGGGGGCATGAGTATCTTTGCTGTTCAAGTATTGGACCACATCATTCAGATACAAGTTGAAAAGTATCAGGGCCAGTAGGCACCCCTGTCTAACCCCTCTCTGCAGCAGGATTGAATTGGACAGGGACCCGTTATTATCCATCCTCACCTGCAATGAATTGTCCATATGGAGTTGTGTGATCAAAAAGAGAAGTCTAGGATCCATGTCTAAGCCTCTCAGTTTCACCCATAAACATTCCCTACTGATGGAATCGAACGCTTTCTTCAAGTCCATAAATCCCAGATACAGTTTGCCCTTCTGGGCCATGTACTTCTGGATCAAAGAAGACAGTAGCAGGATATGATCTACCATTGCCTTCCCAGTACAGAAGCCAATTTGCTCCGGCGCTACCTGCTCTGTTCTCTCAGCCCATGATCTCTCTTTTCCTAAAAGGAAACAGGCATACAGTTTTCCTACTATACTTAGCAGGCTGATGGGCAGGTAATTAGCCGGACTAGTAGGATCCCCCTTTTTGAAGATAGGGACCAAAATACTTTGAAGCCAGGATCTAGGAATTTTTCCAGTTCTATTTATCTCAGTAAAAAGGGGGGGCTAAAAATTCTGCCCACCAGGCTGCATTAGCCTTTAATAATTCAGATGTAATTCCATCAGGACCCGGAGTCTTACCTGGTTTCAAGACCAGGATCAAAATCTTTACCTCATCGGGGGTCACTGGTGGCCAACTCTCAAACCTGTTACATGGTTCTGTTTCGATCCTACTGCCAATCACCAGAAGTGCAGTGTATAGTGTGCTATAAAAGGTTTCCCATGCCCAGGGAGAAACTGGGAATTTTATTACAACCTCCCTACCCCTACTCAGAGAGCAGATTAGGGACCAAAATTGAACAGTGTCCTTTCTTTGAGATACCCTAAACAGGGCCTGCCACTGGAGTTTATTATACACAAGTCTTTTACACTTAAGCAGGTCCCTATAACTCCGCCTCACTGATTGTACCTGTTCTCGGAGATAGGCCAACGGGGCATTCCCCAGATCCCTTACCAGCCCTCTAAGCTTAGTTCTAGCACTCCTGCAAGTGTCATCAAACCAGGAGGGAGCTCTTGATTGCCAGCCACAAGTCCATTGTACTGGAACCTCCTGGTAGGCATGGGCGAACAGATCGCGGTTCGTGTTTGGCCGTTCGGTTTGGCCGTGGTCGGTTCATGTGTTCGTGTTCGGCGGTTCGGTTTGGCCGCGTTCGGTTCGTGTGTTCGTGTTCAGTCGTTCGGTCGTACCTCACGTTCGTGTTCGCCCGTTCAGTTCGGTGGCGTTCGTGTTCGGCCGTTCGTGTTCGGTTGTTCGGGCAGGTCGTACGTTCGTGTTCGGCCGTTCGGTTCATTTGCCATCGGGTTGTGCGTTCGTGTTCGGTCGTTCAGTGTTCGGGTGGTTCGCGCGTTCGCGTTCGGCC
>QEPC01002201.1:104418-131495 GCA_003113815.1 Sphenodon punctatus | reverse complement strand
TCAGGCTGGCTGCTACTCCAAGCCACTCTCCACCCTCCACCCCTGGTGCCTGGAAGTCTGCTCCTAGCTGAGTCAAATGACTTCCCCCTCCCTGCTACATTTGGCCTTCCAGTGACCTGACAGAAGACCATGTTTTAGCCACCCGAACACAACCGAATGTGATTCGAATTGAACAAACTGTTCGGCCATTTCGTAGTTCGGTGTTCGGTTCTGTTCGGTGTGTTCGCCATTTTCGGTGTTCAGTGTTCGGTTCCGTTTGGTGTGTTCGCTATTTCGGTGTTCGGTGTTCGGTCCGTTCTGTGCGTTCGTGTTCGTGTTCGTGTTCGTGTTCGTGTTCGGTTGTCCGAACAGGCCGAGTTCGGGCCGAACACCGAACTACCGAACCGCGTTCGCCCATCCCTACCTCCTGGAAGGTCAAAGGAATTACCAGCTGTAAAGGCCGGCCATATCCTTGACAGTTACCTGCCTTACCCTCCTTTGCCACCAAGTGCAATTCCTTAACTACCTATTGTTCAATTAGGGATTTGAAATCTGCTATCAGTTCACCTGGCTGCCTCCTTTGTCAGCTTGTCCTTTTCTCCTGTGACCCTCCCGGGGGCCTATTTATAGCTATTTGGTTTCCCCGACTTCCTGCCTGCTCCAAGATCAGCAGGATCGGGACATGAACAGTATCTGCTCTCATATGCACCTCCATCCTCCGGATACTTCCAAACCCATTACTGGGGGCTAAAAAGTAATCTACCACACTCGATCTGTTTGGCGTATGGAGAGTGAAGTTGCCCTCCCTATCACCCGCAACTAGCCCATTGACTACCCTTAGATCGAGATCAGCCATCAGGGACTCCATAAGTTCCCTCGTTGGGCTCACATACTCATCTTGTGAGATTCGGGAGCGGGGGGGAGTATTAAGTCAACTCCATTGTTTTCTAATTGTGTTAAATCTTTACATTTTGCTGGGTTCCCTAACCGCACATTAAAATCTCCTGCTATATAGAGGGGTATACCCTGGGCCTTCATTAATATGGCCAACATTTCTACCCATATAACCATTGAGTAATAGCTGGATCCCAGTGGAGGCACATAAACATTCCCCAATATAAATTTCCCTCCATACAGCATTGTACAAATATATAGTGCAAAGTTTGACTTCTATGAATCAATTTCTTTAATTTGCATAAATAAGTCCTTTGCCACCAGTAAAATTAACCCCCCACTGGGCCTACTTCCCAACACGGAGGGAGTGGCCCCTAAACTGAAAATCATAAAACCGCTTAAAAAACCATCAAAATCCCCAACCAGCCAAGTCTCCTGGAGGATAATTAAGTCGAACTGCCCTAAAAATAATAAAAAATCAAAATCCAAGCATCGCGTTCTCCATCCTGCTATATTCCATGATAGGATGGAGAGCTTGTCCTGCCCATCTCCTCCTAGTCAGTCTGAGGTAGAGAGAACCTGAGTAATTGATAATTGCTTATTTTGTCCCTCATTAGGGCTTGAAATTGCCAGTGGGGCACCTACTAAAGATCTCCGCTGCTAAAATTGACCCTGGTCTGGGGAGATGACTTCCCCCTGCAGGGTAAGCCTCCCCCAACCCTGGGACTCTTGTTCCAGCCCGACTAGATGGCCCTGGCTACTAGTTGTTATTACCTCCTGTCAGCCAACCGGGGGAGCTGTAGGAAGCTGGGCACCACTCTTCCTATAATTCCCTTCCAGTCCCCCCTCCTGATAGTCTACTTGAATTGGTGAGACCGGTGTATTTCCCCTTCGTCTCCATACAGCAGGTCACCTTGCAGTGTATTCCCCCTGCCTTGTGGGTCCAGGTGTCATTGAAGAGACCCCTTCATGGACAGATACTATATCCCTAAGGCTTCCATCTCCTAACGTACAGTCATTGCCTTTAAACTTCAGTGATATTAATTGTAGCTGGACAATTTCCAGCCTCTCAATTAGTTTAGCAGAGGTTACTGTGGAAGGTTGTACTCCGTTTGAATGTGATTCCTTTAGCATTTCAATCTCTACCCTGGCTTTCTCCTCCCTCACAAATTCTACCTCCATGCTGTATGAACCCTACACTATACTCTCTTGCTGGTCCAATGTTCCAGGGAGATCTTCACAATGGGTCCCTATTTCCTGTATCCCTTTGCTGATTGGGAATGGCCTGGGCTGCTTCTCACTCTGCCTCCCTAGGGAGCCCCACCCAGGTCATGGACCCTCCTGTTTTTGTACAATATCAAGCCCCCTTCGGGGTTGGAATACTCGAGATATAAAAATACCCCTTTTTTCCAATTTAACTCATTGTGCTAAGATTTCTTCAATTAGTGCTATAGATAGAAAAGTCACCAACACTATTTGTCTGCCCCTGTCTGATGGTAAATGATCCACTGAGGCAAAATCACTTCGCGAGATTCTTAAATGTAGAAGCACCCGTAGATGTTCCGCAACATCTAGTACTGTATCCCATTTTAGGTTTGGCCATCTCCCTTCAGGATAAACAGTGAACACTAATACATTAGGTAATGGACCAATCACCCCTCCATCTTCACAATAGATTGGTAGGGATGCTTGATTGGCTCATAGCTGCGAATCAGGATGTGATTGGGCATGGAGGGGGGGAGTATCTGATCCCTTGGGCACCTCCCTTCTCTGGTCCTTCTAAGCCCCTGCCCCAGATTTCCTGGATTAATTTCGGTCAGTCTATCATTTACTGTGTTCATAGCCTCCTGTAGATTAGTAATCCGTGTTAGGGCAAAATTCAAGGTATCTGCAGTAAACAGAAGGTGTTCTGTTAGAAAGGTTGCCAGTCTATTCCCTGCTTGCGGGTCTGTCTGTACTGGCAGTTTTCCTAGGGGTAGGGGGACCTGAGGCTCGTATTCTGAGCCAACCTCAGGGCATTGTTGCCCAAGCTGTCTCTGGGAATATTGCCTATTTTCTCCCAATCCTATGGGGTCCTCAACGACCTGAGATTGCTCAGCCCCTGAAAGCTGTAAAGAGGGGACCAGTGGTCTAACACCATCTAGTGCCTGTTTGGGAAAAAAAAGTATATTTTCCGTTGTTTAGGCAAGTTTGCCTTTACAGTGACAGTTTCAAACGAATCTCCTCTTCCCCGTTTAAGAGTAGACATTTCCACCACCTCCCGTAAACCCCAGGGGCTGTCTTATACTTCACTCTATAATGTCTGGCCCACTCTCCAGGGCTCTCTGAAGGGCACTCCAAAAAGCTTGCACCCTTTTGCACGTGGTCCTTCGGTGCCCGATGAAGGCGTGCACCTACGGTGCCACCGTAGGCTGACCTGTCCTTTTATTCCGTTCCAGGTTGGGTCTCCACCCCCTTCACTGGCTCCAACTCCACCTCGCCGCAGCTGACAGGTAAGTAGATCAAATGCTGCCGCCCCTCTGTTGTTCTATCTGGGCGAACTCGGGCTCCCTGCACCCCGCCGTAGGCTGACCTGTCCTTTTATTCCATTCCAGGTCGGGTCTCCGCCCCCTTCACCGGCTCCAACTCCACCTCGCCACAGCTGACAGGTATGTAGATCAAATGCTGCCACCCCGCTGCTGTTCTATCTGGGCGAACTCAGGCTCCCTGCACTTCACCGTAGGCTGACCTGTCCTTTTATTCCGTTCCAGGTCGGGTCTCCGCCCCCTTCACCATCCCCAACTCTGCCTCACTGCAGCTGACAGGTAAGTAGATCAAATGCAGCTGCCCCGCTGCTGTTCTATCTTGGTAAACTCAGGATCTCTGCACCCCACCGTAGGCTGACGTGTCCTTTTATTCCGTTCCAGGTCGGGTTTCCACCCCCTTCACCGGCTCCAACTCCGCCTCACCACAGCTGACAGGTAAGTAGATCAAATGCTGCCACCCTGCTTCTGTTCTATCTGGGCGAACTCAGGCTCTCTGTACCCCACTGTAGGCTGACCTGTCCTTTTATTCCATTCCAGGTTGGGAGTTCATCACAATCATGACATGAGAACTTATCTTCTGTGACATGTCTTGAACTCCCACAATGTCTGCAAAGAGCCAGGCTGTGGGATTGCAGGTCCAAAGGGGTTTGTAAGTTGGAGGTTAGACTTAGCAGCCTTCCTTCTCAAGCTCCTCCGGAGGTAAGTACTAGGGGTGAACAGAACGGGGTTCGGATGTTCGGATGTTCAGCTGTTCTGTCGTTCAGTTCAAAAATTGAGGTCAGGCTTGGTCGTTCGGTTCAGTGGAGTTTGGACCTGCCGCGAGGCTTGGGGCACTCCAGGGATCCCCAGATAGTCAGGTAGGGTGGGGGGAAGGGGTGAGGGATAACCCCGGAAGAGGTCTCCTATGGGGAAGGCCGTCTCTCTGATGGAGCTCTAAGTTGCCAATAATCCCCTCAGGTTCTTGGGTGGACTTTCCTCCTGAGTCAGAAGGCAACCCTTTTCATCACAGGGTAGGAAAGAATGTGCCGACCAGAGACAGGGGGTAAAGGGAGGGGAATCAGCCGCACACCACTGCACGCTACCCAGGTCACCCAGGTGCAGCACGGGACAGGGAACCCAGGTGAAATGGGGGAAGTGGAAAGAGGCCAGGGGTGAGAAAGGGAAGAAGGGAGAGAGGGGGCAGGGGGGTGGAATCCGGACAAGGGGGAATGGGGTAACTCAAACAATCTGAGGGAAGGCACACGGGCAGGGGAGAACAATCAGGAGGAACACAATACCCACAGACCAATTATGGAGGGCGAGGAGGGGGTGCAAGGAAGGACTCACTCACAAAACTTACAAACAACCAAGGAAAGGATTAACAAGGCAAGGTACAAGGGAAGCACAAGGAACCCACACACAGCAAGCAGGGCAAACACTTAGCTTTCAAGACAGGAGTAAGGGGCCAGCTTCTCTCATCGATTACCGGTGGGGAACTGATGCCCTGCCGGCGTTTTTATCTATCCTTAAGGCTTCCCAGGTGAGGGCACTTGTAAATGGGTCAGGGCCCCACCCCCCACCACGCAACTCCTGCTGCTAAGCACGCGCGGCGTCAGGGCAGGGCCAGGGTTGTTGTCTGTAGGGCGCCCAGCCATGGTAGGGGAAGAGCCTGAGTTGTGGTTGGGGAGGGAACCCCCTGGATTGGGGGCGGGGTGTTCCTCCCTCCCACATGGGTCTGTCGGGTCTCTCCATGACCCCCCTACTTCCACACGCTGCGGAACCCCCCCATCTAGCACCCACCCCCACCAGGGTACGGAGGCCAGGGTGGGAGGGGTGGCAATGATGGAAGGCAAGAACAAGGTGGGGGGCATGCAGATTGGCCGCAGGTTCCCAGGAATGCTCCGTTGTCCCATAATGCTTCCAGTCCACCAAATAGTGTAGTCGGGATCCTATATAACGGGAGTCCAAAATAGCACAGACCTCATATTCAGGGACACCCTGGAGTAAAACAGGAGGGGGGGGGAGAGTCTCGTTGAAGTGGGTAGAGAAGGGGCAATGCCCTTTTTAGTAAGGAAACATGGAGCAGTGGAATGACAGCTCTCTGTGAGCAGAATGACAGCCCCAGAACCCTGATGGTGGGTTCTGGGACTAGAGTGGCAGCTTCTTGATACAGTCGGATGACAGTTACCTGTGAGCAGAATGACGGCCCCAGAACCCTGATGGTGGGTCCTGGGACAGGAGTGGCAGCTTCTGGATGAAGTGGAATGACAGCCCTCCCTGCCTGGAATGTAGGCCCCAGAACCCTGATGGTGGGTCCTGGGACAGGAGTGGCAGCTTCTGGATGAAGTGGAATGACAGCCCTCCCTGCCTGGAATGTAGGCCCCAGAACCCGGGAAGGGCTGGTGCTGGGACGTGGCGTGGAAGAGTGCCCACACCTGTTGTTTGCTGTCCTCCCTCCAAGGTAACAACATAAAGCGGCGCTGCCCTGAGGGCGGGGAGAAGAAAGGGCTGGTGCTGCAGCGTGGAGTGGAAGAGTGCCCACATGTGTTGTCTGCTGTCCTCCCTCCCAGGTAACACCATAAAGGGGAGATGTCCTGAGGGCAGGGAGAAGGAAGGGCTGGTGCTGCAGTGTGGAGTGGAAGAGTGCCCACACCTGTTGTCTGCTGTCTTCCTTTCCAGGTAACACCATAAAGGGGAGCTGCCTTGAGGGTGAGGAGAAGGAAGGGCTGGTGCTGTGGCGTGGAGTCGAAGAGTGCCCACACCTGTTGTCTGATTTCTTCCCGCCCAGGTAACACCGTAAAGGGGAGTTGCCCTGAGGACGGAGCCCTCTGGGTGGCGACCGAAGGGTGCCGCCAAAGGGCAAAGTGCCATTGGCAGGCCATTGGCAGATGTTGGAGGTGACCCCAACGCAGTGATAGCGGCCCAGACTGTGCCTTCGCCCCTCCCCCCCGGTATGGGTGGGAGCAGGGGGGTGAAGATATTGACTGTGGGGTGGGGTTTTATATGTACTGTGTGGGGAACTGAAGATGGAGTGGTAACACTTGGGTAGTGGGTTGTGGGGTGTTGTGGGGGGGCTAATGGCCTCCCTCTGGTGACAGGAGAGGGAGGTTTGGGTCGAGGCTCAGGAGGCCCTAGGCCTTGGTTTGGTGCTGCTGAACATGAGGTCGGTTGTCAATAAGTCATCTACCATCTGAGAGTTAATCCCAGAGTGGGACACTGACCTCATGTGTATTACAGAGACCTGGCTGGACAATGAATCAGGTCCAATTCTGGCCTATCTTGTTTCAGCTGGGTTCTCTGTGCAGTATCAGCCTCAGCTGGAAGGATGGGGGGGGGGGCAGTGTAGCCATTGTTATAAAGGATGCATTGTCTTTCAGGAGGTATCCGGTGCAGGCTCCACCAGGTGTTGAGTGTCTCCATCTTGTGTTGGATTTGGCCGGGGGCAGATTAGGGGTGCTGCTGATATACCATGCACCTAATTGCCCGATGGCATCCCTACATGCTCTTGCTGATCTGGTGTCAGATGTGATCCTCCAGACCCCTAGATTAGTGGTCCTGGGGAATTTTAACATCCATACTGACACCAATCTTGGAGGAGCGAGGCATGAGTTCATGGCCTCCATGACAACCATGGGCCTGTCCCAAATCATTTGTGGCCCCACGCATGAGGAGGAACATACACTGGATTTGGTTTTCTGCACTGGCCTTGAGGTGGGGGGTCCGTTAGCAGAAATCAGGGGGGGTGGAACCTTTGTCATGGTCTGACCATTACCTCCTTAAGACATGCATCCTGGCACATGTCAGCCCCCAACAAGGTGCAGGACCTAATAGATCGGTCCGCCCCCCCAGAGACTTATGGACCCAATCAGTTCCGGAATGCTCTGGAGGAGTTTTCCCTGGACCTTGACACCAGCTATATCGATGATCTTGTAGCCTTCTGGAACACCTTGTTGGCTGAGACCATTGACAGAGTGGCTCCCAGGCGTCCTCTGCCCTCCCAATTCTTCCGTAGGTATCCTTGGTTTACTGAGGGCCTGTGGTGTTTGAAGTGGGAGAGCAGGTGGTTAGAGCGATGGTGGCGCCGGACTCGCGACCAGTATGATCGATCGCAGCATAAGAACAGTTGAATGGCCTATGCTGTGGCAGTGCAGGCAGCAAAGAAGCAGTTCTTTGGTGCCCTTATTGCATCTGCAAAGTCACGTTTAGCTGAGCTTTTCCAGGTGGTGAAAGGCTTGGTCAGTCCTGCTTGCCTCCACCTGGACCTGGATCAATCCAGTGACCGCTGTGACCGGTTTATCAAGTACTTTGTAGATAAGATCACTTGCATCCACCACGATTTCAGTTCCACAGTTATTGCAGAGGATCATCTTGGGGCTATGGATGCCCCATCCTGTCTTGTTATGTGGGATCGGTTTCAGATGGTGGCACCTGCCAATGTGGAGTCCTTGTTGAGATCTGTTCATGCCACCACTTGCGAACAAGACCCTGGCCCATCCTGGTTGGTAAAAACCAGACAGGAGAGGTTATGGCCCTTGCTGGCTGGGGTGGTTAGTGCCTCCCTTCGGGAGGGCAGGGTGCCTGATTGCCTGAAGGAGGCTGTGGTTAGGCCCCTGCTCAAGAAACCATCTCTTGATGCTGATGCTGATGCCAGTTATCAGCCAGTCTCTAACCTTCCCTTTTTAGGGAAGGTTATTGAACGGGCTGTGGCATGGCAGCTCCAGGAACATCTGGACCGCACCGGTTTTCTTGACCCCTTTCAGTCTGGTTTTCGGCCCGGATATGGTATGGAGTCGGAGACTGCATTGGTGGCCTTGGTTGATGATCTCTGTCTGGCCTTGGACCAGGGTAATCAGACCTTACTATGATCCTGCTAGACCTTTCAGTTGCATTCGACACAGTCGATCATGAGGTGTTGGTGACTCACCTGTGGGACTGTGTCAGGATTGGCGGGACGGTCTTGGATTGGTTTCGTTCATTTGTGGCTGGGAGAACTCACCAGGTGGTCTTGGGGGAGTGTACGTCTTCTCCCCGGGACCTCTTGTGTGGAGTCCCGCAGGATGATAATCTTTCCCCCCTCTTGTTTAACTTCTATATGCAGCTGTTAGGGGAGATCATGAGAGGTTTTCAGGGCATGCAGTGTCATCAGTATGCATGCTGATGACACTCAGCTCTACCTCTCTTTTTCCATCAACCCAGGTCATGTTCTCCCTATTTTCCCAGTTTCTGTCAGCTGTGGGGGCTTGGATGAGGTTGAGCCATCTGCAATTGACTCCTGACAAGATGGAGGTGATGTTGGTGGGCAAGGACTTGAGGGGCCTGGAGGTGGTTGAATCTCATCTTGTTGGGGGGGTTCGCCCTTCCATGGTCTCTCAAGTGCGGAGTCTGGTTGTGCTCCTCAATTCATGGCTCAGCCTGGAATCTCAGGTTGTAGCCTTGCGGGGAGTGCATTTCGGCAATTACATCTTGTCCGGCGGCTTCGGCCATATTTCTAAGACTCCGACCTTGCTACTGTCATCCATGCCTTCATCACCTTGAAGCTGGATTATTGCAATGCGCTCTATGTGGGGCTGCCCGAGAAACTGGTCCGGAGGCTGCAGCTTGTGCAGAATGCCGCGGCGCATCTCCTTATGGGGGCGTGCCGCAAGGAGCACATGACACCTGTACTCCGGGCTCTGCACTGACTGCCTATAAAGCACCAGACCAGGTTCACAGTGCTGGTTTTAACCTTTAAAGCCCTTCATGACCTGGACCCTGCTTATCTATGGGACCACCTCACTCCCCATGTGCCCGTGCGACCCTTGAGATTTTCCGTGGGAACCGTTTTGGAGGTTCCCCGGGTGAGGTGGGTGGCCACCGATGTTAGAGATCTTTTTCAGTGGCCGCCACTGTGCTGTGGAATTCACTCCTGAAGGAGGCTCAGTTGGCCCCCACTCTCCTGTCATTTTGGCATTTACATAAAACCTGGTTGTTCTGCCAGCCTTTTGGCGAGGGGGAGGGGTAGATTGGGGGGGAGGCGGGTTTTTGTGTGTTTTTTCCCCACCTGCATTTTATGAATTTTTAACTGTTTTTAATTGTTTTTATATTGTTGTTCACTGCCCAGGGCTGCCCTGAAAGGGCTGGAGGGGTGGGATAAAAATGTTATATAAATAAAAATAAAATAAAAAAACTCTGATTGTGGGACCTGGGTGCTGACTGTTTCTTGATGCAGAGGAATGACAGCCCCCCCCAAGAGCAGAATGATGGCCCCAGAACCCTGAGGGTGGGTCCTGGGTCTAGAGTGGCTGTTACTTGATGCAGTGGAATGACAGCTCTCTGTGAGAGGAATGACAGCCCCAGAACCCTGACGGTGGGTCGTGGGACAGGAGTGGCAACTTCTGGATGAAGTGGAATGACAACTCGCACATGGAGGTTCCTTATTCACTAACAGCATGGCCCAGCGACAGCCGGCTCTGCTCCTGTTTGGACACAGACAGCTATTTGGACTTAGAGAAGGTATCCAGCATCATCACTGAGGCAGGTGAGGAAATAGCCAAGAGGAGGTTGCAGGTTGGCTGGCAAGAATGGAGCAGTGTCAGAGGCCCAGCCAGGGCTTGGTGGCTGGCAGCACCCCACTCAGCCAGGCGTTGCAGACTTGGATTGTACTCAACAGAACTCAAAAAGCTCTACTGTCAATTGGTCAAGCCTTGTTCAGTGGTGAATCACGTGGACACTCAATAGCAGACATTGGATTGCCCGGACTCAGAACCCATGGCACAGCAGAGGAGGCATTGGCAGCAGCAGCAGACATTGGATTGCCCGGTAGCAGAACCCATGGTGGCACAGCAGAGGCAGCATTGGCAGCAGCGGCAGACATTGGATTGCCAGGGCACAGTACCCGTGGCACAGCAGACAGCAGCAGCAGGATTTGCCTGTGTGCAGCACCCATGGAGCCAGGATGGTAGGATTTGCCAGGGAAGAGCTTTCATACAGCAGCAGATGGCAGCAGCAGGATTGCTTGGATACATTTTGGATTGGCCAGGGAAGACCACCCATGGACCTGCAGACAGCAGCAGCAGGATTACCAGGCCAGTGGGGCACTTCACCCATGGTTGCCAGGGCAGGAAGACAGCCACCTTGGCATGAGAGGCAGGTAGGCTGGAACAGGGTTCGAGCTTTCCCCACATGGTGGGCAGACAGGCAGCGTGGCATGAGCAGAAGGCAGGCAGACTGAGGCAGGATTTGAGATTTGCAACCTGGGCAGGAAGACAGGCAGCATGGCATGAGAGGCAGTAGGAAAGGTGGGCTGGGACCTTGGCAGGGCACTCAGATAGGCTGTCAAAGACTGTGCAATGTTATTTTTGTTATTGTTGATACCAATTTCAAAGATTTTATTTTCCTTATTGGTATCGATATCGTTTGGTCCTGTGATCATGTCCAAAGCTGGAAACCAGAAATGGTATTTCGATTGCATGTGTTCTCGTGGTGTCTGTCTGGGCTGTGTGAAAAATTGGTTGTGAGTTTGTGTGTGTGTGTGTGTGTGTGTGTGTGTGTTGTGACTGTGTGTGTGGTTTGGTTGGTTTGGTTGAGGTGGTGAATTGGAGGGAGTGAAAAAAAGAAAAATGAAGATGAGGAAGGTGAAGGTGGAGGAGGAAGTGGCCCAGCCTGGAACATCTGAGGTGGGGCCTTCTGGCCCACACTGGCTCCTGACTTCTGGCCCACACCAGGTGATGCACCGCTGACAGTGCTGCTAGGAGGGGGTGGAGACACAGCTCTTGGAGGGACAGCCATCGCCTCAGCTCCAGACATCTCCTCCGCAGGACTTGTGTCTGCCTCGCTGTCCCCAATTACGGTGATGTCCCGCGAAGGGGACTACTGGGACTCTGAGGCTGCTGGACTGCCCACCATGAGGCTGCCACTCTCCCTGTGCCCCCTAAAGCTGCTGTTGCTGCAGTTGCTGCTGCTGCTCCTGCTGCTGCTCCTCTCCCTGCTGCTGCTGCCATTGCCTGGGGATCGGGTCCTGCCTCTAGAATCTGGGGGGGATCCACCAGCCCTGAACTTCTGTGGATCACCTCAACAATGGGGGATGATGGTGGCCCATGGTGAACAACATCAGACCCTACCCCTGAAGCACCTGCACCTACTCCTTCAGGCACAGCCTCCTGGACTGCAGGCCTTCTAGTGCCCTGAATGGCAGTGGATGACGCTGGCAGGCGCCGCCGAACCACCCCCGGCTATTGCCACTGCTGGGAGCCTCGGAAGCCTGTCACCCAAAATCAGGCCTGTGGAGTTTGGGGTGTGGTGATGGGCTCTGGCTGCTCCCTCTCCACTGGCATGGCCAGTGGTGGTAGGGGCCACTGGCACAGCCCCTACCACCTCTGCCACGTGCCCCTTACAGGTAGCAGACTGGTCCCTCCTGCTTCCCTTCTTGTCCTGACAGGAGTAACACCAATGCCTGTTGATTGTTCCTAATTGGCCAAGTGTTCAGATGGGGAAGAATCCATTTGGCACGCAGACCAACATAGAATTCACAGTAAAATAAAATATGCACCAGAATATCTGGCTTTCGCAAAGGACAATCATATAAACAAGGGGACAAATGGCTCCCCAGGAAGCGACTCTCCATTGCTTCCGGGGGAAAAATGCTCATCCTTGCCATTGTAAAACACCTACGCAGTTGAGGGCTCAACTGATGCTGTAAGTACGATGCCAAGGAAAGGGAATGTTCATATAGGTCCAAGACTGGGGCCAGTGAAATCTTGTCTCTAAGGGTGGCTATTTCCTCTTGTAGAGTGATATCAGCCAGCCTTTGATTGAAAAGGTTCCTTTTACCCCCATAGCTCAAGGAGTGTAAGTTGTCCAATGAGACACCCATAGAGCATAGCTTGGTCCTCACCTGGCTTACCCATACGTTAGCCTCAGCAAGAACTAAGGTGGCCAATGGGGCAGTGAGACAGAAATGCAGCTTTAGCCAGTAACCTATGGCTGAGCACCACACCTGAGTCTCAATAGGAGTCAGGCCACATTCCTTGCGGACAGCAACATTAGGTGCATGATTAGGCAAAGCAAGAAGCGACCTTAAAAACATGGTCTGAACTATTTCGAGAAAGATAAACCTCCCAGCCATCCAAAACTGAGCCCCAAATAGGAGTTGCCCCAAACATTTAGCCTTAAAGACCTTGATGGCTGGCATAACCAGGTGTCCCCCTCTAGCTCTAAAGAAATTGTAAATTGATCTTGCTGTTAGTTTGGCCTGCCTAATGTTCGCCTTAGTGTGCACGATCCATGATCCATTGGCCTGAAAAACTAGCCTCAAGTATCTATAAGTAGTGACCTGTTCGAGCTCATATGGTCCTATAAACCATTTGAAGGTCTTCCGTCTGGAGGAAAAAAGCATAATCTTAGTTTTAGTATGGTTGATCTCAAGGAAGTTCTGCAGACAAAAGATGTGAAGTGCTGTCAGTTGTCTGGAGAGGCCCAATTGTGATCTAGCCAACAGAATGGCATCATCAGCATAAAGCAAGATTGCCACCTCTCGCTTCCCTATCCTAGGCGGGCAATTAATAGTGGAGGTAACTAAGGGGATAAGACTATTCAGGTAAAGATTAAATAAAGCAGGGGCAAGAACACACCCCTGCTTTACCCCAAGCTTGGTGAATATTTCCTGGGATAAAGAGCTGTTATTGTCCAATCTGACCCTCAAGGAAGTGTTATAATACAGTCTCTGCATCAGGGCCTGCAACCTCTGGTCAATAGATGTAGAAGAAAGCTTCGCCCATAGATGGTTCCGAGAGACCAGGTCAAACGCCGCTCGCAGGTCCACGAAGGCCGCATAGAGCCCTGTGGAGTGCGAGTACTTGGCCACAAAATGGCTCAGAACAAAACAGTGATCTTGGGTGGAGCAACCTGCTCTAAACCCGTTCTGCTCATCACCCAGTATATTCCCATCCTCCATCCATTTATCCAATCTGGTCAAGAGATAGGGGGCATACATTTTACTGACCACGCTAAGGAGGCTAATTGGCCTATAGTTCTTGGCCTCTTCCAGGGAACCCTTCTTGTATATAGGGATGATCTTGGCCTGGGACCAGCCTTCCAGGAGCTCCCCTGTTTGGTTAATACCTGTAACCAGGGCAGCAAGAGCCAAAGCCAACCAGATCCTATTGGCTTTGAAAAAGTCAGGCGGGAGGCCATCTGGGCCCGCGGCCTTTCCCCCCTTTAATCCATCAATTATGTCCTCAATCTCCGACACCGAAACTGGGGGCCAACTAGGCAGAGATTGCAACAGGGTCAAAGGGGAGGCGGGTCCTGGATCGTGAGAGTACAGAGAAGTAAAATACTTAACCCACTCGGCCTCCGGGACTCTGTTCACAACACTCCCCCGAGTCTTCCAACAGCCTCTGACCAATCTCCAAAATTGTGCCAAATCCTTGGCTCTAAGAGCCAAATTGATCTGGTCCCATTTCTGGACATGATGCTGCCTTTTTTTCCCCTGAAGGAGGGCCTTATACTTATAGCACTGATTGCGGAATGCTGTCAGGGTGGCCAAAGTGCCACTCTTCCTAAAGCATCTATAGGCCACTCGCAAAAGCTTCCTAGCCAGCCGGCACTCCAGTCCCCGTCATCCCATGAATAAAGGGGAGGGCTGGCCTTCAACTCCCTGAGTGGTTTCGTTACATAGAACAAGGGCGCTAGTTTGTCCAGAATCACCTTGAAACCAGACAAAAGCTCCTCAATGTCCAGGGCTTGTTCAGGCCCCAACAGGCAGCTAGAGCCCTCTAGAGATGACAGCAAGCATTCAACCTTATCCTCACACTCAGAATCCAACTTAATTTTCCGCTTAACTGGAAGAGTTGAGGAGGGGAGAGGAACAATCTGCATCCATTTCATGCTATAGAAATCACTTTTCACAAGACCCATCTGCACCGGGAAATGGTCACTGCCTGGCTGGAAAACTACCCTGAACCATTCAACCAAGGGGTAAAGAAATTCTGAGACCGCCAAAAGGTCTATCACACTGGCTCCTAACCAAGAAGCAAAGGTAAACTCAGCAGGATGGTCCTGAGGGGACCTACCATTTAATATAATAATTCCTGCTGACGCCAACAACTCTGCCAAAAGGAGACCACTCTTATTAATACCCCTATCCTTAGAGCACCTTATTAAAGCCAGGGAAGAGTCCTCAAGTATCCACGGCCCTCCGGCCTGAGAAAGAGCTAAATCTGAGGTACCGAGGTGAGCATTAAAGTCCCCAGCCAGTAATATCCTGATACCTGGGTGGGCCTGCTCCAATAGTACAAACAATCTGCTCAGTTCTTCCCAGCATGAATTTTGATAATAGTGCAAGGAGGAGTGAGGAGCATATACATTAAAGAGGGCAACCGACCTAAGGGGAAAACCATTATTACCCCACAGAGGAAATAATACTGCCCAGGGAGAGGGGAATACCCCACTTTTAAAGAAGTAGAAACAAAACACAGGCATCCTCCACTGGGGTGACCCCTCCTCATCTTGGGGCGGGCTTGCCAGCCCAAAGCTGCCATAGCCTGGTAGGGAGACCAGTCCCTTATGCCACATCTCCTGAAGGCAGATGATATCACTAGTCCTCAGAAAAGAGAGGGTATCCAAATCATCTGCCTAGCCTTCCACTCCGCAATGTTCCAGGACATGACCCTGATCTCTGAGAAATGTGAATCTAAATTCCCCTACTTCAGGGGCTCGCTAGCTGGTGGAGGCTGTGGGATCAGGGTCCTGTCTGCCTCCGAGGAGTCTCCCCCTAGGGGACTGCAAGCCTCACTATAGTCGCTAGAAGTCACCGTCACAGGGGGTCCTATCATAGCAGCCTGGAACGAGAATATTTCTCTTCCTGAGGCATCTTCGGGCCCACCGAAAACAAATAGAGAACGACTTTCTTGTGATGGTGTCCCTACGTCCTTCAGTGAAGACAAACCCGTCTTCCCAGAATCAAAGGTTGGGGTTAAACCCCCCTCCTCATAAGGACTGAGGAACCTACTTCTAATCCACTGTGAGGCAGAGCTAAGCTTGTTGCCTTCCCCCGACACCCAGGGCTTAGCCCCCCATCCACAGATACAAAACTACCATTGTCCACTCCCTGAATAACCTCAATTTCTGGGGACTGATGCCTAACCGACTTAGTGAAAAATTGATGGGACCTGACCTGCTGAGCCCGTGTGCAGCACGGACTGCACAACCCGCGCAACCTCCTCCAATGGCAGACCATGATCAACTAAAGAGCTGGAGGATGGTATACCAGTGTCCCTGGCTAGCCCCCCAAGATGAGCCTCTACTCCAGTTGATATAATACCTTTATTTATTCCATTTTTTAATCTAACTATATATATATATATATATATATATATATATATATATATATATATATATATATATANTTGTATCCAAATTTGATCTGTCTGTCTCAATGGGAATTTAGTTGTTACCATGCTCTTCAACTTGCAGGCTACTTTAAATCTTAGAAAAACACACAGTAAGAGTAGAACCAAGGAAAAAAATATATGCTATGCCTAGTTTGGGGTTCCTAGATAATTGGGAAGAAACGTTGCTCCAAAAGTACATGGCCAGGGAAGATTTAGGAAACCTTTTTTGATAGATAGATATCTCTATCTTATATATATATATATATATATATATATATATATATATATATATATACACACACACACAGGGATGGGGGGACACACAGACAGCTCACAACAAACAACACAAGGAGGGGAACAAAACTGAAATGAAACCTAAATCCTACTCTAAATAAATCCAAAAATAGGGAAAGGGAATCAGGAGGAGGGGAGGATTCAATGGAGGGTAGGGAGAAAGAACACAGGGAGGGTTAAAAAATAAAAATAACACCTAAATATATCTAATCAAATCTAAATAAATGAAACTAGGGAGGTAAATGTGTGGGATGGGTGAAATAGGAGGATGATGGCAATAGATTAGGACTAGGAAGGAACACAAACTGCTGGGAGAGAGAGACTTCTGAAAATGCCTGCTGTCAGGATCAATGGCTAGCTCAGAAGGTGTTGGAAAGGGGGAGGGCAATGACTTTGTTACTTTCTGCGCCTGCCTTACCACAAGCCCCATTGGTTCTGTGCAGCCTAGCCCTATGTCCCCCATGTCCAATCACAGACAGCAAAGCCAGTGGTCTGAGGAAAAAAGGAATGGTGATTGAGCAGGCTGTCTGCTACTCCAAGCCTCTCCACTCCTGGTGCCAAGAAGTCTGCTCCTCAGCTGCCCCCCCTCCCAGTCACGTTTTTGCCCCCTGAACTCATCCGAACGATACCGAACTGTTTGGTCATTTCCAAGTTCAGATCGGGTTCATTTTGGTTGGTTCGGGTTCAGATCGGGTTCATTTTGGTTGGTTCGGGTTCAGTTCAGTCGTTCAGTTCGGCCATCCAAAAGGACCGAGATCGGTCCAAACTCCGAACTCCCAAACCCTGTTCCCACATCCCTAGTAAGTACTAGGGGCTGTAGCAGAATGTCGCAGCAGTAGCTATTTCC
The DNA here is from genome assembly GCA_003113815.1 of Sphenodon punctatus. Taxonomy (NCBI): domain Eukaryota; kingdom Metazoa; phylum Chordata; class Lepidosauria; order Sphenodontia; family Sphenodontidae; genus Sphenodon; species Sphenodon punctatus. Next base: position 114,606 of record QEPC01002201.1, on the reverse strand, counting down.
GCCTGAAACAGCGTTTCTGCAATTAGTGGTATGGCGTGGCAGAGGCTTTCATTCTGCTAGTTTCATTCCGCTACTTCCACAGGCTTCGCAAAATAGCGGAAACATGACATTTTCGCTACTTCTGCCATTCCGCCAGCACCACAAAATAGTGGAACAGCAGTTTTCCGACAGTTTCCGCAATTTTTCTGCAATTCTGCAATTTGCAGAATGCCGGCGGAAAAAGCCGCGGTGTGGCATGGGCAATTCCGAAATGGTGGAATGGAATCACGGCGCGGTAACAGCTGCTGCCACAAGTACTACCAGTATGCTGGATTACCAGGTTGCAGCAGTGACCAGGAGTTCTTTTCATCAGTTATATGCTGATGATACTCAGCTGTATCGCTCATTTTCATCGGACCCAGGCCCAGCAGTCTCTGTGCGTTCCCAATGTTTGATGGCTGTGGGGGACTGGATGAGGCAGAGGTGACTGAAGCTGAATCCTGACAAGATGGAGGTAATGTTGGTGGGGAGAGCAGCAGGTGTGACTTCCTCCATCATTTACGGGGTTTGTTCCCCGCAGGTGTCCCAGACGCAGAGTCTATGGGTGCTCCTGAATTCCTGGCTCTACTTGGATATCCAGGTGGAGATGGTGACAAAGGGGGCTTTCCGCAAGTTACATCTGGTTCAGCGGCTTCAGCCTTATGTCTCGGACTCTGACCTGGCCACCACCATTCATGCTTTTGTTACGTCGAGACTCTACTACTGCAATACTCTCTATGTGGGGCTGCCCCTGGTGATAGTCTGGAGGTTGCAGCTGGTGCAGAATGCAGCAGCCTAGCTCCTTATGGGGTCAGGTCACAGGGAGAACATTACACCAGTGCTTTATTCTCTGCACTTGCTGCCTATTTTCTACCAGGCCCGATTCATGGTGTTGGTTCTCACTTTTAAAGCCCTACATGACCTTGGCCCGACCTATCTGACAGACTGTCTCACTTCCCGGGTCCTCGATCAGCCCCTGAGGTCCACTGGGGGCACCTTCTTGGAGGTCCCCTGAGTAAATCGGTGGGCCACTATGGAGAGGGCATTCTCGGTGGTTGCACCTTGGCTGCTGAACGAGCTCCCGGAGGAGGCTTGCTGGCCCCAGAGCTGCTGACTTTTCGTCGGGCTTGTAAAACCTGGCAGTTCCGCCAGGAATTTGGTGGAGGGGATGGATGAGGGAGGGAGGGATGGGATGGGATGGGGGAGGGGTTTGAGGGGTTAGGATGGGGGTTGTTTTATGTTTATATTTTTATTGTTTTCCCCTAAAGTGGTTTTATATTTGTATTTTCTATGTTTTAGATTTTTGTTTTAAATTTTAAGCTGCCCCGAGCTGCTTTGCAGAAGGCGTGGGATATAAAACTGTATAATCAATCAACAAATAAATAATATCTGGTGAGAAGGTGACAACACTTTTTATCAGATTTGGATTTGGCCACCGTTGTCCATACCTTCATACCTCAAGGCTAGACTGCTACAATGCACCCAATGTGGGGCTGCCCTTGATGACTGTTCAGAAACTGCAGTTGGTGCAGAATTCAGTGGTCCATCTTCTGCAGGGGACGAGTCACTAGGGCGACATTACATCAGTGGTCTAGAGTCTGCACTGCCTACCAACAGCTTTCCAGGCAGAATTCAAGGTGCTGATTTTGCCCTATAAAGCCCTAAATGACATGGGCCTCAGTTATCTGAGAGACAACCTCTTCCCTCATGTCCCATTGTGGCCTCTGAGGTCAGCCAGGAGTGCCCTCTTGCAGATACCATCTGCCCGTAAATGATGCAGCCACACAAGACACCCAGGCAAAGGAGCCATGGGATGCAGTGGCTCATGTGTCCAGGGGCCACCAGATGTTTGCCTCTCCCTGTGGTGGGGTGAACATCTGTTTTCTCCATGACGAGTCCTTGGAGAAATCCCAAGGACGCATTGCAGAGCAGTCTTACCCCATGTGTGGTAAGGCTACTTAGGGCGGAGGAAAACCATGTGGCTGGGCACACTTGCCCCACCACACTCAGTACAACCCTGGAGCCATGAGTGACAGACGCTAGCACCTGTTGCTTACAGCCATGACACATCCGGGATGGGAGTCCAGTTTCCTCAGGCTTCTGGGCGGAGGGAGATCCCAGAGGAGCCACACACATTTCCCTCTCACCACCCTGACAAACAGCTGATTGGAGGACCTTAGAGGAGTGTATTTCATACACTCCTCTGGGCCTATCTCCCCTTATCAGCTGTTTATTGGGGTGGTGAGAGGGGTGCATGTGTGGCTCCTTTGGGCTCCCCCATCATCTGTCAGTAGGGTGGATGAGGGGAGGGCAGCCTAAGCTCTTTTCAGGCTCCCCTTTCCCCTGATCCACCTGACTGACAGCTGATGGGGGGGGGAAGGGGAGCCTGGGAAAAGTGTGCATTCTCTTCCCAGGCTCCCCTACCCCATGCTGTCAGGCAGGGGGAAGAGTGTGCACCCCCTCTGGCCCTCCTCCCAAACACTGCTCGTGTGCCTGGCTCCCTGCACTGGCCCTACAGTGTGGTGGTGCTGATTGCATGCTATGGGGTGACACAAGGATTGGGTCCAGGCAGCTCATCTTGTTGCACCCAAAGTTTCTACAGCAAGGGCACACAGAGGGCAAAGCATCATTCTCGGTGGCTTCCCATCGGTAATGGAACGCCTTCTCCTTGGAGTTAAGTGTGAACAGCAGAAACGTTCTTTAGAGGACTTACCAATATGTAGAGTTCTATAGCAAGCATGTATCGATTTCTATTAAATGCTGTGATTCAGCTAAAATTTCTTTAGGAAACATGCTAATTATTTCTTGTAAGGTTGTAAAAATATTTTTTTATATAATTCTGCACAACCCCATTGGTTTAATCCCCCTTACATTTTAGACTATTCAGTCATAGGATGCTTTCCTCTGTTATTGGCAGATTTTACTTGAGCCCTAAGAGCAGAATAGTCTAAACCTAAGCCTGCTCATCTTCTAGAAATGATCTAAGCAATTTCTGTTTGGTAGGCAGGGATAGGGTTGGTTGGGATTGGGGGCGGGGGGTACAGAAGGGGATTTTAAAAATGTTTTTTATTATTGATTGTAAGCTGCACTGAGCCATAAAATAGCTATTAGCCAAGATTGGATGCAACCTCATGCCCTGGATGTCCCTTAAACCTTTGACTGCTAGAAATGAAACACAAAGTGCTTTGTTTCTTGACCGTTTCATGAATAACCATTCCTTTGTTGGGTGGGGGCCTGTACTGCCATTCTACACAAGGCCATGGCTTTTCTGGATCTGGCATTAGAGGATAATGGGCTAGATGGACTATTTGCAGGAACCTATTTTCACTGCATTTTCCCATTGGCCACAATGGGGGAAACAATGTAAACATTAGGGGTGTGCAGAAGGCGCACCATTTATTTTCATTTTCATTTTTGTTTACAAAGACCCCTTCTTTGGTGGGAGGGGGGTTCTTAAATGACTATTGGTTTTGCGTTTTGTTTGTTTTATTAAAATATATATATATATATATATATATATATATATATATATATATATATATATCACTGTACATGTACAAAATGGCCACCATGCACGTGCAGACTAGTTGCCCTTTTCCAAAATGCCAGTGATACTGCCGGTGACATTTTGGAAAAGGGCACGCATGCATAGAACGGTCCAGCGGCTATTGATGAATGCACAGTAATTTTTTATTTTTTGATTAAAATAGCTTCTGGGGGCCATTCTGCGCATGTGCGCCCTTTTTGGAAATGGGTATCTAATTGCTGCCATTTTGGAAAAGGGCCCCCAGTCTACATGTGTACTGACCAGCTGCCCTTTTCCAAAATGGTGCCAACACTGATGGCATCATTTTGGAAAAGGGTGTTCATGTGGAGAATGTGGTGGCCATTTTGTTCATGCACATTGATTTTTTTTTATTTTTTTTAATTAAAAACGGATGAAAGCAAACAACAATATTTTGCTTTGTCATCCATTTTTGTATCTTTGGATGTTTGCCCATATTACAGGGTTGGGGTGAGGACTTAAAAGAGACAAACTTATCACAGAGAAACATACGTTTTTTTCTCCTTTTTGCACAGGGGGTGAAAGCATCATCAGGTAAAGGTGTCATATGAGCCGATGACAAGGCTCAAAATCTAGTCCCGTCATAAGTTTCTCCCTTGTAAGTTTCCCCCCTCCTGTAACATTTATTTTTTATTTATTTATTTAAAACGTTTTACCTCGCTCATCCTGCCACAGGCAGCTCTGGGCAGTGCACAATATAAAACATTAAAAATAAGAACAACTTTCAAAATAGACAACAAGGGAGGTATAAAAGATCCCCAACCACCCCCCACCTTAACCCATTCCCCCCACCCTACCCATCCTCCTCCCTGAAAGCTGGGTGAAACAGCCATGTATTGCAGCAGCATCAGAAAGAGGGGAGATCCAGGGCCAAATGGGCCTCCACCAGCAGGGAGTTCCACAGCAGTGGGGCGGCCACCGAGAAGGCCCTCACCATCATGCCCCCCCAGCAGACTTGGGGGATCTCCAGGAGAGCACCCCCTGATGACCGTAGGGGCCAATTGAGGACCCAGGGGGTGAGGCGGTCCCGCAAACATGGACATGCACACTTTATTTACTAAAATAAATGGTGCTCCATTCATTTTAGTACTGAAAAAAAAAGGGAGGAACTGCAAATCTCTAGTAAACACAGGTCCCCACTTTGAGCCATTATAACAGCACTTATGTTCCTAAGCTTATAAAATTTCTATAGATTTTAAAATGTGAACAGCTGAAACATTCTATATAGAGGACTTACCAATATGTAGAATTATATTGCAAGCATATAGTTCTCTATTAAATGCTGCGATTTGGTTAACATTTCTTTAGGAAACGTGCTGATTATTTATCAGCTTGCAAAAAATATTTTTATAATTCTGCAAAAAAACCTATTGGTTTAGACTATGCCTCCATAGACTATGTCTTTCCATTGATTTTTGAAGGACTTTTCTTGAGCCCTAATAGCAGAATTCCATCTCTGTTAAGCCACGAAGGTCATTTCAGCCTTTTTTTAATAGCATACTTTCCTTCTGCTTGGTAAATATACTGACTGGATAAAATTAAATTAATGTGCTCACTGCATGCAAAAGTGAAACTGACTATCTCAGTGCTTGCTGAGTTGCTACGCATTTGCTTAGTATTGTTAGTGCTACCTCCACTCGTCATGTATGACTGTAGATAAAAGGGTGCTGCTTTTATTTATCCCCCACCTCCAATATTTTGTCCCCCCCCTCTTTGTAGTTCCAGAACTGCTCGTCTTGACTTTGGCTAATGTTATCAAGTGTTTTGCGTTTGTAAACACTAAAAATGGCCAGATTCAAAGAGGCAGGTGCCTTATTTCCAAGAAGCAATCAAGGGCTGTTCCGTAAGCTGGTAGTTTGCTACATCTCAAATGGGAAGTCAATCAAGTGGAAGCATAGGTGAAAATGAAGTAGCATGGAACACCTTACTGCCAATGTATAATGAACATAAATTAATCCGTTGGATAGCAAAGTTCTGGAACCTGATTTGCCAGACAAAGATTATAATACAAACAGAAAATGGCACAAATGAATTCATTCTTCTGGTTTAGACTGCAATGAGAGCAGGGGAATGTTACAAAATTAACCTTTTCTCATTAAGATCTTTGAAAGTGTAATTTCCTTAGCCTCCTCTGATGCTCTAAATGGTCCTTTCCTTAACCTCTACTAAAATTTCCAGGTTCAGATCAAATTTGGTAACAAGAAAATGTGTCCTGTCTGTTGCTCTTTGATGAATTTAAAAATGTGTAGGTCGGAAATGGGCTGAATTATAATACCCACTCCCCTCTGGCCAGAGTTTTCTGGCATACAAATTATTCATAGGTACTTACAAAAAAATTCTAGTCACATTTTAAATGATAGAATTTACAGCTCCAAAAATGATATTCTGGGCTGGCATCAGATTTTATCTCATATGCTTTCTACATCACCACAATAGGATGAAGAGAAATCTGAAAAGGGGACTCCTCTCTGCCTTCATAAAATCCAGATAGCTCCACATAAGAGCCCATAGGAGTTGATTTTTCAACAGTCAGTAAACCTGCAGCAGCTGCAATGAGGATTTTGGGGAACATTTATATGCAATAGTAAGACTGGTAAATGACATGCATGAAAATAAGGATAATCAGACTTCATGCTTTGGATGTAAGTGGATTATAGCAGAGGTCAGAGAGGACTCTATTTCCCCACATCCTTCTCTCCCCTAGAATTATTAGGTGTATATTTAACTGTCAGGAATCGCAACCACCGGCGGTATGGCGGCAGCATGGGTGGCGACTGGCGGCTGTCGCAGCAGGGATGAGGATGCCCCCGGACGAATCTGCCCAATTTAGAGGCGTGGGGACAAACCCCCGCGGCAGATCTTGTAGGTGACCCCTCCCAGACGCGGCTTAGCGGTGGAAGGGCGGGGCCAGCAGCGGAGCTATGTTACTCTGCACGCATACGCGTGCAGAAGGGGACAGAGTCCCATAGATAAAGATGGCGAGCGGCGATCACAGCGTTGCCAGAGATCAGTTCGCTGTGACACCGGCCCCCTTGCTGTGTGGATACTTTAACTTGTTGTGAACCATTTGTGTGAACCAGTGTGCCTGAGAGCACGTGAAAGTGCGAGTGAAAGGTGAGTGCGTGTTGTGTCGGGGTGTTGTGGGTGTTGTGGCTATGTGGGTTGTGGACGGTGTGGGACCCTTCACTATCTTCCCCCTTTGTTGTCTGGAGCTCTCCATTCCTCCCTCCCGGTGTGTTGCTGCTTATTCCTGCTCCCCTTTTCCTGGTTGCTCCCCTGTTAACCCCACAAGTTTGCACCTTTCCCCCCATCCCAGAGCACTGTGTATATAGTTGGGTGTTGAAATTGAGAGTGGGGGTGTGGTTGTGCGGGGGCTGGCTCAGGGTGCTTCGTCTCCCTGCCCCCCATGATGATTTAGCCTCGCCCCTAGTGGGCTATTGGGCCATATAAGATCCTGGGGGTCCATATTCTCCCTTTCCATAGAACTCTTTCCTAACATTTACATGATGGGGAGGGGCTTCTTTTTTCTTCTCAAGTTTAGATATTATTTATTGTCAGAGGCAGAACACATGGCTTTCTGGATCAATTATTTTATAAAACGAGTGATAATAAATGTGGATGGGGGCCCACTATGGCCCGCTTGGCCAAGGAACTCCTCATCATATTTATTAACAGGCTGCCAGATGAGTGCCTGCTGCTGACCTGATCCAGATAGGCGGCTGGCCGTTATGTGGTCCCCCAGATGATTCTGGGTCCACAGTCTTGGCCAATGGAGGCCATAGTAGACCTGCACATCTGTTAGCTGCCCTGTCTTGCATCAGGGATTGGGGGCTACCATGATGGGAAGCCATGGCTACCCGTCATGGGAGGGGGTGGAGTATGCTGGGGCGAGGCTGCCTTGACCCACATCTGTATCATTCCCCCATGAAGGGGAGCGGGGGAGGGATCACCGACTGGGTCAGGTGCATGTATGTTGTGTGCGCCAACCTGACCCCACCAGGGCTGCACTTTTTTTACTCAGTATAAAAATGCCTATATATCTGTGACCCACAATTGTTGAGAGTGAAAGAGAGTTTAAGTAACCAGGGAGGGAGTGAGGAAGCTTCCTTAAATTGGGCTGGTTGCCTGTGACAATTTAAAAATACTCACATGAACGTTCCTTTTTCAACACACAGCATGGTTCAATGAGCAGCACTGGCACAGGGCTTCTTCTTAAAATTGGTCTTGTTAAGCATGAGTTACAGGGCCACTCTAATACACACTAGCATTTAGCTGAAACTTTTCACTAACAACTTTTAAAAAAAAGAAAAACCCCCCCCCCCCCTGCACCTCCATAAATTGAACAGGAATCAGTGATCAAAATAGTGGTTGACACATTTTGCACTCAACTGGGAGAGATTTTTTAAATGCATCTTGAAGCAGTGGGGTGCAAAAGTGGGATGGTTTATCTCCACTGAATGCACAGAGGCACACAAGAGCCAGCCTTTTCTTGCTGTGTTTATCTGTGTGAGGTATTCACCCCAGCTTTTGTTCATTGACAGCTCCACAATCTTTCTAAGCTCCATTCCATTTAAAGCTGATGCTCACTCAGCATGAAAGAATGTCCTTCCGTTTTTTGACCGATAGCATGGCTACCAAACAGGCTGTGTTGATTAATTACTGCAAGTTGTTTAATAGAAAATAATTGTTTAACCCTATAAATTAAGTGATCATGAGGGGTTTCATTATTATTTTCTCCACAAAGTATAATGCATGTGTGGGGAATCTTTTCCCTTCCGTGGGTCACTTTGAAAATTAATACAAGCTCTGAAGGGTAGGTAGTAGTGGATGGCAAGGGTACTTAAGGGATGTGCTAGGATGCAGGAAGGGAGCTCCTCCAGACCATCGATCAATGTCATGGATCCAGCCCCTACACTTGAGTGCTTGCCATCATCTCCACTCCCTTCCAGAGTTCAACCTTTCAGGGTCTGAAAGTACAGACTGGATCCATGAACTAGATCCAGGAACTGGGAAAAGGCCAAATACTTCAGCTAAGGACCAGAGGATCCCCACCCCTGGTATAATGCTTGTGTTGAAGAGTTAAATCCATGAGTTTATAGTACGTGAATCCATTAATCTACCACACAGCATAGCAGCTCCCAAACTTTTGCCATTGCTGGTGATTAGGGCTGCACCGAATATGCCATCCGAGTACTCAGATACAGTTCTGAAGTTCTGAGTATTGGGACCAGGTTCTCTGTCAAAACTCAGAGGACCCTGAATTCAGAACTCCAGACCTCTGCAACTGCATGCAGAAAGCTAAAAAAAGCCAGCAGTTCCCACAACATGGCCTACCATCAGCAGTAGGGATGGGCGAACGCGGTTCAGAAGTTCGGAGTTTGGACAGTACTTGACCAGTTTGGTCGACCGAACCGAACTTCCAAACCAAACCCAATTTCCAAACTCGGTTTTGTTCACCCATCCCTAATCAGCAGTGCACCAACATTAAAATCATTATGCAAGCAGTGTCCAAAAAAGCAGGCTAGCAAGAGTGAAACAATCTCAAGAAGACAAACACAAAAAGTGCAACTGTGTGCAGAAAGCCAAAAAAGACCAGGGGAAGTGGAGGGAAGGCAGAAATCCATCTGGCCTCCATGGTTTCAAGTAGCAGGCAGCAGTGTGGCACCCACTTATTTTTTTAAAAAAATCATTGCATGCAAAACCCCCGGCATTGTCCCTATGGACATGCCATGCCATGCCATGCCAGTCCAGGCACCCCTCCCCCACAAGCCAATTATTAATACAGATAAGCAGTGTCGTACACAGCTAAATTAACCAAAGAGAATGGGAAATGGCCCTACAGCCATTTATTTTGCCGCTGCCAGCCAATCAAAACCTGTCCTGTGGATTGTTAATCACTCACCTGTCCCCTCCCATACCCCCTGCATACTAAATATGGCACTAAGTTTTGCTTCTTAGCTCAGAGAAGCTTGTTTCCTAGCTCAGAGAAGCTAGGGTCAGTTGTCTGGGCCACTCAGCCATGCACGCAATGGTGCCAGCATTCGATCAAGTTTTCCAAGGTTTTACAAGGACTGACCTTGATATCCAGAACTTCAGGACTCAGAAAATCAGAACCAGGGAATGGAATCCCCAGTGAATTTTGAAGTTTTCCAGGGACTGAGTTTCAGCACTATTGGTGATATACCCTAAAATTTGAATTTATTATTATTATTATTATAAACATTTGTATAGCACCAGTCATGAGCTTGGTGCTGTACAGAAACATACAATAAACGCGGTCCCTGCCTGTGGCTTACAATCTAAAAGACAAGGAGGGGGAGACAGGGAGGGGGACAGTAGGAGAGACAGGGGAGAAGACAAACAAACATTCAAGCGGATGTGAAATCACAGGAGCATGTGCTTGGCTTCGTTACAATCAGGATGGTAGCAGCAGTCTGCAGAGGAGGGCAGACAGTAAGTATATGGGGAATGACTAGCAGGCAATGGGAAAGGCGGCAAGGAAAAGGTGGGTCTTGAGGAGGGATTTGAAGGAGCGGAGGGAGGGGGCAAGGCGGGTGTGGGTAGGGAGGGAGTTCCAGGCATGGGGGGCAGCAAGGGAGAAGGGT
>QEPC01002201.1:81273-103986 GCA_003113815.1 Sphenodon punctatus | reverse complement strand
GGCTTGGAGAACAGGATGGATGGTGACTCCATCGATGCAGATGGGCAGGTTAGAGGGAGAAGAAGGGGAGGGAGGAAAAATGAGGAGTTCGGTCTTGGCCATGTTGAGCTTGAGTTGACGTCGGGACATCCAGGCGGAGATGTCAGAGAGGCAGTTGACGAGACGTGAGTGGACAGAGGCAGAGAGAGAGGGGGTAGAAAGATAGAGTTGAGTGTCATCAGTGTAGAGATTATATTGGAGCCTTTGGGAGGCAATAATTTGCCAAGGGACAGGGTGTAAATAGAGAAGAGGAAACGGCCAAGGACAGAGCCTTGGGGGACCCCAACCAAAAGGGAGAGGGAGGAGGAGTTTGACTCGGGGAGTGAGACTTTAAAGGAGCGGCCAGAGAGGTAGGAGGAGAACCAGTCAAGGATGGAGCCATGGAAGCCCAGAGAGTAAAGTGAGTCCAATAGGAGCGAGTGGTCGACAGTGTCAAAGGCAGCAGAGAGGTCAAGGAGGTCAAGAATGGAGTAGTGGTGCTTAGATTTGGCGACAAGTAGATCATTGGTGATCTTGGCCAGGGCAGTTTCAGTAGAGTGGAGTGGGCGGAAGCCAGATTGGAAAGGGTCCAGGGAGGAGTTGGCAGAGAGAAGGTCCAGGCAGCGGGAGTAGACGACACGTTCCAGGAGCTTTGAGGCAAAGGGAAGGAGGGAGACTGGTCAGTAACTAGAAGGGTACCTTTTTTAAAAAAAGGAAAGAAAGAAAAGAAAATCTCATCTGTACTGCATGCTCATAAATATTTTCAGGATTGGGGCCATAGATTATGATGATCAGAGATACTATCGCTGCATTCACATGGGTCTCTTCACCTGCCTGTACACCTGGTAGTGGGAGTTTGCATTTCTGCATTTTAACTCTTCCCGTGTTTTCTCCCCTGCTTCAAAAGTTCCCTACCTGCTTCAAAAGTTACCATACAAACTACAGAGTGCTAATAGGTGTCCAATTATTAGGAATTAGTGCTGAAACTCGGTGTTCGAAATTACTCCATTTTTTACAAGTATTTTGGTATTTTACTTGGTTCTCCCAAATACCAAATAACAAAGGAATCAGCCTGATAATCAGTCCAGTACTCAGGTAAATCCTATGATGGGCACCATATGGGGCTTTTGTTGCAACATATGGGACTTTTCCTGGCACTATATAAGGGAACTCAGTACTTGGAAAATACTTGGCACTCAGTTTTATTTTTCTGAGTATTTTAATGAGTACCAAGTATCGCATGTTTGGTCGAGTTACCAATGACCAGCTGAACACTCGGAGCCCCTCTAGTCCCCTTCTGAAGCAATTAAGGCAAGCTGATATGTGAATTAATCACTTCATATGATCTGAGAATGTCAAACCTTACTTTTCCAGCTTAACTCTTGGGAGTTTTATTATTTATTTATGGCATTGAGCCAAACAGAAAATATAAAATAATTTACAATAATATTCAATTTCACAATCATAACAAAAATAAGCAGGGAAACAATACACCCAGCTCTTGGGAGTTGACCCACTTTATACTAGAGGTGTGCAAAATTGTTTTTAAAATTATATTACAATAATGAATTTGGTCATTTCGCTATTGTAATTATAATTATGAAAAGGAATTTAATAACTGCAAAATAATAAGAAAATATTTGAATTCATAATTATTTTGTTATTTCCTCACTATGGGACACATACTTTAGGCTGTAACCTTTTTGTTAAGTTTGGACAGGATGTAACTAACCCAAGGGAATAAGCCTGCCAAATTTCAGAAGGATTGTGTCAAGGTCCAGCCCTGGCAGCCCGGAGCCTCAAGTAGGTGGGCGAGCATGGCGTGGACCTGCCCCTCCCAGGCACATGGGCAGCCTGGGGGCGAGCGGCGTCACGGCACTCAAACAGAGGGGCATGGCATATCGTGGCATCGCAACGCTTATTGAGAGTTGCTGTACATTCTAGTGTGTTGTTGTACCCTTGTCTTCAGTGTGTGTCCCTGAGAGAGTCTGTGTGTGTTGTACCCTTGTCTACTCTTTAGTACAAATCCTGAGAGTATTGGTGTGTGTTGTAACATTGTCTTTAAAGTGTGTGTCTGTGAGTGTGCTTGGGTGTGAAAGATGTAGAAGGGCGTGTATGAGTGTGGGCCCCCCTTTCCCCGCCTTCCCCAGTGGATTTCCACTCCCAGTCCAAGTGTGAGACAGTGGTACGAGTGGGTTCCCTGGTGACCCGACACAATGACCCGCACCCCTAGAACCGGGACCCCTTCATGAACATGCCTATCCTTGGTGCCCCAAGGTGGTGGCCCTGGATCGTGCGTGATTATTGTCTGCATTGCTTGCCCTCCCCTGCCTTGTGTTGTACCCCTCCTTCCCCTTGCAGGATCCCTGTCCTCTCCACCCTGTGATAATCTAGGTTCCTCTCGTTCTAAGAAAGATTGCTCACACAAGATTGTGAGGGCTGTTTACTCTCGTGTGGAGTGCTTCCATCTAGTAGGTCTGGAGTATCCTTTTCTCTGGAGGGGCATACCCCAGGCCCTTCTTCCACCCCACCCAAACCTAACAGATTGGATGGAAGGTCCAAATTTTATAAGCATTAAGGTTTTTAATGCATTTATGGCTGTAACTTCCTTTCTGCAATTCCTATTTGGATGCAATTTAAATATAATATACCCCTTAACATAAGGGGTCATCTATCACAAACTCCTTGTCTTTACCTTCAAAGCTCTTCATGGCCTTGCTTCTCCCTATCTTTTTGCCCTCATTTCCAGCTATATTCCCACCTCGAACTTTTCTCCTCTACTGCCACCAGGGGCAGATGGTACCCTAGGGTGGGCAGATGCCTCCCCAAATGCTCCCCCCTCCCAGCAAACTCACTCTGCCACTGTGCTGCTTCATTGCTAGCAGGAAGCATCAGTGGATATTGGGACTTTTTGCACATGCTCAGTAATGCGGGGACCAACTTGGTTCTCTGGGGCTGCTGGAAAATGCAGTCCAGCAGCAGCCAGAGAGACAAGATGGTGGCCACATGATCTCAGGAGTTGAGGAAATGGGCCCCATGGAGGGAGGGCCAGAATGCAATGGTAGGGAGTGTTAGGGCGGGAGGGGATAGGGGTTACATGGGAGACTGTTGGGGGGAGGGGTTGTTTGTTGTTGTTTTAAAATTGTATTTTAATGTTTTAAATTATATTTTATATTTTTGTAAGCTGCCCTGAGCCTTCAGGGAAGGATGTGATAAAAATTTTAAATAAATAAAATAAGTAAATAAAATAAGGGAGGGGACAGCATGCCCATGATTAGGACCCAGAGAGCATGCTCCAGGTGCTGACCCATGAAGCAATGCTCTCTGGGACAACTGGGGTGGGGACAGGAAGGTTGCCTGGTTGAGCTCCACAGAGGAGGTCAGCCAATAGGCAGGAGTCTGAGGTGTGTTTGGGAAGATAATTCATATCACCCTGGGCATCCTGGCAGGTTGGGGGGACTTGGTGGAGTGGGCAGGAGCAGAGTGGGAGGTGTGGGACTTAGTCAGAGTGCTGCTGAGACTCAGAGGCTGGTTGAGTGAGCACAACAAGGGAGTGAGCCACGTCCACGAGCATCCTGCACATGTCTTCTTGACTGCACAATGTCTGGTAAGGTAAGGGTTAATATACTCCCCCCGGACTGAGGACCCCTCTTTTTGTTGCAGCCTGGTGCTGCTGGAATTTGGCGGGTTTGGGGTTTTTTTGGAAGGGGGGGCAGTTCTTGGGTTTCTTTGTTTTTTTGTGTGGCTTTGGGGGCAATCCTGGTTTGGGATTAAATGATCCTTAAATTTGGGTAAGCCCTTTTTACTTGATTTGTCATGGCTTTGCCCCTTTTACTGCACATTAAAAATTGGGGGCAATCCTGGTTTGGGATTGAATCCTGGGATTTGGCGGTGGGGGAGGAGAAATTGTTTTGTGGAGAAATATATGGTAGGGATGTGCTAACAGAATGCAGTTCGAATGTTCGGACGTTCGGACATTCGGTTCGAAACCCAAGTTCGGGTTCGGTTTTTCGGTTTGGCAGAGTTCGGTTTGGCTGAACTTGACTGAACATTCGAAAATAGCGCTATCGATACCGATATCGAATTTGAAGATTTTTTTCTGTATCGGTATTATTTGGCCCTGAAACAACCCCTAGTCTCCACCCCTGGTGCCAGGAAGTCTGCTCCTCAGCTGCCTCCCCCTTCCAGTCACATTTTTCCTGCCCAAAGTCACATTTTTCCTGCCCCCAAACTCATCCAAACTCACCCGAAAATGACCAAACTGTTCGGCCATTTTTGAGTTCGGCTTGGACGTTCGGTTTGGATGTCCAAACAGACCGAGTTCAGTCCAAACTCTGAACATCCAAACCGCGTTCACACATCCCTAATATATGGTAGGGACATGCAAACAGAACCAAGTTCAGAAATTCTGTTCGGTTCGGAAATTGAGTTTGGTTTGAAAGTTCGGTTCAGTCGACTGAACTATTTGAGTTCGGTTGAATTCCGAACTTCCGAATTGAATTTGTACATTCAAAACTGGGGGTTTTGGCCTTCCGAACTGGTTTGGATTCGACCAAACAGTTCGGTTGAATTCGAGTTCGGTTCGAAAGTTTGGTTCAGTCGACCGAACTATTCGAGTTCGGTCTGAACTCCGAACTTCCGAATCGCGTTCGCACATCTCTAATATATGGTTTGGGGTTTAATCCCCAGAGTGAGGAGGTCTGATTCATTTTTCTTGGCTTTGCTACAATTACAAAAAGTTATATTTTTGATGTACTTTGAATATTTAAATTGTTTGGGATGTTTTGTAGGTATTTCCTGCATTTTCCATGGATTTTAGTATGGATTTCTGTTTGGTGCCGCATGCTGGTACTAGTTGTGTGCTGGTAATGATTTATGCTTTTGCCACCATGATTTGGGTTTTTTTCTCTGGATTTTTCATGGGCTTTGGTGTGGTCTTTCTATTTTGAGAGTGCTCCTTTGTGGGTCTGGTTGAGTTCACTGCTACTGCTTCTAATTATCCTCTCTCAAACTCTGCATGCCCCCCCTCTTTGTAGCTTTCATAGATCTCTCGAAAGCATTTGATTCAGTAAATAGAGAGCGTCTCTGGGGTAAGCTGAGGAAAATGGGGATGCTGCCGGAACTGCTAGAGCTAATAGTGCAGCTCCATCAAGACACAAGGGCAGTGGTGAGGCTAAGCCTGAAGGGAAACCTTACGAGAGATTTCCCTTTAGAGCAGGGGGTTAGGCAGGGGTGCCTTCTGGCCCCATTTTTTAAAAAAATTATATATTGAGGACCTTGTTCCTACCCTTTCTATAGCCAATCCAATGCCACCGCAAATACAGGATAGACCACTGTCCTGTTTAATGTACGCGGATGACATTGTCATTTTTTCTCAGACTAGACGAGGGCTTCAACAAATGCTAACAGCAATGTATACTTACTGTCAAGCAAATGCCCTCTCTGTCAATATAGGAAAGTCTAACGTCATGGCTTTTGGCAGTTCCCGTATNCTCTGGGGCTGCTGGAAAATGCAGTCCAGCAGCAGCCAGAGAGACAAGATGGTGGCCACATGATCTCAGGAGTTGAGGAAATGGGCCCCATGGAGGGAGGGCCAGAATGCAATGGTAGGGAGTGTTAGGGCGGGAGGGGATAGGGGTTACATGGGAGACTGTTGGGGGGAGGGGTTGTTTGTTGTTGTTTTAAAATTGTATTTTAATGTTTTAAATTATATTTTATATTTTTGTAAGCTGCCCTGAGCCTTCAGGGAAGGATGTGATAAAAATTTTAAATAAATAAAATAAGTAAATAAAATAAGGGAGGGGACAGCATGCCCATGATTAGGACCCAGAGAGCATGCTCCAGGTGCTGACCCATGAAGCAATGCTCTCTGGGACAACTGGGGTGGGGACAGGAAGGTTGCCTGGTTGAGCTCCACAGAGGAGGTCAGCCAATAGGCAGGAGTCTGAGGTGTGTTTGGGAAGATAATTCATATCACCCTGGGCATCCTGGCAGGTTGGGGGGACTTGGTGGAGTGGGCAGGAGCAGAGTGGGAGGTGTGGGACTTAGTCAGAGTGCTGCTGAGACTCAGAGGCTGGTTGAGTGAGCACAACAAGGGAGTGAGCCACGTCCACGAGCATCCTGCACATGTCTTCTTGACTGCCCAATGTCTGGTAAGGTAAGGGTTAATATACTCCCCCCGGACTGAGGACCCCTCTTTTTGTTGCAGCCTGGTGCTGCTGGAATTTGGCGGGTTTGGGGTTTTTTTGGAAGGGGGGGCAGTTCTTGGGTTTCTTTGTTTTTTTGTGTGGCTTTGGGGGCAATCCTGGTTTGGGATTAAATGATCCTTAAATTTGGGTAAGCCCTTTTTACTTGATTTGTCATGGCTTTGCCCCTTTTACTGCACATTAAAAATTGGGGGCAATCCTGGTTTGGGATTGAATCCTGGGATTTGGCGGTGGGGGAGGAGAAATTGTTTTGTGGAGAAATATATGGTAGGGATGTGCTAACAGAATGCAGTTCGAATGTTCGGACGTTCGGACATTCGGTTCGAAACCCAAGTTCGGGTTCGGTTTTTCGGTTTGGCAGAGTTCGGTTTGGCTGAACTTGACTGAACATTCGAAAATAGCGCTATCGATACCGATATCGAATTTGAAGATTTTTTTCTGTATCGGTATTATTTGGCCCTGAAACAACCCCTAGTCTCCACCCCTGGTGCCAGGAAGTCTGCTCCTCAGCTGCCTCCCCCTTCCAGTCACATTTTTCCTGCCCAAAGTCACATTTTTCCTGCCCCCAAACTCATCCAAACTCACCCGAAAATGACCAAACTGTTCGGCCATTTTTGAGTTCGGCTTGGACGTTCGGTTTGGATGTCCAAACAGACCGAGTTCAGTCCAAACTCTGAACATCCAAACCGCGTTCACACATCCCTAATATATGGTAGGGACATGCAAACAGAACCAAGTTCAGAAATTCTGTTCGGTTCGGAAATTGAGTTTGGTTTGAAAGTTCGGTTCAGTCGACTGAACTATTTGAGTTCGGTTGAATTCCGAACTTCCGAATTGAATTTGTACATTCAAAACTGGGGGTTTTGGCCTTCCGAACTGGTTTGGATTCGACCAAACAGTTCGGTTGAATTCGAGTTCGGTTCGAAAGTTTGGTTCAGTCGACCGAACTATTCGAGTTCGGTCTGAACTCCGAACTTCCGAATCGCGTTCGCACATCTCTAATATATGGTTTGGGGTTTAATCCCCAGAGTGAGGAGGTCTGATTCATTTTTCTTGGCTTTGCTACAATTACAAAAAGTTATATTTTTGATGTACTTTGAATATTTAAATTGTTTGGGATGTTTTGTAGGTATTTCCTGCATTTTCCATGGATTTTAGTATGGATTTCTGTTTGGTGCCGCATGCTGGTACTAGTTGTGTGCTGGTAATGATTTATGCTTTTGCCACCATGATTTGGGTTTTTTTCTCTGGATTTTTCATGGGCTTTGGTGTGGTCTTTCTATTTTGAGAGTGCTCCTTTGTGGGTCTGGTTGAGTTCACTGCTACTGCTTCTAATTATCCTCTCTCAAACTCTGCATGCCCCCCCTCTTTGTAGCTTTCATAGATCTCTCGAAAGCATTTGATTCAGTAAATAGAGAGCGTCTCTGGGGTAAGCTGAGGAAAATGGGGATGCTGCCGGAACTGCTAGAGCTAATAGTGCAGCTCCATCAAGACACAAGGGCAGTGGTGAGGCTAAGCCTGAAGGGAAACCTTACGAGAGATTTCCCTTTAGAGCAGGGGGTTAGGCAGGGGTGCCTTCTGGCCCCATTTTTTAAAAAAATTATATATTGAGGACCTTGTTCCTACCCTTTCTATAGCCAATCCAATGCCACCGCAAATACAGGATAGACCACTGTCCTGTTTAATGTACGCGGATGACATTGTCATTTTTTCTCAGACTAGACGAGGGCTTCAGCAAATGCTAACAGCAATGTATACTTACTGTCAAGCAAATGCCCTCTCTGTCAATATAGGAAAGTCTAACGTCATGGCTTTTGGCAGTTCCCGTATGAAATTTAAGTGATCACTGGGTGGGCAAGAGTTAGCCACAATACAACAGTACACATATCTTGGAGTAGTATTCACCTCTCAAAATTCCTGGTATCAGAAAAACAACAGACAAATTACCAAGGCAAAACAAATTGTGGGAGGCCTCCTTAGATTGTATCATGCAGCCCATGTGGCATCGATAAAACAGCTGCTAGATATTCTACAGACTAGATTATTGCCTCCCTGGCGTATGGAGGTGAAGTAACTGCCCCTGGATATGTGCGTAATATGGAAATTCCACAGAATCAATTTCTGCGTACAATTCTAGAAGCTCCAAAGGTGACACCCCTCACTATGCTTATATTGGATACTGGAATGTTGTTCGTATTAGCTCAATTAAATCTTAGATTCCTCACTTTTTGGGATAAAGTGGCAAGAGGAGAAATGGGTCTGACACAGAACTGCAATTTTGAGCAGAAGCATCGTGGATGCCCGTGGATTTCACACTTAAAGAAATTGACTGGCATAATTCCCCTCACAGTGAATGGTACTGGGATTCCAGGGAGCATCGAGATCCCAGACCACAGATTACCTAAACAGGAACTTAGAATACGTCTAAAAAAGTGGGCCCATGCAAAGGACTTTGAACTTCTTGCTCAAAACAAAGTTTTGCTGTACTATCCAAGGGTTAAAACGGAGGCCAGGTTGGAATTGTATCTGCAGCAGCTTCAGGACCCTAGGCTTAGGAGAATGGCAATGCAATTCCGCTTTAATCTGTTTGAGACAACAGAGGTTAGGGGGAGAAGAGAACGAGTCCCTAAAGAGGAAAGAACATGCAGGAGATACCCAGATGTGATAAAGACCCTCCATCTCCTATTGCAGTGCCCACAATATGCTGAGCTTAGGAAACTGTGGTTGAGTTCTGTGGTAACCACGGAAATAGCTTCCCCAGAAGAGACTTATGAACTGCTAATAGCTTCTATGGATATGTCAACAATTAAAACAGTGGCTATGTTTCTCCTAGTGCTAGGTCGAGAGGGCAGAGTTGCTTGAGAAGGGTCGGCTCCCTGCCCTTTTGAACTTTGAATTTGCTATATTTGGATATTATATATGTAGGATTTTAGGTTTTCTCTGTATGATTATTTTATTGAAAAGTAGAGAGTTTTATTTATTTATTTATTTATTTATTTATGTTTTTATTATGTATATTTTGTGATGTGTTGTGTTGATGTATACTTTATATAGCAAATTTGCTGAAATAAACTAAACTATATTGGTATTGCATGCCCCCTCTCCCCCCTCCCCCTGGCTTGTGAAAAGGGTTAGATAGGTTTGGTTGAGGGTGTGTTTTATTACAGTCTAATAAATCTTCTTTGAGTCCAAGATCCATATTCAGTGTGGGTTTTTTATGCATTGGTATTCCATAGCAATGTCACAATTCTGGTTGGCCCCACCTACCATTGGCCCCACCTACTGCTCCACCAGCCTTAGAACCCACTAGTCACCACTGACTGCCACCATCCTCACCTGCTCCAGGGTCTCCCGATTTCGAAATCAACTTTTCCCTTTCAACCATAGTGAAAGGGAAAAGACTGGCCTTTGCAAGTTATATGCCTGAAACTTCCTTCCTGAACACATGTTCTGCTCCCTCCCAACCTTCAAACCCCTCCTAAAATCCTACCTCTTCCATGAGGCTTTCCCTAGCTCCTCATTCCCTAGATTGCCCTACAGTGGGCATTTTTATACACACCTTAAAGTGCTGGTCTTTCAATCTTCTGGGTTTACAAGTCCACAAGTAACTTAAGTTCTGGATGCATTCTTCACACACACACTCTGCCCTGAGGCAGTTCGTGGATGCATTCTTCACACAAACACTGCTCCTAGGCAGCCTAAAGTAGCCGCAGCTGTAGATGTGAGGGTCTGCCATGGAAACCAAATGACCACAGCTGCCTGGAGTAAAGCAGTTTACCATGAGAACTTTTTACACACAAAAGTTCTGGGAGAAGTTCTATGCAAATGTTCAATGAGCCAGGGTGTTTTCAGACGTGACGGGGCCAGTCGGCCCCGTCACGAAAACAATAAAATCATCCCCCACCGGGACAACCCTGTCACGCCCTAACAGATGTGCCAGGGGATCCCGGTGGGGAATTGGGGAGGGGGCAGGGCTGCATGGCGTAACGTGTGGCCGCACGGCCCCGCCCCTTCCATGCTCCCCGCCGCCCGTCCTCTGGGGAGACGGGCGGGCGGTGGGGCCAATACCGACGCAGTGTCTGGCCGAATCCGCCACGGCCTGGAATTCCGCCGGTGTTTCCGGGCCATGGTGACCGACCAGACATTACTTTTCTTTGATCCCCGCTGGGGATCACTTTCACCACACTTCCCGGGGAATTGGTGCAGCTAGCCTGGGAAGTGTGGTTGAAACTGACCCCATGTGGGGATTGAGCATGGTGAACATCTGGCGGTCACCAAACAGACGTGCGAGTCACAGTGGGTGAAAACAGACATGACGCTAACCACCCTTTAACCACCCTTGGTGGTTATTTATGTATGTTGCAGGGCTGTATTGGTGCCCTATGCAGCCCTGAAACATGCATAAATGACCACCAAGGGTGGTTAAAGGGTGGTTAACGTCATGTCTGTTTTCACCCAGTGACCACAGGTGGGTATTCACCGTGGTTCACTGTGATCTCGTAATGTCTGAAAATACCCCCAGATGTTTACGATCTGGGTGAGTGATTTAGACACAGAAAGTTCAGGATATAACAGCAAACATGCAGGAGAAATGTGTGTGTAAAAAACACCCATTGTCTCAAACTTCAGGATCCCCTCCTCCACTTGGAACTAAGCTAAGCAAGTGCACCTACAACGTTTCAATTTTATAATTGTATCCCTGTTAACACTGAAATGAGATCTCATACAAATGAGAGGTTTCATTGAAATTCAGGTTCTTGGTCCATAGGGACAAAGTGAACATGCCCTGCCACCTGAGTACTAAAATCCACTGAATCCTTACACACCATAACTTTCTGATCTTAACCACCAGACCGCATGTGCTGCTCCACTGAATATCACTTTAACACAACAGTGTAATTGTAATTGATCTAGTTTTGGGCGGGAATGTCCATAGGGAGCATTAACCAAGGGTAGGATTAACTTACACTCCAGATGAGATGGCTTCCCTGTGGAAATACAATTGGATGGCCGTTTTTCTGGATGTCAATACAATAACACTTAAAGTCAAAATATGGGGCAGTCAATTTCAGTCACCACTGGCTAAGAAGAGAAGAAGAAAAAAAACAAATAAGAAATAATAAATGTACTATATCCAAGAGATCCATCATAATAGCCGTGTCTAAACTCTGAGGCGATTACAGTGGCTAGATGTTACAGAGAGAGGTGCTATAACAAAAAGAGTGGGGAGAGGGAAAGTATTTTTTAAATAATGACCAATTTAAGGCATTCAAACTAGCACTTTAGAAGGAGTGATTTCATGTTTTTCATTATTAATTGTAATGTTTTCTGTACATCAAAAATTGCGGTACATTGTTGCTATCTAAATACTTTGTTCCACATTAAATTTCTTTTATCAGTGCTAATTAGAATTACAAGAGAACCCAGGGGTATTTTTTTTCCCCTCCTGGTTCGGTTGTTTTGAAAATCTGGATGCTTCTATGGTTTCTGATTTTTGGTTTTGTATTTTCCCCACTGAATTTTATTTATTTATTTATATATTTATTTCCTTATATTTATATGCCACCCCCTCCCCCATGCCTACAGCATCTTGGGGCGGCTTCCAACATAGTATAAAACAATTTTTTAACATAAAAAGTCCACAACATCTAAATTAAAACAAATTTAAAACACACACACACACACCCATAGAAGTTAATGGGAAACGTTCCCATTGGAGTCAATGGGAAGGGAAACTGAACCATTAAAAAAATTAAAAAGCTCTCCCCCCCCCAAAAAAAATAATCTGTCAGGACAGTGGGTCTGACCTCCTCCAACCCTGGGATTTCTGCCATGTACTTATCAGCCTTGGAGGGCTTGATTGAAGCTCCACCAGCCTGCTGCTGCTGCTGCTACTGGGTGGGGGGGCCTCCCAGCAGGCTCCCTTGCCTCGTCAGGCTCCCTTGCCATGTTGTGCTGCCGAGCTCCCTGCTCTGCAGCACATATGTTTGAAATGGCCACTTGGGCCTTTTTGTGCATGTGGTATGAGCAGTGGCAGCCAGCCATGTGATTCCTACTCTGATTCCTACTTTTTATGATTTGTTTTTGACTGTTGTAAGCTGCCCCGAGCTGTCTGTGGCAGAAGGGGCGGGGTAATAACTTAAATAAATAAATAAATAAAATAGACATTGTGGGCATGGGGAGTGGCCTTTGCAAGTCACAAGTACTGGCCAGGAGTGCTAGGGAGCCCGGGTTACCCAGAGGTTATGCCTGGGGCATATAACTTGCAAAGGCCAGTCGGCGCGTTTCTCCCTCCCTCATGACCTGTGTCAGGGGGAGTACATGGTATGGTAGCTGCCTTTGTGGCAACCGATAGCATGCCTATTTGAATCCCTCCCCATGCACTCCACCTGCTCTGCAACAACAACACCTGGCAGTAATGGACACACACACACACCCCATCACCTTGCTTGTTTGAAAATGCCCATTGTTGTTGTTGCCATTTTAATCCTAAATGGAGGCAAAGTAGTTCAGGTGATATATTTTATTGGACCAACTTCTGTTGGTAAGGGTATGCATGTCTGAGGGAGGACCACATGGGCCCTCGGGCATGTAAGAAGTAGGAATGTGCGAATGCAGTTCGGATGTTTGGGGATCAGCCTGAATTCAGCCATTTAGGATGGCCTAACCAAACGGCTGAACCGAATGCCAAAAACCCCAAACAGTTTGGCCACGTACGGATGAGTTCTGGTGGCATTCGGGCAGGAAAAACCCTGGCTAGCAGGCCCGGGAGGGGGGGGTATGCTGAGGTGGGGTGGAGAGGCTTAGACTAGCAGCCAGTCTGCCCAGTCACCATTCCTCTTTTCCTCAGACCACTGGCTTTGCAGTCTGCGATTGGCCACAGGTTAGGCTTCACGGAGCCAATTAGGGATGTGCGAACAGGATGGAGTTTGGATGTTTGGCCATTCAGACTAAAAACTTAGTTTGGGTTTGTGGGTTCGGTCCAGGGGGGTTCGGAACCCCCAAAGGTTTGGTGGAGTTCAGACCCACCGGTAGGCTTGGAGCACTCCAGGGACCCCCAGAGGGGCCTGTGGTGATATGTCAGGCTGTTGGAGACACAGCAGCAGCAGCAGCAGAGACTGGGAAGGCTTGGTGTTTGGCACCCTGGGTTGCCCAGGCAGGCAGGCTCGGCACTTGGCCCCTGGGGAAGACGGTGGCACCACAGCTGGCCATCAGAGACCCAGCAGCAGCAGAGACCAGGCAGGATTGGTGCCTGGCACTCCGGGTTGCCTGGACAGGCAGGCTTGGTGCTTGGCCCCTGAGGATGCCTGTGATGCCAGGGCTGGAAGGCTGTCTGAGACCCAGCAGCAGCAACAGAAGCATCAGAGACCAGAAAGGCTTGGTGCTTGGCACTACAGGTTGCCTGGGCATTCAGGCTTGGCACTTGGCCCCTGGGGATGCCTGTAGAGCCAGGGTTGGCTCTCTGAGACCCAGAAGCAGAAGCAGCAGCAACACAGGCTGAGAAGGCTTGGAGCTTGGTGGCTGGCACCCATCGGGGCAGGGCATTGTAGAATGGCATCGGTGGAGTGGCGGCAGAGGCCTGTGTAGGGCTTGGTGACCGGCAACCCTACTTGGCCTGGCATTACAGGCTGGCAACAATGGAGCAGCGGCAGAGGTCTGGCCATGGCTTGGTGGCTGGCACCCCTGCTTGGCCAGGCATTG
Source organism: Sphenodon punctatus (assembly GCA_003113815.1). NCBI lineage: Eukaryota > Metazoa > Chordata > Lepidosauria > Sphenodontia > Sphenodontidae > Sphenodon > Sphenodon punctatus. The sequence continues at coordinate 90,061 of QEPC01002201.1, read as the reverse complement.
CAGGCTGGCATCGGTGGAGCAGCGGCAGAGGCCTGGCCAGGGCTTGGTGGCTGGCATTCTTGCTTGGCTGGGTGATGCAGGCTGCCAGGCATCGGTGGGTCAGTTTCAGACAACGAAGTGGAATGACAGCCCTCTCTGCCTGGAACGTAGGCCCCAGAACCCTGACAGTGGGTTCTGGGGCTGGAGTGACTGGCTGCTTCTTGATGCAGTGGAATGACAGCTCCCCGTGAACAGAATGATGCCCCAGAACCCTGATGGTGGGTCCTGGGACAGGAGTGACAGCTTCTAGATGACATGGATGGACAGCCCCCCATGCCTGTAACATAGGCCCCAGAACCCTGATGGTGGGTCCTGGAGCTGGAGTGGCTGGTTGTTTCTGGATGCAGTGGAATGATAGCTACCTGTGAGTGAAATAAAGGCCACAGAACCCTGATGGTAGGTCCTGGGACTAAAGTGGCAGCTTCTAAATGAAGTGGAATGATGGCTCCCCGTGAGTGGAATGACGGTCCCAGAACCCTGACAGTGGGATCTGGTTAAACTAATATATGAATGGGACTGAGATCATCATAAAACACCACTCCAATGTGGTACAGAACAAACTTTATTGAAACAAGCACACCTTGGTTTTCTATTCTTGACAGGATTATACTACACACACAGTATTATACAGATAGTCCCCAGATAAAGATATCTTACGTGTCCTGTGACTGGTCAAATCCTGGAAGCCTGCAGACTAATTCAGGGGAAAGACTGAGAGGGGGCCCTTTGGATGCTGGAGAGTAGAGCTGCTGGTGAGTGAGGATAAGTTGTGATCCATGTGTAGAAGGTCTGGAAGGGAGTGAAGTCACATGATTCACCAAATTGGTGACCACAAGCCCTCACCCAAAGCCATGTTGCATGACCTGGTCTTTTATACAGTTCTGGAGTATAGTTCAGTAATAGGAAGATGCCATGTCATGGTGACATCACACAGTTCTTTGGCATACCAGAAGAGGGTCTTCCTGGGAGAAAGGGCTCTGAGCATATTAGCATCTTTATCTTTATCTTTCCTTGGGCAGTTGAGGATCATCATCTCCAGCAGATGAAAACCTTCAAATATTTGGGTATTCACTTCCATGCCCAGGGGAGCTGGAAGTTTCATCATCATCAAGTATCTGCAGCTGCCAAGGGAGTAACCCATGCCATTTTAAGATTTTTTTGGTGGGAGGGCAGGAAGAATGTAGACCTGACCCTAGAAGTTTTTAATACTAAAGTGAAGGCTTCATTCCTGTATGGAGAGGAGCTATGGGCCCCCTTCTCTGGGCAAGATCTTAATTCCTTGCAGACTTTTTTTCTTAAGGCCCTCCTCAGAGTACCGAATGGTACACCTGTGGCGGCAATGCAGCTTGAGTGTGGATTAAGGAGTTGAGTTATGGCTGCTTGGGAGCTTGTTTTACATTTCTGGCTCTGACCAAATCTCCAAACAGAGGTTTATTAATTTGCATGATCAAAGACTCTTATGTGTCTCCTTGGGAAAAGGCAGTTCGGAAACAACTGCTATAATTTGGCTTCTCTTTAAATTACTTTAGTGAGAAGCCCTTAAAAGTAGCTAGAACAGAGATTAAAACAAGAATTCAGGACCTGGACAGACAGATGGATGTGGCTAAGTCAGGAAGTACTACCCATCTCAGGGGCTAAAATCTTTGGGCACCAGAGTTAGGCAAGATGGCCACTTATCTCTCCGACTCTTATTAATTCCAAGAAAAAAATGTATTTCTTTGTGCTCAATTCAATGCCCTGCCTACGAAGGTTCTTGAGAGCCATTTCTTAGGAATTGATTATGGAGACCGTCTTTGTCCCTTTGACATGTTAACCACGGAATCCACCCACCATATACTTTTTGGATGTCAGTTATATAAGCCTCTTAGAGAAACATTTCTGAAGCATATTTTTGCTAAATATCCAGGTAGAACAGAGCAGGGAATGTTGAAAATTGTCTTATTATTATTATTATTATTATTATTATTATTAAACATTTACATTGCACCAGTAGTGTGAACTGGTGCGGTACAGAACATAGAAATAGATGCAGTCCCTGCCTGTGGCTTACAGGCAGGGACCGCGTCTATTTCTATGTTCTGTACAGCACCAGGTTACACTACTGGTGCTATATAAATGTTTGATACCTCTCCTGATATCACTGGGATGTTTGTGAAATTCTTAAAATTAGCCATAATTTGTAGACATAGGTTCTTGGAATCCAAACGTCTAGGACAAATTTACATAGACATAAATGGGTAGCCTGGATTGGTTTGGCTAACATGGGATAATAGAAATGGTATTGGCCACCGCTTGTACTAGCTTGTCTGGATATGGATGGTAATTAATAGATATATTACTGGAGGGTGGAGATTTGGGGGGCTGTATTAAATCTCCCCCTTTTAATTGTTTTATTGCTTTATTGTTTTGGGATATGTTTATACTTCTATGTATATCAGATATGCTGATATGATTTTTTTTTATTGTTTATTTTGTGACAATGGCAATGACCACTGGTCACACCAAATAAACTCGAACTTAACTTGACTTGACTATCTTTAGTTGATTGTTCTTTCCTGACCTGGAAATTGGTAGTAGAGTTGCAAATGTCCCACTTGTTTGTTCACAATGGGTTTTGTTTGTCAACCCTAGGTGTTCAGCAGGATGCTTGTTAAGCATATGTGGCAGGGCCAGGAGCAGGCACTTAAGTGTCTGGCTATGCCTTTGTCCCATTCTCAGTATGCTGAGGGTGCCTTATCCTCATGTTGAGTCTCTTGAATTTCATCACAATCTCAGGCCTGCTTTCTGTTCTGAGCCCTCTTGCTCCTCTTTGCCTTTGCTTGACCAAAGTTAGATCTGGCTTTATCCAGGCCAGGAGAAGAGAAGATATCAATAAAACTATATTCTATCGCTACACTGGGACTGGAGTGGCTGGCACCCCTACTTGTCTGGGTGTTGCAGGCTGCCAGTCAGGCATTGGTGGAGCAGTAGAGGCCCACCCAGGGCTTGGTGGCTGGCACCCCTGTTCGGCCATGCGTTACAGGCTGGATGACATTGGTGGAGCAGTGGCAGAGGTCTGGCAAGGGCTCAGTAGCTGACACCCAGATCAGCTTGGCATATCCACCCAGGATGTAACCTGTCCCATTGAAAAAAAAAATAATCTCAACCAATAAAAAGCCAAACTCCATTGACGTCTTATATGTACGTCATTGGAAAATTACTCTAACATGTGTATTGCATGTTATACATGTCCAGCGGAGCTTTTCCGGGTGGTGAAAGGTTTGATCAGTCCTGCCTGTCTCCACCTGGACCTGAAGCAATCCAGTGACCGCTGTGACCGGTTTATCGAATACTTTGTAGATAAGATTGCTCGCATCCGCCACAATTTCAGTTCCACAGTTATTGCAGAGGATCATCTTGGGGCTATGGATGCCCCGTCCCGTCCTGTTTTGTGGGATCGGTTTCAGATGGTATCGCCTGCCGATGTGGAGTTCTTGTTGGGATCTGTTCATGCCACCACTTGTGAACAAGATCCTTGCCCTGCCCATCCTGGCTGGTGAAAGCCAGCCAGGAGACGCTATGGCTATTGCTGGCTGGGGTGGTTAGTGCTTTCCTTCAGGAGGGCAGGGTATCTGAATGCCTGAAGGAGGCTGTGGTTAGGCCCCTGCTCAAGAAACCATCTCTTGATGCTGATGCTCCTGCCAGTTATCGGCCGGTCTCTAACCTTAAAAGGGAAGGTTATTGAATGGGCTGTGGCATGGCAGCTCCAAGAACACCTGGACCGCACCGGTTTCCTTGACCACTCTCAGTCCGGGTTTTGGCCTGGGTATGGTATGGAGACTGCATTGGTGGCCTTGGTTGATGATCTCTGTCTGGCATTGGACCAGTCTGGTCAGACCTTACTGGTCCTGCTAGACCTTTCGGCTGCATTTGACACAGTCAATCATGAGGCATTGGTGACTCGCCTGTGGGACTGTTCTGGGATTGATGGGACGGTCTTGGACTGGTTTTGTTCATTCCTGGCCGGGAGAACGTACCGGATGATTTTGGGGGAGTGTACGTCTTCCCTCCAGGACTTCACGTGTGGAGTCCCGCAGGGTGCCATTCTGTCTCCCTTCTTGTTTAACTTCTTTATGCAGCTGTTAGGGGAGATCATGAGAGGGTTTCAGGCCATGCAGTGTCATCAGTATGCTGATGACACTCAGCTCTACCTCTCTTTTTCCATTGACCCAGGCCATGTAGTCTCTTTATTTTCCCAGTGCCTGTTGGCTGTGGGGGCTTGGATTAGGTTGAGCCACCTGCAGCTGAATCCTGACAAGATGGAGGTGATGTTTTTGGGTGAGGGTATGGGGGGCCTGGGAGTGATTGAATCTCCTCTTGTGGGGGGGGAGGGTTCACCCTCCCATGGTCTCGCAGGTACGGCATCTGGGTGTGCTTCTCGATTCACGGCTCAGTCTGGAATCTCAGGTTGTGGCCGTGGCAGGGAGTGCGTTTCAGCATTTACATCTTGTCCGGTGGCTTCGGCCATATCTCTCAGACTCTGACCTTGCCACTGTCATCCATGCCTTCATCACCTTGAGGCTGGATTACTGAAACACGCTCTACGTGGGGCTGTTCGAGAAGCTGGTCCAGAGGCTGCAGCTGGTGTAGAATGCAGTGGCCCGTCTCCTTACTGGGGTGGGCCGCAGGGAGCACATGACACCTGTGCTCCAGGCTCTGCACTGGCTACCTATAAAGCACTGGGCTAGGTTCAAGGTGCTGGTTTTGACCTTTAAAGCCCTTCATGGCCTGGGTCCTGCCTATCTGTGGGATCACCTCACTCCCCATGTGCCCGTGCAACCCCTGAGATCATCCGTGGGGGCCTTTTTGAAGGTTCCCCAGCTGAGACGGGTGGCCACTGATGTGAGATTTTTTTCAGTGGCTGCCCCCGTGCTGTGGAATTCGCTCCCGGAGGAGGCTTGGTTGGCTCCCACCCTCCTGTTATTTCAACATTTGTGTAAGACCTGGCTGTTCTGCCAGGCTTTTGGCGAGGGGGAGGAGGGGGGGGGTAGGGTTTGGGAGGGAGGGTGAGTTTTATGATTTGTTTTAAAATTTGTTTTTTTATTGTTAAATCTTTTGTGTTGTTCACCGCCCTGAGCTACCTTTGGGCAGGAGGGGTGGGATACAAGTTTTAAATAAATAAATAAATAAATAAAAAACATTACTACATTGCAGTTTACTGGTTCTTAATGAAAACAACACAATTTTTGGATATCAGTGTCCATTATCTCTTATTCATTCATCCTGTTGACTACTCAAGTAGATGCCAGTTAGGCCAAGGTCCCTAAAATCCATCAAACATCTACCTGGGTTAAACAATCCTGCTCTGTCACCAGCACTTCAACTCTAATACACTTTAAACTCTAACACACTTTAAAATCTTTTTAAATTAAACTAAAACTCCTACATAAAGCATACTATGTCTTATCAAGTCATGATGCACTACATAAATGAATACATGATATCTGATTAATATGTGTGTAAATATATGAATAACTATCCAGGACTCAAGCCTGAACCTATCAACTCAAAAGCCTGGGCAACAGATCCTCCCCTTCATGGGTTAAAGACTTTAAATCCCGTCAAATCTCACAGTTATCATAAATTGACATTAATTCTTCATACAGTCGCTCCTCCATTGGTCTTATGGGATTAATTTGTGTTCGAGGTTGTGATGAAGTTGGGTTATGATGTGTTTGAGCCTGAACCTGTTGAAGATGTGCCTCTGAGTAAGGTGACATACATATATTTGGTATGTATGCAATGGTTACAGTTTGTGTTTGCGTAGGTGATGGTAATGGAGGTGTTGGAGGAATATGAAATGGAATCCTTTCTTTTAATCCTCTACCATACACCTTACAAGATAGACAGGTCAACCAAAGTAATATAACCACAATAGTTAACCACATCAAAACTGTATTTATGGAAACCTCCAATTGTGTCTCATTCTGTGGATTGGCAATGACAAAATCTCCAATTATGTGGTCCAGATTGATTTGGGCATCTCTTGCAGTGGTTTCAATATTAACCAAATCAATATTATTTCTGATCATTAAGTTTAGCAAATCCAAAGATAATAAAGGGATAGAATGGAAAAAAATATCAAATCCGTTAAGCAAATTCTGACAAGTTGGAAAAACATTAATAATGGAAACATTATCTTGATCATGTACTAGAAAAGTTATTGTTGACCCAATTGAAAAAGGTAAAGTAGGGAAAAAGCAAATTTTTAATTTGACAAACTCTATCTCCATGCATATAAGATGGTCTGTTGGTTGTCACACAATATTCACCATTGCCTGCTGGAACCAATTGTTCTTGTGGTAGTTTCCAAACTTTAAGTTGAAATGGGCAAGAACTAGTATGATTTCCATATCTGGTGATGTTATTCTTCCATCCACATATAGGAGTGCCCACTTTGAACACCTTTCCTCTACAGATATAATTAAGACTATGCAAGACACAATATCGAGTGTTTGGGATTGTCCAGGCTTCAAATTCATGGTGGTACATCATCAATTGTGGAACTTTCACCTTTTCTATATAAATATTATCGTCTAGATAGCCCAAAGAATGTATATCCAGAATATTAGTGAAAACATTTCATTCTGGGTTAAAAACAGGCAATGAAACAGAAAAAGATACCCTTACGGTATTATTAAAGGTACAAGCCTTTTCTTTTCTGCAAGAAAATATAGTTGGATGAGGAGTAACAATACTCAACTCTTGAATCAAAGCACGAGGTATTTTGTAATAATTCCTTAAACAATTAGACAATTGGGTCTCTTGAAAGTGTTTTAAATGAGCCTGCTCAAAACAAGCAGAACAGTACCATGTTTGTAACTCTTCATCACTAAACACTTCAGGTAAGTGACTATTACGGATTGATCATAACATTTCAGTCAAATTTCATATCATATGTTGTCCAAATGTGGTACATACAATTTAGTTACCTATAATTACTTTACGATAATTTATTTTTTTCTGAATTCATTGGTTTAATTTTATCTCAGTCAAATTTAACAAATTTGCAAACTCATGTATATTAGTACACCATAAATTTAAGTTCTTTAGCTAATCCTTCTAATCCCTGGAATGTAGGGTGGAAGACTGAATGAGTTTCTTCCCTTATAATGAAATCTATGTGCTTCCGCAATGTGGCAATATTATCACATTTATTCCTGTGCCAATTGTTCCTGAGGCAGCCCCAATCCAAGAGAGAATGTCTGTGGCACTTCTCTTTTGTCTATGTGTAGATCTATGGGATAATTTTAGATATAACCTTTTTTGTCATACGTGTATTGCTGGTGGGTAACTATTTCATCAGTCAGCAAAACTGAATAAAAATGGGCAATTTTGGTATGTTTACAATATTTAAATTCTTTCATGCTCCATTGAGAAAAAATTAATACGATTGGAATGTGGATATACGAAACTTCACTGATCAAAATTTCATCTGATGGAGATGTAACCAAACCAGTCTGATCCCTAGGAAAAAGAGTAGGACAAACATAATCAGTATCATTAACTTCATTTGATTGTAAGTTAAAATCAATGTGCTTCCATACCACCAATTGGTAATAACAATTAAAGATCTTTCCTGGGTTGAGCATATTTCCCGGAGGGTATGTATGGTTGCCTCATAAATCTCTGTATCTTACTTGGTTATTTTATTTATGGCCAGTCTATGCAAAACATGATGGTCTGTTATATTCTGGTCACACTTAGCCCTGTTCCTAGTGTCAATAAAAGGAAGATTTCCTCTATTGGTCTGCCATACCAGTTTTCCATTAATTGTATGACACACTATTCCAATATGGTCTCCCAAATGATTAATTTTGGAGTCTATTTGTATGGCCGGTGATATAGTGGAGTGTGATATGAAAAAAAGTAAACTTTTCCACCTTCCAGAACTTCATACAATTTATCTCCACAGAAAATCTTGGTTTGAATCGCAACCTGAGACATGACTGATATTAATATTCCAATAGGTGAATTCTCTAACTGAATGTTACTCTTATGAATTTCTAAATTTTCCTTATAGAACAATCTCTCTTGACTGTAATGATGCATAAGGCAGATGTAATGATGCATAAGGCGGATGAGAGGCAAGCAGACTGAGGCAGGGTTCCAGCTTGACAACTTGGGCGGACAGACCCCGGAGGCAGCGTGGCATGAAAGTCAGTAGGGAAGGCATTCTGGGACTGTGGCAGGGCACTCAGATAGTCTGACAAAGACTGTGCAGCACGCGAGAGAGAGCTCCAGTCACATAGGTGGGCCGAGATCATCTAGGTAGAGGCCGACTGCCAGGCTTACAGATTCCTAATGCCATCCTGAGTCGTGAGTTCAGTCAGATAAGCTGGCAGAGGCCATCTAGTATGAGAGATGGGGGGGCAGGGCGGGCGCTGGGCATTGGGGGGAAGGGACACACCAGCAGCACACCAGCAGCAGCCCAGATTGAGGAAGAGCCCCATCCCAAGACTGCCCCTGGCATGGGATGGCATGTGCCACTGAACTATCAATCCGTGTCCAGGGGCAGCTTGGGTAATCCCAGCTGTGGAAGGTTTGCCTTCAGGAAGAGCAACTGCTCCACCAAGTTGGTCCCCAGTCTCAGGCGGTGCGGGGAGCAAATCTCCCCCGCAATGGAAAACACCCGCTTGCTGGGGACACTGGTTGGTGGGCAGGACAAGAGACACTTGGCCACTTTGGACAGGGCCGGCCACATGTTGGT
>QEPC01002201.1:41273-76273 GCA_003113815.1 Sphenodon punctatus | reverse complement strand
ATCCCAGCTGCTGATGCTGCTGCTGGTCCTGCTGCTATCCCTCCACCACCTCCATTTGCAGCACAACCACCACCTCGACCTGCACCTCCTCCGCCTCCTCCTCCTCCTCCTGCCTTGCTCTCTCGCCCTCCGCTCTCCTCTCCCTTCCACCTCGCTCCATCCCACCCCATCACCCTGCTGCCCCCTTTAAATCTCCCTCCACTGCCTGTGTTGTTGCTCATTGCCTGGCAGCGATGCTGTGTGCTTTGTCCCCGGCTGGGAATCATTTTGCTTGCTTGCTTCTGGCCAGTGGTTGCTAGTCAGACAGTCATCCCATGCCAGGGGCAGTCTTGGGACAGGGCTCCTCCTCAATCTGGGTTGCTTCTCGTGTGCTGAGTTTCTGTCCCTCCCTCTCAATGCCCGGTGCCATCTCTCTCTCTCTCTCTCTCTCTCTCTCTCTCTCTCTCTCTCTCTCTCTCTCTCTCTCTCTCTCTCTTTCACTAGACGGCCTCGGCCAGTCTATCTGATTGACCTCAAGATGCTGGGTGGCTTTTGGAAGCTGTAAGGCTGCCATCCAGCCTCTGGTTAGATGATCTCGGCCCACCTATCTGTCTGGCTCTCTCTCTCGCGCACTGCACAGTATTTGCCAGCCTATCTGAGTGTCCTACCAAGGTTCGACCCTGCCTTCCCTACTGCCTCTCAAGCCATGCTGCCTTTCTGTCCTCCCAGGTTCCCAAGATCAAAGCCTGCCTCAGTCTTCCTTACTATGCTCATCCTATGATCATTCCATGCTGCCTGTCTGCCCACCCGCCTAGGTTGCCAAGATCAAAGCCTGCCTCAGCCTGCCTTCCGATGCTCATGCCACGCTGCCTATCTGCCCACCCAGGTTGCCAAGATCAAAGCCTGCCTCAGCCTTCCTTCCTATGCTCATCCTATGATCATTCCATGCTGCCTGTCTACCCTCCCGCCTAGGTTACCAAGATCAAAGCCTGCCTCAGCCTTCCTTCCGATGCTCATGCCACGCTGCCTATCTGCCCACCCAGGTTGCCAAGATCAAAGCCTGCCTCAGCCTTCCTTCCTATGCTCATCCTATGATCATTCCATGCTGCCTGTCTACCCTCCCGCCTAGGTTACCAAGATCAAAGCCTGCCTCAGCCTTCCTTCCGATGCTCATGCCACGCTGCCTATCTGCCCACCCAGGTTGCCAAGATCAAAGCGTGCCTCAGTACGTCTTCTGATGCTCATGCCAAAGTGCTTGTCTGTCTGCCCTTTGGGCAAAGACCAAGCCCTGTCCCAGCCTGACTGCTTCTCTTATGTCAAGGTGCATGTCTGCTTGCCCTGGCAACCCTGGGTGATGTTCCCCATCCCCACTGGTCTGGTAATCCCGCTGCTGCTGTCTGCTGGCCCATGGGTGCTCTGCCATGACAAATCCAAATGTGCCCACACAATCCTGCTGCTGCTGTCTGGTGCTGTATGGGAGCTCTTCCCTGGCAAATCCTACCATCCTCGCTCCATGGATTCTGCATACAGGCAAATCCTGTTGCTACCATCTCTGCTGTTCCATGGGTTCTGTGCCCAGTAAATCCAATGTCTGCTGCTGTTGCTGCTGCTGCCGCCTCTGCAGTGCCACAGGCTCTGTGCCCTGGCCATCCAATCTATGCTGCTGCTGTAGATGCCACCTCTGCTGTGCCATGGGTACTGTGCCTGGGCAATCCAATATCTGCTGCTGCTGTTGATGCTGCCTCTGATGTCTGTGCCATGGGTTCTGCTACTGGGAAATCCAATGTCTGCTGCTGCTTCCAATGGTTCCTCTGCTTTCTGTGCCATGGGTTTTGTGCCCGGGCATTCCAATGTCTGCTGCTGCTACCAATGCTGCCTCTGCTGTCTGTGCCAGGGGTTCTGCTACCGGGCAATCCAATGTCTGCTGCTTCTGCCTCTGCTGCCTCTGCTGTCTGTGCCATCGGTTCTGTGCCAGCCACCAAGCCCTAGCCAGGCCTCTGCCGCTGCTCCACCAATGCCAGCCAGCCTGCAATGCCTGGTGAAGCAGGGGTGCCAACCACAGTTACTGTGCGCTGGCAATCCAATGTTTTCTGCTGCTGATGCTTGTACTCCATGTCAGCCATTTGCTCCTCTCTCTTGTAGAAGGGCATAGCTCGGATGAGCGTGCTGATGGGCAGGGGCTGGGTGTTCACGAGATTCACCACTGGGCAAGGCCTGATCAATTTGCAGTAGAGCTTCTTGATATTGGTTGAATACAATGCCAGCCTGCAACACCCAGCCAAGTTGGGGTACCCCACCAAGCCCTGGCTGGCCAATGTCTGCTGCCACTGAATGATGCCTCTGCTGTGCCACGGCAATCACAGATTAGAATCTCTGATCAGAACTGAATCCTTGAACAGCTAGAGAATTAACATTCAAGCTGAATCGGGAAGTGTACAGAAATCAGAAAAATGAGAATTAATTTAAACAGGAAGCCAGTTTAATGATAAGTCTGGAAAGACCTGCTTAATCAAATGTTACACCGAGACTGGCCACAATGATCCCATAGCCTGAATGCATTATAAATCTTCACCTGCTTTAAGAAAAATTATATAGGATCAATTGGATGAAATGCAGTCCAGCATCTGCTACTGTGCCCCAGCCAGCCAATGTCTGCTGCTGATGTCAATGCTGCCTCTGCTGTGCTATGGGTACTGTGCCTGGGCAATCCAATGTCTGCTCCTGCAGCCATTGCTGCCTCTGCTGAGCCATGAGTTCTGTGCTCGGATAATCCAATGTCTGCTGCTGCACTTCTGCTGCCTCTGCTGTGCCATGCGTTCTGTGTCCCGACAATCCAATGTCCGCTGCTGCTGCCGATGTTGCCTCTGCTGTGCCATGGGTTCTGCTACCAGGCAATCTAATGTCTACTGCTGCTGCTTCTGCTTCCTCTGCTGTACCACAGGTTCTGTGCCCTGGCAAACCAATGTCTTCTCCTGCCACTGAATGCCGCCTCTGCTGTGTCACAGGTAATGTGCCCTGGCAATTGAATGTCCGCTGCTGCACTTCTGATGCCTCAGCTGTGCTATGGGTTCTGTGCCCCAGCAATCCAATGTCCACTCCTGCTCCCTCTGCTGTGCCATGGGTACTGTGCCCAGGCAATCCAATGTCTTCTCCTGCTGTTGCTGTTGCTGCTGCTGCCTCTGCTGTGCCATGGTTTCTGTGCCCCAGCAATCCAAAGTCCGCTCCTGCTGCCTCTGCTGTGCCATGTGCTCTGTACCAGGCAATCCAATGTCTGCTGCTGCCACTGAATGCTGCCTCTGCTGTGTCACGGGTAATGTGCCCTGGAAATCGAAAGCCTGCTGCTGCACTTCTGCTGCCTCTTCTGTGCCATAGGTTCCGCTACTGGGCAATCCAATGTCTGCCACTGCTGTCGCTGTTGCCACTGCTGTGCCACAGATACTGTGCCCTGACAATCCAATGTCTGCTGCTGCCAATACCACCTCTGCTGTGCCACAGGTACTGTGTCTGGGCAATCCAATGTCGTCTTCTGCTGCCAATGCCACCTCTGCTTTGCCACAGTTACTGTGCTGGGCAATCCAATGCCTGCTGCTGCTGCCAATGCTGTCTCTACAGTACCATGGATGATGTGCCCAGGAAAGTATTGATATATATATCCAATGTCTGATGCCGCTGGGTCTCAGAAGGCCAACCATGCCCCCATGGGCACCCCCAGCTTTATGAACATTCAGGGGGGGGGGCAAACTCCATGGGACCAAACTCACAAACCCAAACTAAGTTTTTGGGCTGAACATCCAAACCCCATTCTGTTCGCACATCCCTAGTAAGAAGTTAGATACTGGTACAGACAAAGAAATGTTCCATGTCTCATTGCTTCCACATTACAGGCAGCCACCATCTGTAGAACAATACCTCAAACTGCGGATTTGGCACCATCTTACATCAAATGAAGTATTTTAGTGTGTAATCACCTACTTACACACCTGGAGAAAAGTGGATTGCACTCTTATAGTGTGTTTGAGCTCTAAGGCTTAGCATGGATTGCAACCATAAAATCACATAGAATAGAAAAAACATTAAAATCACACACACACACACACACACACACACAAAACCCTCCACTCTCACCTCTATCCTCACCTGCCAAGCACTTGACCCAAAATAAAAATCTTACATCATCTCCAGAAAATGCCCTGGCTCAGGATTTGACAACTCTCCAGGGGAAGGGAGTTCCACAATATGTCTATATTTATGTGTACATGTGTATATATAAGAATAATATTTATTATAAACCCACTACAAGGTTTGATATCCTCAAAGCCCATATAGCAATGGGCACTGCTGAATTTAACTGAGAATGCGCTAGTGGATTACTTTGTGAACTGCAGTCATACTCTGAATGCTAAGAAAATCCAAATCTGAAAGGAGACACAGTAACATCGTTATTTGGTGTATACTGTAATCTATTTTTAACAAATTTGGGATAAAGTTTCATAGACACTAATATAACTCACCTCTCAGGTACAACAGGGATCCTCAGATAACAAGCTAAACAGAGCAATATAATAGGGATGGGCGAACAGATCGCGGTTCAGGTTTGGCCGATCGGTTCGGCTGCATTCGGTTCGACAGTTCGGTTCGGCTGTGTTCGGTTCATCCATTTGGTTCGGCAGTTCGGTTAGTTCGCCGAATTCGGGTTTGACTGTTCGGTTAGGCCGTTCGGTTGTTCGGTTCGGCCGTTCGGCCATTCGGGAAATGTTGTTATGGGTGTTTTTTTGTTTTTTATATGGTTTTTTTTTTTATTGGGTTTTATAAGGCTTTCTTTTGTTTTTTATTGGGTTTTTTTGTTTTTATATTTTTTTTTAAATCTAATATTATATATCTATCTACACTAAATCTAACTGCTATTAACTATTCTAAATGCTATGAACTAAATGGATTATCTAATAGTACACAGACCTACTCCTACAAACACTAAAACTAAATCACTAACGCTATCTCTATCACTAAGCTAACTCCTACAACTCTCTACTATCTATCTATCTATCTATCTATCTATGGATATACATATGGATATATATATATCCATATATCCATATATGGATATATATATGGATATATATGGATATAGATATATCTCATATATATATATGGGATGGGGGGAATCACAAACAGAAGAGGAGTCTGTAGTGAAATACATACATACTCAATGAGTCTGTACACAAGGTTTCAGTTTATGGTTTAAGTTTCATTTCAGTACAAAACTGAAATGAAACTTAAAGCAATCTAAAAATACTACTCAACGCCTGCTGTTCAGGAACAGTGACTAGCTCAGAAGGTGTTGGGAAGGGGGGAGGCAGATAATTAGTTTTGTTTCTTGCAAGCCTCTCCACGCCTGGTGCTTGGAAGTCTTCTCCTCAGTGACTGACACCTCCCTGTCATGTTTGACCTTCCAGTGAACCTTTTTTTGCCACCCGAACTCACCCGAATGCGATCCGAACTGATCAAACTTTTTGGCCATTTCGCCGTTCGGTATTCAGTTTGTTCGGTATGTTCGTGTTCGTGTTCGAGTTCGGTCGTCTGAACAGGCCGAGTTAGGGCCGAACTCCGAACTGCCGAAACGCGTTCGCCCATCCCTACAATATAAAAATTCAACTAAAATAGGGTAGTTACACAATTAAATAAAGGCTCTGTTTTCAAAAGTACAGAGTTGTTTCAGTGAGAGCTAGGGATGGGTGAACGCGGTTCGGAAGTTCGGAGTTCAGACTTAACTCAAATACTTCTGTCGACCGAACCAAACTTCTGAACCAAACTCGATTTTTGAACCGAACCGAACTGAATTTCCAACTCGGCTCTGTTTGCCCATCTTTAAAAGATAATATTCCATTCAATTCAATGGGATTTGAATGTCCAAACTTTGGAAGTTGGCAGTTCGGACTTAACTCGAATACTTCTGTCGACCGAACTGAACTTCTGAACTGAACCAAATTTCCAAACTCAGTTCTGTTCGCCCATCCCTAGTGAGAGCGGATATGTGCTTGGCACTTTGTGAAAATAGGAACAATTATTCAGATGTGTAAACGCAGGGTCAACAGCCTGATTTGGCATTTGTTCTTTGCAGTCTTTGCCTAAATCGCCTTCTAGAAAAGAGAACTCTCATTATAAAACTCCATTAAGCGAACTACATCTCCAGGAAGAACTCATCAAAATATTCAGATTATTCATTCAGTTTTTAAAACACTGAATTAATCACTAGCTTATTGATCTAGAATTTACTGTTCCCAAGAGAGCTAGCACATTATCATGTTGAAAGGTGGCAGCTTAGGGGGTGGGAATATAATGGCCAGTGTACATCTAACTGCTGCATGTTCTAGTAGGAGGACAGAGGACTTGACAGTGTTGATACCTGCACTTGCTGCCCAGTTCATTTAAACTTGCCTTGTGGTCCCACAGAGCCCATACTTCAGGGAATATTGCTTAATTAATTCCTGACATGCTTCATCATAATTCATAGACGGCTTTGACAAGAATCAATAGCAAAGAGGTTTGTTCATTTAACTTGGCTGACTCTCATAACTCATTTCAATTCATCATTTTGAATGTGCATGCTTTATTTAACAGGTTAATTCTTTCAGCAAGCATATATTTGTAAGGATACAAATTTAGAAGAGATATGAACTGTTAGGAAATTGATTTATTAAAGAAAAAAACACTTAGCTGTATTCAATAATGCAGTTGCATAAGCAATGCCAGACCAACTTTCCAACTTTCTTTTTAGTGATGGAATGGGAAAGGAAGAAAAGAAAACAGATGAAAGTGTCAGGCCCATAGCCCAGCCTGTGGCAAGAAATGGATCGGAAGGTCCTCAAGGGGAAAGTATTATTTGTTACAATAATGCATAGGGAATTTTGCTGTCTCATTGAAAATATGCCTGTAACAGGGTGGCAGTGCCCCGGGGAAATTCCCCTCAGGATCAGTTCCCCAATAGTCAATGTCTCTCAGGGAATCAGCTTATAAGTATTAATATATATATACATACCCAGTCTCTTCTAGACAATCTCAATTCTCCAGCATAGCAACAACCCCCCCAAAATCTCTCCCAGCCAGGCAACAAGCCTTTGGTTGGCACTCACTGTTTCCAGTCTCCTGTCCATGTCACTTCAGCTCTTTCAGGCTTCTGCACACAGCCCAGCCTGACTTCAGTATCTTAGAGAGGCCTCTTCAGCTGCTACCAGCTCTCTAGCAGAGTTCCTCTTTCCTGGTCAGCAGCCAGGCACTGAATGATTCCTCTTCTGCAGGCTGCCTTCTTATATACATCAGAGTTTGTGTGGCGAGGCCTCCAGTTAAGAATTGGGGTGTGCATGTCATTTTCGTTATTTGAATAACGATAATGAAAATTGTTGTTTTTGTTTTCGCTATTGCAATAATAAAAATGACAACCGAGAATAACAACAACAATAACGAAAATGACAACTGAGAATTCCAAGAATGACAACAGAAAATAATGATATCGATAACGATATCGATAACGATATTGATTTCAATAATTATAACAATACCAAAAACAATACCAAAAACGATAACAACAATTATAACGAAAAACGAAAATGACAATGTCGTTATCATTAGCTGTCCCAAGCTGCCGTGAGGCTGGATGGGGTGGGGTATAAATTCTTAAATAATAATAAATAAATAATAATCATCATTTTTGTTATTAATGAGGTGGCAGTTGGGTTTTGGAGGGGAAATGTTGAGAGCGGAGGAGGAAGCAGACATCTTGGAGTCTTAACAGGGTTGAACTCTTGAACTGTGCCTGTGTTGGAAGGGGCGAGCAACTCAGCAGTATCTGACGGATGTAACACTGGCCAATGAGCAGCGCAAGCAGGCCTCAGCAGTCTCATGGGACTCTGTGATTGCTCAATGCCTGCTGCCTCCCACAACCAATTAGGGGGGTTCTGGGGGAGGGTACTGCAACCCTTTATAATGGGAGGGCCAGGATTTTTCTTTCCGTTCTATGAGAGCTCTTCTTGTCAGGTTGCGTTTACAGAACTGTGGTGCTTGCACATTAAAAAACAACAACTCCCTAGCCCTCTTATATTATTTATTTATTTACTTATTTATTAGGTATTACCACCAATACCTTTCCTTCCTCACACCCTATATTTACCTTCTCCCTTTCCCTGCCCTTCTCCCCCCTGTACATTATATATAGATAGGTAGTATAGATTAGATGTAGATGTATATTATAGACATATAGATTCGAATAGTTATATAAATAACTGATTAGATAATAGATAGTTTTCCTTTTCCCTTCCCTCTGTCCCTTAGATTTAGATAAATATTAGTTGTGCACAAGAATCAATAACAATACCAAAAATAAAATAATAAAATAATAATAAAATAAAACCAAAAATAATTTTTTCATTTGAAACGGTACCAGTATCAATAACAATATTGATAACAATAACAAAAATGATAACAAAAATGATAACAAAAATGAAAACGACATTTTTGAATAATGAAAATGAAAAACAAAACCGACATGGGGTCCTGGTGTACACCCCAAGTTAAGAGCACTCTCTGCTCTCAAAGGGGCAACAGCCCAAGCAGACTGCTTTCTGCCACAACACCTTTGTTTAACGAATTTGAAAGTAGACAAAGAATGTTTTTATTTTTATTTTTTTATTTATAAACAATTTTAATCCCGCCCCTCCTGCACACAGGGCAGCCTGGGGCAGCAAACAACAAAGATAAAACAATAAAACAATTTTAAAAGTTAAAAATGTACCATATATGCAGAAAAACAACCCCCCAACCCTCCACCCTCTTTCATGGTTGCCTTGCAAGAAAAGCACTTGAGGGAGATGACAGTGGGTGTTAACAAATGTTAGCAAATCATTATTTGGGTTTCGGTGTAGTATCCAAAAATGGGAATAACAGCATGAACACGTATTCATTTTTCAGCTCTAGCTTCTAGCAGATTCATGGTTGGCTACTGGCCTAGAAAATGAAAACTAAATAGCCAAAACCAAATAGAGGGAGTTGATTTTTACAGTTAACTTTCATCATGACTGTGTGAAACACAAAAGGCAACAGATATATGGACAGGCTGATACTAAGAGAAATGATAATGCCTGGATCTTCTGCTATTAGTTACCCGAACTTCCTACTGATATCCAGAGACATTTCCTGAAGTGAAAAAACTAGCCAAACTAGTCAAACATGGGAGAAGAAGTGGTTATCAGGAAAAAGGCTCACGGAAGCTCAACCATTATAGACCTCTGAAAAGGGCAAATTCACCAGATACAGTATTCACCACAGATATTTGGTTCAGCTCTCATATGCTACAAATTGGGCCCGCTGGGCCCGGGCAGCATGGTGGCAGTCGCATTCATTTTTGGGGACCATGAAGGCAACCTTGCTTTCGCTACAGTAGAAGATGTATAAGATATTGTGCCATTAGTAGTACCGGAGAGTCTAGTATATTCATTTTCTAGCCAATTTTCCTTTGTCTTTCATGACCATTTCTTTCCCCCCTCCTGTACTTTGAACTTATCTTGGGAAGGAAGTCTCTTATTCAGCACCCTCTACCTTTGCTTAAAAGAATACAGTGCCATTGGTTATTAAAGGGTTAAGAAGGGTTCGTCTATTAAAGAATTCTTCTGAGCATGCCCAGAACTTCTGAGCATGCCCAAAACCAGCTGGCCACATCCAAGATGGTGCCAGCAGCATGCTGACACTTCCAGCACCATACTGGAAAGGACTGAGCATGCTCAGAAGGGACCATTCAGGACCTTCTGAGCATGTCCGTTTCCCCCCCCCCCCCTTTTTATTTTAACTTACTATCCTGGGAAGATGCCACACATCACTCTGGAGGGTAAGTACACTACTCCTTCCTGACCCCTCACTAGGCCCCCACCCCCTCTTCCCTAGTCCCCACTGGCCTATTCCCTTCCCCAGGCCCCCTCTGGCCCCCCTCCCTGCCCACCCTCATTAACTCAAGTATTCTCTGAGAGTCTGAGGACCAGTCCAATCACTCAGGACTGGTCCTCAGCAACTCGGACATATTTGTGATTTTTATTTTTGTTAATACTCAGAACAGCCCTAGTGCTTAATTTGAATCATACGAGAAGTAACACTAAGTATACGAGAAGTAGCGTTGAAGTTAATGGGACTGTTCAAATGCTTCTAATTAAGCATGTGCTTAAGTGCCTTGCTTACTGGAGTAAGCGATCTTTCCCCAGCTCTGTGATAAACCCTTTGGGTGAACTTAACACTGTTAACTCAGTTCCTCTATACTTTGACTAAATGTAAAATGGGATATTAATAGTTCCCTCACAAGCAGGTTGGTAAGACTTCATTCACTAATATTTGACAAGTTCTTTATATTGCTATAGTCAGGAGTGGCTGTAGATAAATGTTTGCCACCCAACACCCCATCTGATCAACAGAGAGCAGGAATCCTGGGCATGGTGCTTTGTTCAGAGTGCCTGGTCTTCTGGGGGTGACATCAAGAGGTCTGTGAAACACTCCAATCTTCCCCTCGACATCCCTCCAAGAAGACCAGCTGCTCTGAACAAGATGTCCTGGCTAGTGTCCCATTCAAAGACCTCAGTGTAATAATAGTGCATGCCATGATGAGTGCAATTTACCAAAATAAAATGTGGCCAATAAGTCACAAATTCAGATTCCATTGCCCATTGACAATATTCATTTTCACTCCAAAGTCACTAACATTTAGCATTAACTACTTCTGTGGAAGCATTAGCTGTTGTTTTGCTTTTCAAAAGCAAGGGTGTCTGTTATTGCAAAGATTTCAGGAACTCTCCAGGTTCTTTGTGTTCATCCAAAAAAATTTCTTCACACATCATTTCTTGGATAATATATCATGCTTTCCACCCTTTGGAGCAGTTGGTTTGATACTATTGAGTAGATGCAGTGCATTGATTCTTGACTGCTGGGAATTACCAGCTGGCACAGCAAGTAACAGGATAAGTATTAACTGTAGCAGATAGAGTTGTTTCTGTGGTGCACACAAGGGGGCCTGTCAGCTTTTTATATATATATATATATGGAAGATTTTTCTTTTTTTAATTTTCCCTATCTGCAGGACATATTAGTAATAGATCCTGATAATTTGTCTTCTGTACCCAATATTAAAAGGCATTCATTGGGGGTAGGTTTGCTGTTCTGCATTTTGTTCCCATTGCATTTTATTTACAATGGTTTTTTGTTTGTTTTACCCCTGACCTTTTGTATAAAAAATACTGGTGTAAAGCTCTCATTGATTCAGGATCAATTCATGTAATGCATGAATATAAGCTTTACCATACCAGATACACAGTATTAGGCTCAATAAAGAACAGTAATCCCAGCTCTTTGGGAAAGAATTTGTAGAGTCAGAAAAATAATATGATGCTAAAGAGTGTTTATATTTTCTAGTTTACAAACAGTGCAGATGGTAAACCAAGCATTATTCCTGGCAAGTATATATGAGATAAGATGCTCTGCTCCATAATATTTTTGTTAGCTTTATGAGAAGGCAAGTTTAACAACGGGGCTCCTGAAAACCATAAATATTCTATATCACATTTTACAAGAATTAGGGGCTTTGGGGAGATATTTTAGAGTTAGTCTCAGTGGCACACTCCTTATGTCAGGTTCCATTCTTAATTTTTATTAGTTTTGCAAACTATATGCCAAAATTCCAATATAAAATCTAAATTTATTGGCAATATGATTAGGAGCAAAATCTTTCTATCTTAATGACATTTGTAACAAGTCACTGATGCCATATATCATTAACGTTATGTTGAGAAAAATGAGTGGCAACACACTTCAGCATTCTTATCTGTTTGATGAAACCTCCCCATCAATTTAATTTAATTAATGACTAGACTATTTGAGGCCATTTTTAAACCAGTACAACTGGGGTTGAGTCCATGTCCGCTGAGTGGATGGCTCCGCTGTGGAGTGTCTACGCACATGGAGTGAGTGGGGAGGAGTTCAAATGGGCGACTCCCTGGGTGGGTACCCCAACAACCTGCACACACTCCCCCTAGCATGAACCATGCGGGAGGGAGACATGCACCAGGGTGTTATTGACATGTCCTGGCCAAGTGCTGGGGAACCCGGACACCCCACCACTCTCAGCTGGTTCCCTATGCCTTGCAAGGGCTGTTTCTTCACCCACGCTGAATGGAGGACCACTCAGACATCATGGCTGGCTGCTGCCGTTTATACGGGCTGGGGGTGCATGAACACCTGTCCCCATGCACCGTTCTGCCTGCCCCCTCACGGAGCACTCTGGCTTTTTTCCCCAGTGCTCTGTGAGTGGCCATGGGTGGGTGCTGTATGGGTCATGGAAGCATGCACCCCCACCAACTTCAGACGAGTGCTCAGGTGGGTGGAGGATGCCTCCACCTGCATGGTAGCATCTCATCTAACAACAACCTTAGTGGTGAGAATAAATATGGAGACAAGTTAAAGTAATTAAAATTTTCTAAACTAGCAAAAAGTAACCTGATTGAGCTGAAGGAACGAAGTGTGGAAATAAAAACAAGGTGTTCTTGATTAATTTAATTGGCCAGACATTCTAAAGACATAGGTAAATATAAATAGGATGAGGTTGCATTTAGGTAAAGGTAAAATAAAGCACGTAGTGAAAATATGCCACCACAAATGGAAAAGGTGGTCAGATGTAGTTTTGGCTCTGTCACCCCCCAGTGTGCCAAGCTCGTTTGCCCAAATCAAGTCAGTCCAGTGGGATGTATTGCTTTGACTTTTTGGCAACCTCATCTCAGGAACATTTGGATTAATGTGTACAAAAGTAGCAAAGGAATTGTGGGATTTTGGGGGGGAAATCCATCAGGTAATGAGTTAAGAAGGGATTATAGCTGTCAAAATAACAAAATAGGTATTAAATTCCTCACAGCGGGTAGAAGATAACTCAACCACAGGATGCAGACACTTAGGCCACATTCACACTTGATGGCGGCATGGCTTTGAAACTGACATGAGGCTTAGACACAGTGGAGGGAAGAGCCGGATGCAGGAAGTAGCACCGGTGCTAACGGGGTTCTGCTGTGATTTTACTGGCAGATGTCAGGATCAGGATGTAAAATCCATCCCTGTCATCCATGAGTAAAGTCATGGCAGAACCCCATTTGCACCGGGGCTCCTTCCAGCATCCGGCTCCTCCCTCCACCGCATCTTTGCCTTGTGTCAGTTTCAAAGCCACTACTACTGTCAGGTGTGAACGCGGCCTCGGCCACTACATCACACTGGTTCTGCAATAAGACCTCTTCTGGAGTGATGCTAATTTCAGATAATTCCTCAGATTCATCACCAGCAAAAAAAATAGTTCTACTGTAGGCATCTCCCCAACATCCTCCACAGTAAAAACTGATGCAAACAACTGATTTAGTTTCTCAGCCAATGCTGTGTCATACTCGAGTGCTCCCTTTATTCCCTGATCACCTATTAGACCAATTGCCTCTCCAGCAGGTTTCCTGGTTCTAATGTACTGAGGAAAAAATTGGTATTGGATTTTGCATCCTTAGCAAGTTGTTCCTCAAATTCCCTCTTGGCCTGACTTATAGTAGTTGTACACTTTCTCTGCTGATAGCTATGAACGTTCCTATTTATTTCATTTGGAATACTTTTCCATTTTTCAAAAGATGACTTTTTTGCTCTGATAGTCTCCTTAATATTACCATTCAGTCATACAGACATAAATCATTATAGGCTGTAAGCCTCTCAGGGGAGGGACCTATCTCTAATCATGACTGCTGAGCACCCAGCACATTGTGGTACTATATAAATAATAATAAACAGTAATAAACAGCAATAATCGTTCTTTGATAGGCATGAGAAAGTTGCCATACTTGATCAGACCATTTGTTCATCTGGCTTCTGAGACTAGCAATGCTCGATGCTTCAGAGGAAGACAAATAAGTTGTATCAAATATAGGCTGTGTCATAGGGAGACGCTGCTGGCGCCCTGGGTGCCCCCCTCCCGCTGGCGTCTCCCCCGCCACCCATGTGGTGCCGCTGGTAGCGGCTCCCGCAGTGCCACTAGCGCCTCTGACTGCCATAGCAACCGGCCCCACTGACAGCAACAAAGCAGCACTTCCGGGTGCCCCGTCTGACGTGGGGTGATGTCCTGGGCCGTTGCAGCATTCTGCACGGCTGCGGCACACTGGGTGGTGGAGCCCCAAGAATAAAAAGCTGGCACTGGGACTCAGACAGCGCCGGCAATCGGAGTGAGAAGCTGGCCCCTGCCTGAGAGCTAAGTGTTTCCCTGATTGAATTGCTTGTAATTTTGCTTGTGTTCGTATTTGTGTTCATGTAGTGCTTGTGCTTCTTACAGTAGGTTTTGAGTGTAGTTGCGAATGAAATACCTGGGTGCTCTCCTTCCCTTGGGTGGTGTCAGTGGTAGCGTGAAAGGTGCGTGGCTGGGGAGTGTCTGGTTGCCCCTCTCCCCCTCCCTGGGGCGTCCATCCCTCTCCCTGTGTGAGCGCCCCTTTCCCTCCATCCCCATTCTTCCTTGGACCCTGCCCCTCCTCCCTTCACCAGGTTGCACTGCCTCTCCTTTACCCCCCTTCCAGTGTGGAAGTGCGAGAGTGGGAGATCTTTAAGGAACCGCCAGACTCCAGTCTTCCTTTGTGCTTTGCACCCTATGATGATAGGGGTCTAGTCTCAGAGAGACACTACTGGCCCACATACTATCCTGATGGGCAATTTTCCCAGTACACTACTGGTCAGAGCCTTAGCGTATAAGACACATGTGAAAGAGACTGGGTATGTGATTTATATGTGCCCTTTCCCCCCTTCCCACTGACAGGCTGTTGGGAAATGCTGCAAATGGGAAAGAAAATTCCTTCCCGGCCTCCACAGGCATTTGCATTATGCACTGAAGCTTGAAGTTTAAGTCGTTATCATAGCTTGCATAGCAGCAAATGTTATTAATGATCCTAACATTACCAAGTGCATTTGAAATGCAGGAACAATATTTGTCTTGATGACCTCCTGAGGCACAGAATCCTACATGATGACTATATATACTATGTAGAAAAAAATATTTTATTTTATTGGTTTTAAATTTACTGCCCTTAAATTTTATTGAGCATCTGCTTCCTCTTGGATTTTGTGGCTGGCTGAAAATACCATGAGATTCTGCTCTCATTATGTTCATTATAGTTTAAATTTCCAGGGTGTAAAGTAAGGTGGAATAGAGACCCTTCCCCTGCTGAGTGCTGAAACCAAAGGAATTTATCCCACTCCTTTCCCTGACTTGGTTAGCCATCACTCACATGCAGTTCCTCCTCCTCCTCAACTCATCAAGTGTGTGTTCCCTCCCTCCCCTAATTCAGTGTGTTTTAACTAATATAGTGCACAGTCTTCATTCAAGCCCATATTATTATTCTCCTGTAGGAGATACCAGGCTCAAACCCAGACAATTGGGGGTCCAGCGTAGGACCGTAGCTCTGGAGCCACACTGGAATTGTCCACAGCACAACCCTCTCTCAGCATTTCACCTTCATCATAACACTATATTCCTACCTACCCCCAACCTCCAATTGGCTAAGTCCTCCAGCTTCCCCATTGGCCACCCAGGACTATAAGAGGAATCCAACAGTAAAAAGAAGTTATCTGAGTAACACAGCAGTGGCGTCCATTGCTCCATGGGTGGGTGTGGGTGGAGATGGGTGTTGGCTGGGAGCAAACACTGATCAACACCCACCGAAAGTGGCATTTATACAGATACCGCCACCCATCTCCACCCAGGGAAATACTCCCCATCCACTGGCCAACACCCATCTCCACCCAGAGGAACTGGGTGGAGGCATCATGTATGCACAGGGCCCATGGTGATTGGCTGCAGTGGTGCCCTGAAACATGTATAATAAAATGTAACACTCATTTTATGGGTGTTAGAGCATCTGTGTAAAAAGGGTCATAGATATATTAGTTGTAGATAGATTAGATATATAGATATTAGTAGATACTAGGCTATTTTATTTGATATATATTAGCATTATAGGATAGGAATATGATAGATAGATACTTAGATAGAACAGAAAGCAGATAGCAGTTTATTGATATACTTGGATAGGAATATATTCCATATAGTATAGGTTATTAGGTGTAGGTTTAGGTTAGACATACATAGTAATTTTTCATATTGTCATTGTGCAGTTATTACTACTGTATTATAAGTAGTAGATTCTGGATCAGCCTTTGCGGTCAGCTGGGGGAACCCTCCTTGAGATCCCCCGGGTTTCCCAGGTGTCGACCATGAGGAGGACGTTCTCTGTGGCTTCTCCATGGCTGTGGAACTCTCTTCCGTTGGAGGCCCGTCTGGCCATAGACATTCCCTCTTTCAGTAGACATTGCAAGACCTGGCTGTTTCACCGGGCCTTTGATGAAGGAGACAGGGAAGAGGGGAAGAGAGCTGGCTGAGGAGTACTCAGAGCGGCTGTGACCTGACAAGTTTCTTGGTAGGGCAAGAGAAGAGGATGCTTAGGTGTTGCTGTTTTTGCCTGACTTGCTACAGTACATTGTGTGCCTCAGGGACTGTGGCACTGTGTTGGGGACTGTGGGGCTTTTCCCTGTAACTGTGGACTCCCTCAAGGAAAGCTTGCTCTGCTGATTGGAGCCTTGGCTGACCCACTCACTATATCAAGCCTCTATCCACCTGCGGCATGGAGGAGTGGAAGAGAGCCAGATGAGTGGAATACTCGGAGCAGCTGCGACCTGATACGTTTCTTGGCAGGGCAAAAGAAGAGGACACTTGGGTGGTGGTGTTTTTGCCTGCCTTGCTACAGTACATTGTGTGCCTCAGGGACTGTGGTGCTGTTTTGGGGACTGTGGGGCTTTCCCCCATAACTGTGGACTCCCTCCTCTGATGGAGGAGCTCAGTCACACTGGGGCTAGCCCATATGCTTGGGTTAACTATCTGGCCTACCTTTTGAGGTATTTGGGGTTCTCCTTGTTATATTTTCAGGGGAAACCGGTTAGTGTGATTAGAACTGAAATTCAGACTAGAAAGTTAGATATTGCTAGACAGGATGATATGGCGACGGTTGGGGCCTGGAAAGTGGCACCGCATTTAGGGTCGATTAAAAGAGATGTTTTTTTAATTTATTTATTTATTTATTTATTTATTTAAAATGTATATCCTGCCCCTCCTCCCCACAGGGCAGCCTGGGGCAGCTAACAACATTCATTAAAACAATATAAAATTTTAAAACAATTTAAAATTACAGTATGTGGGGAAAGCCCCCATCCCCGCCCCCACCCTACCCCTCACCAAAAGCCTGACGGAACAACCAGGTCTTACATATACGCCGAAACAGCAGGAGAGTAGGAGCCAGCCGAGCCTCCTCCAGGAGCGAATTCCACAGCACAGGGGCGACCACCAAAAAAGAGCTAACATCGATGGCCACCCGCCTCGCCTGGGGAACCTCCAAAAAGGCTCCCATGGATGATCTCAAGGGTCGCACGGGCACATGGGGATGTTATGTTTGAGCCGTATTTCGACCAATTATCTAATAGGATGCTCTGCAGAGTTAACACTGTGTTGAGGTTCCAGCTTGTCCAGACTGCAATTGTTGAAGGTAGACATGCCGGCGTTTCATATGACCATCGATGTTGTACTTGTGCCCTTAATGAAATTGAGACCATGGATCATTTTGTCTTTAGATGTCCCTATTATGGTAGCCTACGCTCTGTGTGGATTGCACCCTTATTTGGTAGGTTGGTTTATCGGGATATTGATATCCTTAGACAGTTGCTTTTGCTATCCTCTATGGAGGCTATTTTTTCCATAGCATGCTTTATTTGGTTGGCCAGGAAAAAAAGGCTGATAATAAAAGCACGAATCAACAAACCCTTATTGGTGCAAAAATAAGATTGTGTTCCCTTTAGCACCATTTGTGATATTGGGATTCAGTATAAGAGGTTTTGTTCAATTAGATGGAATTAGATTTTCATTACTAAGTGGAAGTTTTATACATAATTATTTTAGTATGTCATCTCCTATCTCTTGTTATGTTTATGTACAATGAAGAGTCTCTCTTCTCTTCTCTTTTTTATTACTTCTTTCTTTTCCTCAGTTTAGCGTATTATGTTTGATACTCCTTGTCTTGAATGAATTGTATGTTTATAATTATTTATTGGGCCATGGTGAAAGCCCGTGCCAACAATAAACAAACAAAGAAAGGAGACGGGTGATGGGTGGGTTGGGTTAGGGTGGTTTTTTTTGCTGTTGGGTTATTTTAATGCTGATATTAATGCTTATTGTTTTGATATTTTATGATATTGTTTGTTTTGAAAATGTTGTTTCCTTCTGCAGAAGGGGGCTGCATAAAAATGTGATAATAAATGAATTAAATAAACATATATAAATAACGAGAAAGGGAGGAAGGATTTCAACTTCTGAGAAGTCTGGGACAGGTGTCTGCCGGCACTTCTGCCACTGGTGACAGCCCACAACGGAAATGATACCAAAAACAAAATCTTCGTTATCGCTTAAAATCAATACCAATACCAATAATGACACCGATAACAAATAACCAAATTTCATTATTAATGATAACAAAAAACAAAAACAAAAACAAAATTAAAAAATGACATTGGTCCCTGGTGCATACTCCTACTTTTTTGTTTGTTTGTTGGCTTCTGTGTTTTGAAGGTATGTTTTGGGTTGTTTAGTAGTTTCTCTGGCAAGTACCTTTTTTGGGGGTGGGGGGAGTTTTTTCTCTTTTTGGGTAGTTGTCTCATAGTATATGTTTGTTGTTTGAGGGGAGGGGGATGATGAAGGTATTTTTAGGAGTGAATGTAACAGGACTGTGGCTTACTGGTGTGTTTTTGTGGTTTTTGTTTGGATTTTGTAAATGTCCTATGTGTTGTACATGTTGTTGTAATGTTGGTTATGCAAATTGTATGAATTTTTATGGGCTTGGCTGTTGTTTTTCCTTTCTCCTTTTTGTAGATGTTTGGGTTAGGTTGGATGTTTGACATGAGTATGTGTATATTGGTTGTAGTACATGTTAGTATTTGTAAATGATTGTGGTGGTGTGCTTAACTGGTTATTTCCTTATTTTGTGGCGTATGGTTTTGATTTGCTTCATCCATATATTACTTGATGCTTTATGTCAATGTTGTAGCTTAACAGTTTTTGAAACCAAGAGGTTTTTTTATTTAGTTAATCAACATTTAATTTAATTTGCTATTTCATTGACAGTTTTCCTAGTCATGCAACATCCCTCTGTAGTTCCTCTCCCTGGATCTTAACTATCTTGAATAGTCATCTGCAAATTTAGCCACCTCACTCTTTACTCCTTTTCCCAGTTCATTCATGAATATGTTAAACAATACTGGTCCCTGTACTGACCTCTGTGGTGCACCACTGTTTATCTCTTTCCAACCAGAAAAATGAAAAATGTATTAATACACTTTGTTTCCTATCTTTTAACCAGCTACTAATCTATGTCAGGTCTCTTCCTCTTATCCAATTACTACTTAGTTTGCTCAGGAGACTCTGATGAGGGGCTTTGTCAAAAGCATTTTGAAAAACCAAATATACTATACAAACGGGATCACCCAGTCCACGTGTTTATTAACAATCGCATGAAATTTTAATAGGTTAGTGAGGCATGGCTTTGCTAAAGCCATGCTGGTTTTTACCCATCAAAAATGCTTGTCAGTATGCCTAGCGATTCTGTTTTTAACAATGATCTCCACCAGTTTTCCTGGTATTGTTGTCATTCTTACTGATCTATAGTTTCCAGAGTCACATCTGGAGCCCTTCTTAAAAATTGTATTTACATTTGCTAGCTTCCAATCCTCTGACACAGAGAAGGATTTAATGGTAAGTTACATATTACTGATAGTAGTTCAGCAATTTCAAATTTGATTTCTTTCAGTACCTTGAATGAATACCATCAGGCCCGGGTGATAAAATAACATAACAATCTGTGTTTTTCTTTGATTAAAATAAAATGCTGAACTTTTCTTTCCCTAGCCACAATATATACAGGTATCAGTTGAACATGGTGGGACTGATCCCATGACCTGGGCGTGCAGCTGCACGCAAACATGAGTGCACAACTGCATGGTTCGTATGGGCACCATAGGCCCTGTGCCGACAGTGTATGTGTTTTGCATGTGTGCCCATGCACGAGCAGTGCGTTGGCACTCCATGGGGCATCAAATCAGCCCCATTGGATATTTTCACATGGACAGCACCCATGGGTGATTTCAGATGTTACATTGTCTGAAATCACCTCAGTCAAGCTCAGTCAAATGCGTGTGTGTGTGAATGGATGAATGTCTGTTTGCGCGCATACAGATGTTCACCTCAGTCAACCACTCCCACAGTGAACCTAACCACGCTTTGTTCTCCCACACCACAGCGGTGAATGAAGCGTGGTTAGGGGGAATCCGGAACGCGGTGAAGGAAAAGTAACATCTGTTACCTTACCTTCACTGTGTTCCGAGTCCTGGTGGCGGGTGGTGGGTGGCGGCAGCAGCCAGATAGGCCACTGCGGCTGCCTGTCTCAGGGATGGTGGGTGGCCGGGAAGCACAGGAGGCAGAGTCATGCGGCCGCACACTGCGTCATGCGGCCCCGCCCCCTCCGGGAGGGGGGGTTGCCCGACAGACATTACGGCCGGCAGCATTGACCCTGGGCCATGGTTCGGTGGTCCCCACGGCCAGGGGCAAAGGGCTGAACGTCTGTTGGCACATCCCTTCACCTCTGCCCGTGATCCAAACCACCCCACGGCCCGGGGTCAATGCTGCCGGCCATAACGTCTGATATCACACCATGTCTCTGCTCCTCCCCATCCCCAAGTGAGCCATCTGTTTAAAGGTGACCCACCATATGGCAGAGCAGAGGCATGGCAGGCGATCCCTGCTCTGGGGCAGCCCTTCTGGTGATGCTCCAGAATGTCCAGGAGCTCTGCCAGCAGAGTAAGCAGCCCTAGCCTATGGCACCGGCCAGAGGTGGGGCTACTGTCCATCTGCTAGGCAGATGGCTGCTATAGCTCTGCTCTTAACCAGGGGTTGTCCTGGTCAACACCATAGCATTGCAGATGTTTTAGTCCTCAATTCTATGGTGTGGGGGAGGCACACCGTGTAGGTGGACTGTGAACTGCGGCAGCCACCAGGTTGTTTAAACATGACCCAGACAAGATTGCAAGTGGGCAGATGTGAGGATATATCTGGTCTGGGGGTGAGGACCCCTGCTTCTCTGTGAAAAAACCCAGTTTTTTATTGTTATGTTTACAATTTTTAAGCAAGTTCAAAGTCTGCCAAAGTCATGTTACTAGAATTGCGACTTGTATTTCTGACATACTCAATGACCCCCATTCCATAGTCTGTGGAACCCACAAAGATCCATATTAGCAGCACATTATGCCGTGTGTAAACTATGTGCATGCACGGGGCCACCATGTTTAGCACTTTCAATGTGTTCTACAATTGTCTGCCTTCTAATGTAATCTACAGTCTTGCTGCATACAGTACAGAACAGCACATTACCATTAACATGAAATTTGTCCATGCCAAACTCAGTGACATGGTTTTTAGGGGTGATTTTTAACATTTTTGGCACCTTTTCATAAATGTAATTACTGATGTCTGGAGGCTGAGATACATTAAAACATATACCACTATATGCCATTGAGTACCCTTTATACGCTGGAAGCAGTTTATTGGAGTATGTTTAACTATGTAAATTTACAGTGCATTCAAAAATCAACCATAAAAGGGGGAGGTTGCGTGCATTGAATAAGTGACAGTTGTACTTTCAGTAAAATGTAGTTAATAGTTAATACTGTTTTTTTATTATTTCACTTAATCTAAAAAGTAAAGGTTCTCTGTAAAAATGCAAATTCCATGTTTTTCTGCATTTTTTTGTGGCAAACAGATTTCTGGGATTCTTGGTAATGACTTCAACTGAGTTTAGTTTGAATGAAAACATTATGTAGCTATGGGAAATACCATCTTTCTTTTCCTTTATACTACAGCAATGGAATCTCTCTCCAGTCTGAGGCACTCTATGTAGATGAAACAAACTCTTAGATCTTCCATCCCTGCTTTCTCCCATTTTTCAGTCTAGATTGGAAACAAACTTAATGATGTCTTCTTCTAGGAATCTGTTACTTGAAGCAGTTGATCGGACTAAAGGAAAATGATGAAGCATTTGCACATCAATCAGGAAAATGAGTATACCAGAATACTGATGTTTGCTATATTTATAAGCCAAATAAATTGCAAGCAAATGGTTTCACTTTTCATCCAGTTCAGAGCAGATGTGCTTCAGGGAGTTAGCAGACCAGAGCTGGGTCATATTCCTGTTTAATGAGAGTACTGGAGAAGGGGTAGAGTGCTTGAGCCAAACCCCAGAATTGTGTTGGAGCCAGGTCTGTCAAAACTCCCAAAACATGTTGTAAATAAATACTATTAATTCTTTTTGGACATATTTTTTCTTGTCTTTAATTTAATGTGGCTAAAATTATGTTGCTGTTCAGAATGTTCTAAATTGACATTATTGTATCAGAAAGTTCATGGCTTGGTAATTTTAGGAAGAGTGAATTTAAAAAGGAGTGCCAAAATGAAAAGTGGACTTAAGCAGGTAACTACATAATGTTTTTCTACAGACTTGACGCCTGTGACATTTCTTACACAATTTCAACCCTGGCAGTATAAGCTCTCAAGTGCTAAATGGGTGAACTTTTCAGTCTCTCTTCAAATACCAAATAGTACTATATAATGAAGTGTTCCAGATAACACTTTTCCATTCCTTAATGGGTTTCTTAATGCAAACTGGCAAGTTCTGGACTATGGTGGTAATTATTTCCAGTTTTGCCCTCTGGCATGCATTTGACTGCAGTGGAATTATTTCCATCAAGTTAATGTACCTACAAATACTTATGGCAATGAACCCAACTGAACTTTTAAAATAGAAGAATTCTCAAAATTAGCAGTGTTTAGTATTAGCTGAGTCTGTACAGAAACAATGGCTATAATTTTTTTAATGATTACATAACAATTATGTATAACAAAACAATAACAACAAATTCCTCAAAAATGTGGACTGATGCAAGCACTTTCCAGACCTGCCTTCAATTTTCTATACTGGTTTCCCATAGAATAGAAAGAACAGAGAATCCAATGTACTGTCCCAGTACTTATCTTGAAAGCACTCATTGGCTTGGGCCCAACATACCAAAAAGAACAATGGAACCAACTGTGCAAGATAATGTTTTAATGGAAGCTAGGGATGTGTGAACGCGGTTTGGATGTTTGGAGTTCGGACTGAACTCGGTCTGTTCAGACGTCTGAACTGAACGACCGAACCGAACTCGAAAACGGCCAAACAGTTTGGTCATGTTTGAGTGAGTTCAGATGAGTTCGGGGGCGGGAAAAACGTGACTTCGGGTGGGAAAAACATGACTGGAAGGGGGAGGCAGCTGAGGAACAGACTTCCTGGCACCATGGGTGGAGACCAGGGGTTGTTTCAGGGTCAAATGATACTGATACCGAAAAAAATCTTCAAATTCGGTATCGGTATCGATAGCGCTATTTTCGAATGTTTGGCCAAGTTCAGCCAAACCGAACTTCACTGAACTGAACCTGAACTAGAGTTTTGAACTGAATGACCGAACATCTGAACATCCGAAAAGCATTCTGTTCGCACATTCCCTAATGGAAGCCATTTTTACCTGGAAGGGCCCCTAAATGTTTCACTAACAATCAGACTTATTCTCTTTTTTGGATGCATTGGGTTGGGACAACTACCATTAAACTTCAGCCATCATAATTTTGACACACGCACTCCCACACACACACCAAGAAGTTCCAACTGACATGGTGGTATGCTATTTAAAGCTTAATTTTTGGAGGGGGGGCAGGGGGCTTGCCAGGGGTTAGCCCTGGCAATTAAATGCAAGAGGGGACTGATCCCTGGGAAATATTCCCAGTACAAATATGAGCCACAAAATGTGACAGACCAGGAAAAAGCTGATATTGGTCATTTTAGGGCTAGAAATGAAAGCCAAAACCTGGATATTGTATTTGGCTTTAATTAATGGATTTCCTGCCACTTCTCCTGTGCTGGTTGGGCAACATACAGATTAAATCACAAGAACTCCCATCTTATATTCATCTGTAGAGAGGCATGATGATCCACTAGCTGGAGTGTTAGTTGGACACTAAGGTTCAGTTCCCTGTAGTGACAAACTCTGGCATGGCCTCTGGGTCAGGCTTAGGCCCTGGCAATTCATTTAAAACAAATTTTTAAAAAATTAAACACTGACACCATGGCACTGTTATAAAGAAGAAAAGGAAACCACAAAATATATTCAAAGTACCAAGACAGCCAAGATTACCTCAAACACTACTAGACATAGAGGTGCACATGACATGCAGATGGGAAACCTGCTTCAGTGACACCTGGTCATGACAGTTTGGGGGTGCGATGTTTTTGTGACATATGGTGGTGGCTGGTGTGTGCAATGGGTATCCCTGACCTTCTCTTTCTTTTATATGTGTTCTCAACGTTTGGCCTGTTTGTGGTGGCATGGAGTGTATGGTGGATACATGCATCACAGGCATGTCAGAGCAGCCTACATGTGCAGCTGTGTCCCTCCTCCATGGTTCAGGATTTGAGGGATCTCGGCCATGATCTCTTTACCCATGTCCTGTTCTGTGCCCTCCCGGCCACCTGTCCTGCTTACCTTCCTTCTCTGGGGCTGCTGGCTCCTGAGACCGCTCTTCATGGTCCCCCTCACTGTCCTGGCCACATGAGAACATGATATCGTGGAACATTAGGATCCTCATTTGGTGCTCCTGGGCAGCCAGTCTTGGCTGCCTTCCCAGCTTTGGCACTTCTTCCCCCATTGCCTGGGGTGCAATGACCTACCCGTGTCCTGTGGTTCCTCACAGAGAGTAGCATATATGGCCTCTGTTCCCTCCACCTGCATCCCTGATTTTTCCATAGAGAAGGCTCCTCCCCCTCCAGTTCAATGAGGTGCAGGTGGATGGTGATGGTGTTATCTTTCGGATCCACAGATGCTGACTCCATCTGCAGGATGGCTGAGCTGCGAGACACTGCCCATGGCATACCTTTTCAAGGGGATGGTGAGTCTGGATCAGATGGGGCAGGATTGGGTAGGGGACGGTGTGCCAACCTTCTTCCTCCACCTAGCCAATGTACTGCCATAGATGTGAGAGACAACGATGGGTAATTTTAGACTTTACGGGATCACAGTCAACCACAGTGAATCCCCTGCGGTGGCCGTGATTCCTGTAACATTCCTGTAACCCAGTGAAAATCTGGCGGAAATTCAAATTCATGATTCTGGACCTCTGGCCGCCTGGAGGTCCAGAATCGTGGTGGGATCAGGCCCAAACCGTGGTCATGGTGGCCATGGTCCAGAATGGGTCAAATGTAACATCTGTTATGTTCGCCTATCTTGGACCGTGGCCCAGACCACGATACGGGATTGGGCACAGGGGCTGGATTGGCCGCTACGCCCGCCCATCTCCCAGAGGTCAGACAGCTGGGGGAGCGCGGGGGGGGGGGCTGTGCGGCTGCACGTCACATCGTGCAGCCCCGCCCCTCTCCGATCCCCTGTAAGAATCAGCCGGCACGTCTAATGGACGGCTGGACTGATTCCTGTCTGGGATCTGAAACGGATCCTGGACCATGGTTCAGAGTGGTGGGTCAAACAGCCCGTCATGTCTAAAATTACCTAATCTTTCTGTTCACACAGAAGAACTTGTCCAGTTCCACATAGAATGGCTTTGTACACTGGGAATGTCTGAACTTGAAGCTTTTATCATGGAAATCCTTGTAGCCAACACCTCAGGCCCTTTGCCATATTCTAGCACTGGATCATGCCCCTGCTGTATCCCAGTTGTGCCATTTGCTCAGAGATACTTTAATATACAGATTCATTTTGGTAGCATCTCATGTGGTTTTCTTGCATTTTGGCATCCCTCTACAGGCTGATGAAGGCTGTGGTGCCCTCCTGTGTCTAGGTATGCCCCAAGATCCCCTTCATTGTCCCTAAGGAGTTGGGGGGGGGCGCAACTTGCGCAGCTGGGACCTGCAATGTTTTGTGCACAGTGGCCGCTGTGCTGGTACTTGTCTGTCAAGGGATGACATATAGCTTGCTCCACCTACGCAGTCATTTCCTCTGACACCTGGAAACCCCTCTCCCCGTGTGGCTGTGTGTCTACTTGACTGGCAGAGTTGCTGTTCTCTGTGGTGATGACTGGTCCTTCTAGGGCCAACTTAGGCATGTATGACATATGCCATCACCACACCACACCACACCACCCCCTGGACAACTGAGGGTTTGAGGTAATTTTGGGTAATTTTGATTCTCTGGGAATTTTAAATATATTTTGGTGCTCGTTTTTTTAAAAAAAATAGAGTTATGGGTAACTTTGGTTGTTTGGGTATTTTAAATATGTTTTTTGGATTTTTAATTATATTTTTAGGGTTTGTTGTAATTTTGGTTGTCTGGGTATTTAAAATATATTTTTGGATTTTTTTTATTTTTATTTTTGATTTGTGCATTGACTATTTTAAAAAAAAATTCTCTTAGATTTTAATATTTTTTTTTCTTTTCATTTGTATGTGTAGTTATATTGGGAGTGGATATATTTTGCAAAGACTGAGGGTATTTTCAGACATGACGGGCCTCCATATAGCCACGGTCTGGGATCCGTTTTGTATCCTGGTCAGGAATCAGGTCGTCCATCCTTTAGACGTGCTGGCCTGATTCTGGAGGGGGATTAGGGAGGGGGAGGGGCTGCGTGGAGCGATGTGCAGCCGCACAGCCTTGCCCCCCGCACCCTCCCCCAGCCACCCGCCCCCAGGAGATGGGTGGGTGCAGCAGCCAATTCGACCGCTGCACCCAATCCCAGATCGTAGCCGGGACGACGCTCTGGGCCAAGGCTGGCAGCCAGATGTGCACCGTGACCACTGCCGGCCCTGCATGAGATCGTGGTTGTGCTAACCACGGTTCCAGGGGTGAGGCCGGCCTCACCACCAGAATTGTGGTTAATCTGATTCCCGCTGGAGGTTCACTGGGGTGAACATCTGGCGGTAAACCTTTAGACGTTACGGGCCTCTCCTCCACCACAGGGGATTGACTGTGGTTAGAGGGAGGCCCGTAACATCTGAAATCACCCATCATGCAGTAGGGGGATGTCTTTCTAAGCCCCCAAGGGCAGGGACCCTGTTCTATTTTTAACAGTTGTAAAGCACCAGGTACATTGCTGGCACTATATAAACATTTATTATTATTAATATTATTGTTGTTGTTGTTGCTAATAAAATAGCAGCAGTGTGAACACTTCAAATATAGTAGCTTTACAAAGAATTTATTTGGTGACAAAGTTGTTTGGTGACTAAGGACAAATAAAAAAATATTTGCTGATTTTGCATGCAGCCTTGTGTAGTTTTAGTGTTTTTGAAGGAGGAAATAGCTGCATTAGCCACTTTAAATTTTCCACCCACTGTACTTCAAATTTGGGACCTTGATGATTTTTCCATATATTTTTTTTTCTCTTGTTCACTGGTCTGGGAGCTTTCAGTTTGTAGGAAAGACCAAAAGTGTATCTTTTCCCTCCCAGTGACCAATTGCAGTATTTATGGTGTGCATTTTAGTTTTCCACATAATCTTGTTGGGTTTTCCTGCATTTCCCATGCATTTTGGTGTGTCTCTTTGAATGCCACATGGTGGATGTTGCATGCATTCTCCTGAACTGTGCATGCCTCTTCATCCTCAGTAAAACTCTATGCAGCATTTATGGTGTGCCTTAGGATTTCTCATAATACTGTTGGGTTTTGCCTCATTTTCCATGTATTTTAATTGTGGTCTATGCTGCCTATGTATTTCAGATATTGTAATGTTTTATTGAACTGCACCTCAAGTAAGTTACTGGAAATTTTTGTAATCTGGGATAGTTGTTATGGTATTTCTGTTTTTTCTGCTATGGTACTCCTGCCATTGAACACATTGCCTGCTGGTGGTTATTGGAGACAGGTCCCTGCCCAGTGGGCTTAGAATGCAAGAAGGACATGGGTGAGGGGAACACAGGGAGAGGCAGATGGGGAATGAAGACTGTAAACATTCCATATTCATTTCAAAATTCTGGTTGGCCCCACCTACCATTGACCCCACCTACTGTTGTCCGTACCTACTATTGAGTCTTTTTCTGAATGCCCGAACCAAACAGGACCGAACCAAACGGCCAAACCCGAATTCAGCGAATGAACCAAACGACCGAACCGGATTGAACCAAACGGCCGAACCCAAACCGCAATCTGTTCGCCCATCCCTATGGTGGCTGGTTCACCCATCTCCATCTGTTCACCCATTCCTATGGTGGCTGGTTCACCCGTCCCTATAGTGCCTGGTTTGCCTATGGTTCACCCATCCCAATGGTGGCTGTCCCTGGTCATCAGCAATGTGGGAAATGAGCCTGCACAGGACCTCTTGGTTCTCATTGGTCATGCATCGTTCTTCTCAACCCTGGCCCTGATGGAACAGAGGCACCAGCTGCTCAGTCTGGGCTGGGAGGGGATTATAGAGAGCAGTCCCATCTGTTTCACATATATTGTGGAGCACACAAGCAGTCATGGTCAGAAGGAGGTCTTGTTGAGTTGCAACTCATTCAGGTTCCATAGGAGTCTCCTGTGCTTCTTGAAGATCCTGAATGCCTTCTCAGTGATGTAGTGGGCGCAACTCAGCTTCCATTTGAACATCTGGTGTGCCACGGCATAAAACTTCATTAGCCATGGTGTTAAAGGATAGGCTGGGTCCCTATGATATCTGGGCCAATGGGACATGGAAACTTCATGACCTGATATCTCCCATGTACATTCGGGCCTAGAAGGTAGAGATGTGCAAACAGAATGGGGTTCAGCAGTTCGGTCGTTCGGCCTCAAAACCTAGTTCGGGTTCATGGGTTTGGTCTGGTGTTCAGTCTTGCTGAATGATCAGTGGAGTTCAGACCCGCCGGGAGGCTTGAGGCACTCTGGGGACCTCCAGGGGGGCCCAGGGCAGCATGGCAGGCCATCGGAGATCCAACAGCAGCAGCAGTAGAGACCGGGAAGGCTTGGCGATTGGCACCCCGGATTGCCCAGGTGGGCAGGCTTGGCGCCTGGCCCCTGGGGGTGCCTGTGGCACCAGGGTTGGCCACCGGAGACCCAGCAGCAGCAGCAGCAGCAGCAGCACCAGATATCAGGAAGACTTGGCGCTTGGCACTCTGGGTTGCCCGGGCAAGCAGGCTTGGTACTTGGTGCCTGGGGGTGCCTGTGGCACCAGGGCTGACTGGCTGAGACCCAGCGGCAGCAGCAGCAGCAGCAGCAACAGCAGAGGCCGGGAAGGCTTGGGGCTCGGTGACTGGCCTGGAACCCTTACTTGGCCAGGCATTTCAGGCTGCCAGGCATCGGTGGAACAGTGGCAGACATTGGATTGCCCGGTAGCAGAACCCATGGAAGCAGCAGTAGCAACAGCAGCAGACTGACACCTTGATGAAAATCAACCACTCCACCAACTTAGCCCCCAGTCTCAGGAGGTGCGGTGGGCAAAAGTCCCCCACCACAGAGAACACCCGCTCAATGGGGACACTCATTGGTGGTCAGGACAACAGACCCTTGGCCACTTTGGACAGAGCCGTCCACGTGTCCCTCCGAGAGCTGTGTTGCCATCATGTTCTGCCCCTCCCATCAGCGCTGTCAGTGGTGCAGCAGCAGCAGAAATGGAGACAGGAAGCAGGAGAGGCCAGCCTGCTGCCTGTAAGTCAGACAATAGGGCACATGACAGAGGTGGCAGGGCCTGTGCGAGTGGAGTGGCAGGCATCAGCAGCTGCCCAAGCCCATCACAACGCCCCAAATTGCACAGGCCTGATTTTGGGAGATAGGCTTCAGAGGCTTCCAACAGTGGCACTAGAGCTATGGTTTAGCATCACCTTCTGCCAGCATCCTCCACTGCCATACAGGGAACTGGAAGACCTGCAGTCCAGGAGGCTGTGACTGTCTTTGCTGCAGCTGCAGGAGCAGGTGCAGGTGCTTCCAGGTTGGATGCTCATCATGGACCACCATTGTCCCTCATTTTCCTCCCTACCCTTCCTCTCTGTTTCCCTGCTGTGGCTGTCCTTCCACTGGGTGTCCTGCTGAGCGCCTTCTGGAGTCAACAGAGAAGGGGGTGCTGTGAGTGGGGGTAAGTACTTTCCATCTGCTGAGCCCCCCTCCCCCCCTTCCCTCCCCCTGGACTCTCTCCCGGAAGTGCCTGTGGGGTATTTAGGGAGAAGACTAGCGGCTGTGGGGCTGAGCAGCTCTTACCATCCTGTGACTGTTTCCCCGCTGTGGCTGTCCTGCCACTGGGTGTCCTGCTGAGCGCCTGCTGGAGTCAACAGAGAAGGGGGTGCTGTGAGTGGGAGCAAGTACTTTTCATCTGATGAGCCCCCCTCCCTCCCCCTGGACTCTCTCCCGAAAGTGCCTGTGGGGTATTTAAGGAGCAGACTGTGGGGCTGAGCGGCTGTGGGGCTGAGCAGCTCTTACCATCCTGTGGTTGTTTCCCCGCTGTGACTGTTCTGCCACTGGGTGTCCTG
The DNA here is from genome assembly GCA_003113815.1 of Sphenodon punctatus. Lineage (NCBI taxonomy): Eukaryota > Metazoa > Chordata > Lepidosauria > Sphenodontia > Sphenodontidae > Sphenodon > Sphenodon punctatus. The sequence goes on along the minus strand of QEPC01002201.1, from coordinate 45,654 downwards.
CTGAGCGCCTGCTGGAGTCAACGGAGAAGGGGGTTCTGTGAGTGGGGGCAAGTAATTTCCATCTGCTGAGCCCCCCTCCCCCTTCCCTCCCCCTGGACTCTCTCCCGAAAGTGCCTGCGGGGTATTTAGGGAGAAGACCGGCGGCTGTGGGGCTGAGCAGCTCTTACCATCCTGTGGCTGTTTCCCCGCTGTGGCTGTCCTGCCGCTGGGTGTCCTGCTGAGCACCTGCTGGAGTCAACAGAGAAGGGGGTGCTGTGAGTGGGGGCAAGTACTTTCCATCTGCTGAGCCCCCCTCCACCCCTTCCCTCCCTCTGGACTTTCTCCCAGAAGTGCCTGTGGGGTATTTAGGGAGCAGACCGGCGGCTGTGGGGCTGAGCAGCTCTTACCATCCTGTGGCTGTTTCCCCACTGTGGCTGTCCTGCCGCTGGGTGTCCTGCTGAGCGCCTGCTGGAGTCAACGGAGAAGGGGGTGCTGTGAGTGGGGGCAAGTATTTTCCATCTGCTGAGCCCCCCTCCCCCCCTTCCCTCCCCCTGGACTCTCTCCCGGAAGTGCCTGTGGGGTATTTAGGGAGCAGACCGGCGGCTGTGGGGCTGAGCAGCTCTTACCATCCTGTGGCTGTTTCCCTGCTGTGGCTGTCCTGCTGCTGGGTGTCCTGCTGAGCGCCTGCTGGAGTCCACGGAGAAGGGGGTGCTGTGAGTGGGGGCAAGTACTTTCCATCTGCTGAGCCCCCTCCCTCCCCCTGGACTCTGTCCTGGAAGTGCCTGCGGGGTATTTAGGGAGCAGACTGGCGGTTGCGCCGAAGGTCCACAGCCGAAGGTCCACGGCCAAAGGGCGCGGCCCTTTGGGGCCCTTCGGGGCATGAAGGGGGAAGAGGGGGGAAATGCTTGAGTAAATAGGGTGGAAGGGTTATGTTGTGGGTGTGAATAGCGTTGTTAGTATGGAACGTGGAGGGAGGGGTGGTGTGTGGGGATCCCCCCTTTGACGGGGGAAGGGGTTAGAGGGAGATAATGATGGCAATTGCTCTAAGGGGGTTGGGGAAAATGGGGGGAGTGGAAAGGAAGAAGCAGTGTCAGCAGGAAAACAGTTGGTGGAGGTGCTGCGGCGTGATGCCCATTCCCTGGGTGGAAGTGAGGAAAGGGTGGGTGGGGAGAGTGATTCTTTTCTACCTAGGGGTGAGAGGGAATTTCAGTGTGTGTCTTGGATGGGGATGGGGAGGAAATGGGGTGAGCAGGAAGAATTGGATGAATGGTGTGTGGTCTCTGATGTTGGGTTGGTGGAACCACCTCCTCTCGGTGAGAGAGGGATGGAGGTGGTTAGGCATTCCTTGGTGGGAGCAGGGAATGGCATGATAGTGGAAGGGATCTTTCCTGTTGTGGCGAGAGAGATCATTGACTGGGATGTCAGTTAGATCATACGAGGCATAAATGGGGAATATTAATTGAGCTGCTATTATTGTTTTATATTAGAGTTGGGGTGTGGACTTGGGTTTTCATATGTGGAAATGAACCCAGAATGTAATTAGTGGCTATGAAGGGTTAATATTGTATATCGTTAAATAATGGTTGTTATTTAAATATTGTTGTTAAATTGTGATATTATGTTAATATGTTGGTCTGATTGGGTTCTCCCTGTGTGGAGTATAGAACCCTATATGTAACTGTTTATGTAAGCCGCCTCGAGTCCTTCGGGAGAGAGGCGGGGTAGAAATTAAAATTGAATTGAATTGAATTGAAATTATTGATGTGATCACCAACAGTCCAGGGCTGGTGGATCCCAACCCGACTGCTAGAGGCAGGGTCCAATCCCCAGGCAATGGAAACAGGGAAAGGAGTAGCAGTAGCTGCAGCAGTAGCAGCAGAAGCTACAGGGGGCACAGGGAGAGTAGGGATGGGCGAACAGGTTGCGGTTCGGGTTCGGCCGTTCGGTTCGGCCAGTCGGTTCGGCCGCGTTTGGTTCAGCCATGTTCAGTTTGGCCGTTCATTGTGGTCGCCGCGTTCAGGTTCGGCCGTTCTGTTCAGCTGTTCTGTTCGGGTTCGGCTGTTCAGAAACCAGTATTGTGAGAGGATGAGCTGGAAACTGGAAATTTGTTGCGTGTGGAGCTGTGTGGTGAGTGAGTGTTTTTTGGCTGTGTTGGTGTTTGGTTTGTGTGTTTTGGATTTGTTTGGGTGTACTGTTGTGGTTTTTGTGGATGGTGTGTGTTGTGGGTGACTGTGTTTTGTGTGTGTGATTTTCAAATACATTTTTTTTTTAAAATGAAGAAGGCTGCCGTGTTGCTTCCCCGGTTGGGGGCCAACTTTGTAGTCGAGGAGGAGGTCGCTGCCCCGCCATGTAGTACACTTCCTGTGGTGGTGACCAGTTCCTTGGATGAGGAGCAAGCCTCAGGAGGTGCTGCCACCAGGTTTGTAAGCCTTTTTTTTTTTACTTAGCATCCCCTAGTGCCCCAGGGAGGAGGGCGGGATTTGCACGTGCCAGCCAGGCCCTCTTTTCTAGTTGCAATCCCTAGCATACCCTAACACCCCAGGGAGGAGGGCAGTATTTAGACGTGCCTTCTAGTTACAATCCCTAGCACCCCAAGGAGGGAGGACTAGAGGCATCAGCATCATAAATGCATGATATTACTTTGGTGTTCTTAATGTGTTCCCATTTCAGAGAGCAATCGGATGCCGGCCCCAGCTCTGCTGCCACTGCCAGGCCAAGGAGGACCCCCTAGGCCAAGGTCACCAGTGACACCCCCAGACATCTGGCGGTCAAGGTCGGATGTCTGGAGGTATTTTGACAAGGGCGACAGAGTCTCCACATGCAAGGTAAGGCACGGGGACTGGAACAATAGGGAATGAATTGCCCTATGACCTGTTAGGAATGGAAGTCCCCTGCACAGAGAGATTGGCCACCCAGTCTACCCACTTGTGGAGACAGAATGCAGGCAGGACTTGACAGAGTATGGCACTTCTTATGTTCCTATCTTTTTATGCTCTTTTTAGATCTGCAAGAAAGTTTCCCACCGGCAGAGGGAGGGGACTATGTCGAGGCTCATCAATCACATTGAGAAGATTCATGGCATCAGAGTGAGGCAGCAGGGTGACACTGATGAGGAGTCTCGAGTGGCAGTCGTGGAGCCTCAGCGCCAGAAGAAGAGGGGGAAGGCAACCCGCAAATGGCGGCATATAAGTCCTTCCCCCTCCTCCAGCCCTGACGTGGAGACCCCGGGGCCCAGGGAGGACGCAGAGGCCAAGGCCCTTCGGGGCAAAGTGCAGTGGCCCACCCGGGACTACATGAAGGAGATCCAGGAGTCCTCTGCCCCCTTTGAGAACAGCCTGGTGGAACAATTGCAGGCGGTCCAGGTCGAGCGGCAGAAAGTGTTGGCATATGGCCAATATGTCTCCGCCGAGCTGAACCGCGTGAAAATGTACCACTAGGCGGTCTCCAGGTGGCATACAGATGTGACAGAGGCCATGCAGTTTGCTGTGAGCCACGGCTTCGAGCTGGATGAGTCCTGGGTGGCGAGCCCTCAGTCCTGTGATGCACCCCAATGGGTGTTTTCTTTCCCCCAATTCCCGGGGGACAGGTCCAGTGACTCTTAGTTTACTTTATGTTTCCTTTACATGTTTGCTTTTGTTTTTTAAAATGTTATTGTTCTTGTTGTTCTTGTTGTTGTTGTGTTACTGTTATATAAATAGTTTAAATTAAATTTGTTATATTTATTGTTACATGCTTTGTTTGACCTCCAATCTTTTATCCCTATGTGTTGAAGTTCTGGCTGGCAGGTGGCAGAATCTCATACAGCTTGTCGATCCCTACCAGCAGCACCTGCCACCCCATGTAGCGTAGTTATCAACCCAAAGATGTGCTGTGCCAGCCAGCAGCAGGGTCTCAACTAGCAGACAGGCCCCCCTAGGGAGGTGCAGGGTTTGTGTTTGTGTGGGTGGGTATGACAGAGAGAAAGAGAGACAGGCTCCTTTGCAGCAGGCAGCAGGTGGCGGGAGCTGGTGGTCGGAGGGTCTTTTAATAATTTACAGCAGTTTCAGCAGACATCCGCGGGTGGGTGCGGAGGAGTAGGCTTTTTGGGGGGTGCAGGCTGGCGTGTCGGCACCGGGCTTCTGGATACATCGGAATGGAATGCAGCCCCCAGTGACTGGAATGATGTCCCCAGAACCCTGATGACGGGTACTGGGGCTAGAGTGGCAGCTTCTAGACATTGGCCACAGCCCTCCCTGTCTGTAACTTGGCCCCAGAACCCTGGCAGCAGGTCCTGGGGCTAGAGTGGCAGCTTCTAGATACAGTGGATGGAAAGATGGATAGACAGTAGCTAGAAAGATGGCTCTCTGTGAGTGGAATGACAGTCCCAGAACCCTGATGGTGGGTCCTGCGGCTGGAGTGGCAG
>QEPC01002201.1:27208-40402 GCA_003113815.1 Sphenodon punctatus | reverse complement strand
AAAACTGAAATGAAAATCAATCTAATAATATTCCTACTCTAAATAAATACAAAACTTAAAACAGAGGAAGGGAATCAGGGATGGAATAATAAGGGAGAGGGAAAAGGATTCAATGGAGAGGGGAGGGAGGAAGAAAGATTGAACACATGGAGGGATAAAAACAAAAAATAACAACTAAATCTATCTAAGCTAAGCTAAATAAATGAGAATATGGAGGTAGATGGGTTGGATGGGTGAAATAGGAGGAGGATGGCAATGGATTAGGAATTGGAAGGAACAAAAACTGCTGGAAGAGAGGGAGCCTTCTGAACTGCCTGCTGTTCAGGAACAGTGACTTGCTAGAAGGTGTTGGGAAGGGGGGAGGCATTCAGTTTTGTTTCTTGCTGCGCCCACCTCACCACAAGCCCCATTGGCTCCATGCAACCTAGCCCGTGACCAATCACAGACTGTGAAGCCAGTGGTCTGAGGCGAAAAGGGATGGTGATTGGGCAGGCTCGCTGCTACTCCAAGCCTCTCCACCCCTTGAAGTTTTCTCCTCAGCTGACTCACCCTCCCTGTCATGCTTGACCTTCCAGTGACGCTTTGTTGGCCACACAAACTCACCCGAACGTGATCCGAAATGACCGAACTGTTCGGTCATTTCGACGCTTGAATCTAGTTCGGTTCGGCCAGTTCGGGTTTGGATTCGGGTTCGGGTTCGGCCGTCCGAACAGGCCTAGTTCGGGCTGAACTCCAAACATCTGAACCTCTTTCTCCCATCCCTAATTGGGAGAGTGGCAGCAGCATGGGAAGTCGATCAGCCTCAGGGTCCCAGTACTCCTCTTCATGGGACATATCTCAGATATGGGACAGAGAGGCAGATACTAGTCCTGTGGAGGAGATGTCTGGACTCTGGTGCTAAGGTGATAGCTGTTCCTCCAAGAGCTGTGTTGCCACCATGTTCTGCCCCTCCCATCAGTGCTGTCAGTGGTGCAGCCACAGCAGCCAGTTGAGGCCCAGAAGTGTCAGTGCACCACGGAGGAGCTGGTGTGGGGGCAGTTGCCAAGTCCATCAGCACATAAGCACTGGGGAGGAATCTGTCTTTCAACTGAAAGTCACGCACATGTTGGGGGAAAGGATTGCGCTTGATGGGCAACCCTTCTCGGCGGTCAGGGACATGGGGTTTAGGTGCCTGATTGGCTTTCTGGCCCCCCAGTTTAAGCTTCCCTCACACATCACATTGAGTCAGGCTGCCATCAATGCCTGGCAGCCTGCAATGCCCGGCCAAACAGGGGTGGCAGTCACTGAGTCCTGGCCGGGCCTCTGCCGCTGATCCATCAATGCCTGGTAGCCTGCAATGCATGGCTCTGATGGTGACTAGAACTGGAGAACCCAGCACGGCACACAGAGAGCAGAACTTGAGGCCTGCCAGCACCACCCTGAGTCAGCAGGTGGTGCCAGCCCTATACCAGGCTTTAAAGGAGTGGGTGAAGGAGCAGATGTCAGGGTCTAGGGGTGCCACCGTCCACTTCATCACCGACCTTTGGTCAAGTAGGAACACACAGCATGCCTACCTGGCAGTGACTGACGACGCACTGGTTGCAGAACCCGGAGGCAGAGATTGGCAGTGGCAGGAGGGGTCCCAAAGCAGGCTATAGATGGGCCTTGCTTTAGGTGGAAGTCAAGGATGCTGCATTCCCCATACTTCTCAGAACATCAAGACACCCCTGACCGCCATGGTGAGGGAGTGGGTCACGCCAGGTACACCCTTCACCAAGGGGTGCGTGGTGACACACAATGTGGCCAACGTATTGAGGGCAGTCCATGAGGGGGGCTTCACCAGCATTCCTTCACCTGGTGGTCAGGGAGGCTCTGGGCTTGGGGGAGAAGGGGATTGGGGCAGGCCCCCTTAGATCCTTGATCTAGTGGGGGAGGAAGCTGGCCGGTTTCTTTAACCAGAGCGTGATGTGCAGCAACCTGCTCCAGGTGAAGGAGGCTGAACAAGGCTCCCCGGTGCACCAGCTGATGCAGGATCTGTCCATCCAGTGGAATTCCTCCACGTTCCTGATGCTTGAGTGGCTTCTTGAGCAGAAAGCCGCCTTCCATCAGGTTCAACTGGTGACAGACAGCGGGGCACCTCCAGGGTACTATGGCGTGGAATGGGTGATCCTGGTGCTCTATGGGCACTGGAAGAGTGAGTCTGGAAGGCAGAGATGGATCTGGAGAGTGTGTTTGGCACCAGCAGCAGCAGGGCACCCCTGGGGATGATGCGAGTGGGAGCAGCCACCCCTTTCATGTAATAAATAAATTTATTGCATGACAATACAGTCATTGCAAAGAGGGGGGATAACTCCCAAAATAAAACCATAAATACATATCCATAATGCACAGTAATAATGCATAATGAATAATAAATACTATAATAAAATAGAAGTAAATAAGGCCCCTGCTAATGATGGAGTAATAACTAGCAAAAAGTAATACTCTCAAATCCTTACACACAGTAATCAAGTTCATCTTAACAGCCAGGGTGGGGGAGGCAGACCCCCACCCCTTAATTTAAATGGGGGCCAACTTCTCCCTAAGTTTATTAACATAAATTTTCCAAAGAAACGTAGCTATTTTGGTGGAGACAGCCACATCATGATCCTCCAATAAATATTTAACTGCTGAGCATACGCCTCTACCTAGGATATTTGCGATCAGAGGATACACATATTTTCCCCGCCATAAGATATAATAGGGGCAATCGAGAATCATATGTTCCAAGGATTCAATGGATCACTGATCACAATGGCAAACATGTTCCACCATAGGAATACCCTTGTAGTGACTGCCACCCCTTTCAGAAGCGGGGTCTCTCCCTGACCCCAGCCCTAGCAGTAGCAGCACCAGCAGCAGGCTGATAAGCAGCAACACCCCTATTGCTTCTGGATGACGTGGATGGACAGCCTTCCCTGCCTGGAACATAGGCCCCTGAACCCTGATGGTGGGTTCTGGGGCTGGACTGGCTGGTTGTTTCTTGATGCCAGAATCGATGCCTGTGTCCACCAAAAGAAGAGCCAGCTCTCCCTAGGCCATGCTGAAAGCAAATAAGTACCCTCCATGTGTGTCGGTGGAATGATGGCCCCAGAACCCTGAGGGTGGGTCTGGGGACAGGAGTGGCTGGCTGTTTCTTGATGCAGTGGAATGACAGTTCCCCATGAGCGAAATTATGGCCCCAGAATCCTGATGGTGGGTCCTGGGACTGGAGTGGCATCTTCTTGATGAAGTGGAATGACAGTCCTCCCTGCCTGTAATGTAGGCCCCAGAACCCTGACAATGGGTCCTGGGGCTGGAGTGGCTGCTTCTTGATATGGTAGGATGACATCTCCCAGTGAGAAGAATGATGGCCCCAGAACCCTGACTAGTCCTGGGACTAGAGTGGCAGCTTCTGGATGAAGTGGAACTACAGCCCTCCCTGCCTGGAATGTGGGTCCCAGAAACTGGATGGTGGGTCCTGGGGATGCAGTGACAGCTTTTGATGACATGGATGGACTGCCCTCCATGCCTGTAATGTAGGCCTCAGAACCCTGATGGTGGGTCCTGGGGCTGGAGTGGCTTCTTCTTGATATAGTGAAATGACAGCTCTCCGTGAGCAAGATGACGGCCCCAGAACCCTGAGGGTGGGTCCTGGGGCTAGAGTGGCAGCTTCTAGATGACATGGATGGACAGCCCTCCCTGCCTGCAATGTAGTCCTGGGGCTGGAGTGGCTGCTTCTTGATACAGTGGCATGACAGCTCCCCGTGAGTGGAATGATGTCCCCAGAACCTTGAGGGTGGGTCCTTGGGCTGTAGTGGCAGCTTCTGGATGATGTGGATAGACAGCCCTACCTGCCTGTAATGTAGGTCCCAGAACGATGATGGTGGGTCCTGGGACTCAAGTGACTGCTTCTTGATATGGTGGAATGACAGCTCCCCGTGAGTAGAATGATGGCCCCAGAACCATGAGGGTGGGTCCTTGGGCTGGAGTGGCAGCTTCTGGATGACATGGATGAATAGTCCTACCTGCCTGTAATGTAGGCCCCAGCACCCTGACTGTGGGTCCTGGGGCTGGAGTGGCACTGGTGGAGCACCAGCAGAGGCCCGGCCAGGGCTTGGTGTCTGGCACTCCTGCTTGGTCAAGCACTGCAGGCTGGCAGGCATCATTGGAGCAGTGGCAGACAACTTGAAGTCTACAAGGCCCTCACAGATAATGGAAGATACATCACATACCTGGCTGATGTGCAGTACCAGCAGCAGCAGCAGACATTGGATTGCCAGGGCACAGTAATTGAGGCTGGCACTCTTGCTCAGCCAAGCATTGCAGGCTGACTGGCATGGGTGGACCAGCGGCAGAGGCCCAGCCAAGGCTTGGTGACTGGCAACCCCACTCATCTGAGTGTTGCAGGCTTGGGTTGCACTCAACCAAACTCAAGAAGCTCTACTGTCAATTGGTCAAGCCTTGCCCTGTGGTGAATCACATGGCCACCCAGCAGCAGACATTGGATTACTGTGGCACTGTACCCCTGGCACAGCAGAGGCAGCAGCAGCGAACATTGGATTGCCCAGTCACAGAAACCATGGCACAGACAGCAGAGGCGGCATTGGCAGCGGACATTGGATTTCCGGGGCACAGAGGTGGCATTGGCAGTGGACATTGGATTGCTGGGGCACAGAACCCATGGCACAGACAACACAGGCAGAATTGACAGCAGCAGACATTAGATTGCCCGGGCACAGAACCCATGGAACAGCAGAGACAGCAGAAGCAGGATTTGCCTGTGCACAGGATGAAGTATCCATGGAGCCAGGATGGTAGAATTTGCAAGGGAAGAACTCCCAGACAACACCAGACAGCAGCAGCAGGATTGCGTGGGCACATTTGGATTTGCCAGGGCAGAGCACCCATGGACCAGCAGACAGCAGCAGCAGGATTACCATACCAGTGGGACACATCACTCATTGTTGCCAGGGCAGGCAGACAGCCACCTTGGCATGCAAGGCAGGCAGGCCGGGGAAGGGCTTCAGCTTTGCCCACTGTGCAGGCGGACAGGCAGTGTGGCATGATCAGAAGGCAGGCAGACTGAGGCAGGGTTTGAGCTTTTCAACCAAGGTGGGCAGATAGGCAGCATGGCATGAGCAGAAGGCAGGCAGACTGAGGCAGGCTTTGATCTAGGCCACCTGGGTGGGTGGGCGGGTGGGGGGCAGGGAGCGTGACATAAGCAGAAGGCAGGCAGATTGAGGCAGGGTTCAAACTTTGTAACCTGGGAGGGCAGACAGGCAGTGTGGCATAAGAAGCAGTAGGGAAGGCAGGCTGGAGCCTTGGCACGGCACTCAGATAGGCTGGCGAAGGCTGTGCAGCACAAAAGAGAGAGAGTCAGTGAGACAGCTGGGCTGAGTAGGGATATGCGAATGCTGTTCAGGGGTTCAGCGTTCGGCCCAAACTCGGGGGGTTCGGCCCAATCGCAAACACCCCAAACCTGAACTGTCACATGACCCGGAAGGCCTAGTAGAGGCCTGAAGCACTCCGGAATGCCGCCGGAATCAGACCCGCTGCCACTACTGCTGCCACCGCCAGACCGGGGACTGGTGTCTGACCTACCTGGTGGTGCCGGGGCTCCGGTGTTGGGTCTGGCAGTGGCAGCGAGTCCGGCGGAGCTCCGGAGTGCTTCAGGCCTCAACTAGGCCTTCCAGGTGACCTGGAAAGCTTAGAAGAGGCCTGAAGTGCTCCAGAGCACCGCTGGACCCGCTGCCGCTGCCGCCACCGGACCCAGGCCCAGAGCCCTGGCACCACCAGGTAGGGCAATCCCTGGGTTAGGGGGTTAAAATAATTTTTTTTATGAGGCTGGGCAGGGTGTGGGGGGGGAGGTGAACCCCAGCACCCCTTCCACCCACACAGCCTGGAGGGGGTAGGGGAAACTGGGTTCCCCCCTGTTCCCTTCCCCCATCCAAATAGGTTCACCTCCCCTAACAGGTTCAGGCCAATCAGCCCAAACCAGAACAGTTTCGGAGGGGCTGAACCCTGAACAGGCCGAACCCCAAACCCCTCTGGGGTTCGCACACTGCTAGGGCTGAGATTGTCTAGACAGAAGCTGGCTGGCAGGCTTACAGCTTCCCAATGCCACCCTGCATCATGAGGTCAGTCAGATAGGCCGGCTGAGGCCCTCTAGTAAGAGAGAGAGAGAGTCAGGGTGGGTGCCAGGCATTGGGAGGGAGGGACATCACCTCAGCAGCAGAAGCCCAGATTGAAGAGGAGCCCCATCCAAAGACTGCCTCTGGCATGGGATGGCGTGTGCCACTGCACCTTCAATCCGTGTCATGGGGCAGCTCAGGGAATTCCAGTAGCGGAAGGTTCACATTTATAAATAACAAGTGCTCCATTAACTTGTCCCCCAGTCTCAGGCAGTGCAGTGAGCAAATCTCCCCCGCCATAGAGAACACCCACTTGCTGGGGATACTCATTGGTGGGCAGGACACACAGTGGTCACTTTGGACCCTTGACCACTTTGGACAGGGTGGCCATACGTTGGTCTTGCTGGCCCAGTAGGCCAAGGGATCGCTGCTGGGTTTGATGCACAGCTCCTCCTCCTCATAGCTCTCCACTGCTGCTGAGGCGCTGTCGTACTTCCTCACATAACTCTGCCTCAGCACCACCTCCACCACTGCCCTCAGCCATGCTGCCTGCCCTGCTCTGCACGAGCCCATGCTCACCACATTGCCCTGCACATACGAGCTGCTGCTCGCAATAGGGGTGATGCTGCTGCTCAGCCTGCTGTTGGTGCTGCTACTGCTAGGGCTGGGGACAGGGATAGACCCCACTGACTGAAAGGGGTGGCTGCTCCCACTCCCACCATCCCCAGTGGCATCCTGCTTTTGCTGCCACGCACTCTCAAGAGCCCATTCTGCCTGCCAGACCCTCTCCACTAGGTCACCCTTCCAGTGCCCATAGAGCGCTGTCTGGGGTGCCACGCTGCCCTAAACCCTGAAGTCCAGCATTGTTGCCAAAACATATTCCTCCCATTGCAGGGGCTCATCGAACCGCGCCTTCAGCCCTGCCTTCAGTTGCCGCATCAAGTCAATCGCCTCATCCACCAGCTTCCTGCCCTGAGGCCCACAATCCCGCCCCTGGAGAATCTCCTCCAGCCTCCTGAGGAGACTCTGGACTGGAGGCGTCACCTGGCTGATGGTGGCCATGGAGGAGCTGATGGTCTCCATCACAGCCAGGAATGGTCATAGCATGAAGATCATGTGAGCCACGAACTCCCATTCCACCCCATAGTACCCTGGAGGTGCACCACTGTCCATCACCAGTTGAACCTGATGCAAGGTGGCTTTCTGCTCGAGAAGCTGCTCGAGCATCAGGAAGGTTGAATTCCACTGGGTGGACACATCCTATACCAGCTGCTGCACTGGGGAGTCTTGCTCTGCCTGTTTCACCCAGAGGAGGTCGCTGCCCTTCACACTCCAGTTAAAGAAACTGGCCAGCTTCCTCTCCCACTCGATCAGGGAGCTAAGGGTGCCTGCCCCAATCCTCTTCTCCACCAAGCCCAGAGGTCACTGACCACCAGGTGAAGGGTGTGTGCCATGCAAGGGATGCTGGTGAAGCCTCCCCTCATGGACTGCCCTCAATATGTTGGCTGCATTGTTGCTCACCACGCACCCCTTGGTGAAGGGTACACCTGGCATGACCCACTCCCTCACCATGGTGGTTAGGGCTGCATCGATGTTCCGAGAGTTGTGGGGGCCATCCATGACTTCTGCCTGAAGCATGGCTCAACTATACCCTGCTTCAGGACCCCTCCTGACACTGACAAATGCTGCCTCTGGGTCCTGACACCAGTGCATCATCACTGCCAGGTATGCATGCTCCATGTTCCTACTCAACCACAGGTCAGTGGTGAAGTGGACGGTGGCACCCCCAGCCCTTGCCAGCTGCTCCCTCACCTGCTCCTTTAAAGCCCACTAGAAGGCTAGCACCACCTGTCGACTCAGGGTGGTGTGCGAGGGCAGCTTAAACTGGGGGGCCAGGAAGCCAAGTCTAAACTCCATGTCCCCGACCACTGAGAAGGGCTGCCCATTGAGCGCGATCTTTTCCCCCAACATGTATGTGGTTTTCAATGAAAGCCATGTCACCCTCCACATCCAGCTGCTGCCAATGGACTTTGCAGCTCCCCCTACCCCAACTCCTCCATGGTGTGCTGCTTCTGCTGCTCCCCTCTAGAAGCAATACCACTTTTGCTGCTAGAAGCAGATGTTTGTGCAGGATGCTTGCCCGCTGATGGAGGCAGATGACTGGCTGCTGCAGTCAGGAAGGCGCTGGCATCCACTGCCCCTGCCTGCCCGCTTAGCAGCACGGCACTGTGGCATGCTTTGAGGTGCCTCGCCATGGCAGTTGTGCCAAGGTTGGTGAGCACCTGCCTGCACGTCACCACCTTCTGGCACAAAGTTCAATGCACCTCCCTGGGATCATCTGCCCGCACCAATGTAAAATGCGGCTAGAAGGAGGGTTTTTTTCCCCCTCCTTCCTTCTGCCCAGCGGTGACGCACGCTGACAGCACTGATGGAATGGGCAGAACATGGTGGCGACAAAGCTCTCGATGGGACAGTCATCGCTCAGTATGAGACATCTCCTCCGCAGTACTAGTGTCTGCCTCACAATCCCCAATCTGAGATAGATTCCATGAAGGGGAGTACTGAGACCCTGAGGCTGAGGGACTGCCCATGCTGATGCCACTTTCCCTGTGCCCCCTATAGCTTCTGCTGCTACTGCTGCTGCTACTGCTTCTCCTCTCCCTGCTGCCATTGCCCGGGGATTGGGCCGTACCTCTAGCATCCAGGGTGTGATCCACCAGCTCTGGACTGCTTGGGATCTTATCAATAATGGGGTTCAGGGGCATTGGTGGACCTGGAAGAACATCCGACCCCAAAACACCTGCACCTGTTCCTACAGCTGCAGCAGAGACAACCGCAGCCTCCTGGAGTGCCGGCCATCCAGTGCCCCATTGCATTTGAGGATGCTGGCATGTGGCAACACTGAACCACACCCCTAGTGCCACAGCTGGGAGTCTCTGAAGTCTGTCTTCCAAAATCAGACCTGTGCAGTTTGGGGCGTGGTGATGGGCTTGGGCTGCTGCTGATGCCTGCTGCCACTCCACTGGCACACACCCTGCCACCTCTGTCACATGCCCCATTGGCTGCCTTATGGGAAGAAGACCGGCCTCTCCTGCTTCCCTTCTCCATTTTTCTTTTCCAAATTATGTAGAGGAAGATTTTATATTTTAAAATTTATTTATACATAATTTGAATATTCTATGTATCTACTACACTAATTGTAACTGCTATTAACTATTCTAAAAACCTATGGAACTAAATATAATATTATCTAATATCTACAAAGGCCTAGTCCTATAAATACACTATAAAATATTAAATCTGAATCACTACACACTATCTCTATTTCTATAACTAATCTATCTATCTATCTATCTATCTATCTATCTATCTATACACAGGGATGGTGGGAAACACAGATAGCTCACAAAAAACAATACAGGGAGGGATACAAAACTGAAATGAAACCTAAATTAATCTAATCCTACTCTAAATAAATCCAAAAACAGGGGAAGGGAATCAGGGATGGAATATATAGTGGGAGGAGGGAAGGATTAAATGGAGGGTACAGAGAAAGAACACAAGGAGGGGTAAAAAATAAAAATAACACCTAAATCTATCTAATCTAATCTAAATAAATGAAACTATGGAGGTAAATGTGTGGAAATGGGTGAAATAGGAGGAGGATAGCAATGGATTAGGAAGACAAACTGTTGGGACAGAGAGACTTCTGAAAACACCTGCTGACAGGATCAGTGGCTAGCAGCTGTCTCTTATACACATCTAGATGTGTATAAGAGACAGGGCTAGCAGTAAGCACAGAAGGAATTGGAAGGGGTGAGGGCAATGACTTTTGTTACTTGCTGCACCCGCCTTACCACAAGCCCCAATGGCTCTGAGAAGCCTAGCCCGTGGCCAATCGCAGACTGAGAAGCCAGTGGGCGGAGAAAAAGAGGGATGGTGATTGGGCAGCTGACTGCTAGTCCAATTCTCTCCACCCCTGGTGCCAGGAAGTCTGCTCTTCAGCTCCCCCCTCCCCGCCCCCGACCTGCCAGTTCCGTTTTTCCCACCTGAACGTGCCCGAACTCATCCGAATGTGGCCAAACTGTTTGGGGGTTTTGCCGTTCGGTTCGTCCATCTGAACTGGCTGAATTTGGGCCGAACCCTGAACATCCGAACGGCGTTCACACATCCCTACTGCCCAGGTTCCTAACCTCAAACCCTGCCTCAGCCAGCCTTCTGCTCATGCTAAAGTTCCTGTCTGCCTGCCCTGTGGGCAAAGCTCGAACCCTACCTCAACCTGCAATTGCTGATACCAAAGTGCCTGTCTGTCCAACCTGTGGGCAAAACTCAAACTCTGCCTCAGCCTGCCTTCCGATGCTCATGCCACACTGCCTGTCTGCCCTAGGCGTGCCAGCCACCAAGCCTGGGCCGGGTCTCTGTCGCTGGTCCATCGATGCCTGCCAGCCTGAAATGCCCAGCCAACTATGGGTGCCAGTCACCATGCCCCAAGCCTTCCTGGCCTCTGCTGCTGCTGCTGCTGGGTCTCAGATGGCCAGCCATGCCCCCATGGGCACCCCCATGGGCCAAGCACTGAACCTGCCTGCCCGGGCAACCAGGGTGCCAAGCCTCAAGTCTTCCTGGTCTCTGCTGCTGCTGGTGCTGCTGTGTCTCCGATGGCCTGCCATGCCCCCACGGGCACCCCTTGAGTGACCCAAGCCTCCAGGTGGCCAAATTTTCTGAACGTTCGGGGGGTTCCGAACTCCACAGGACTAAACCCATGAAGCACAACTAAGGTTTCAGGCCAAACAGCCGAAATCCATTCTGTTTGCACATCCCTAATGGCAGCTGCCTGCATGGTTGCGGTGGCCAACCAGGCAGCTACCTGTTTGAACCTCTCCCCATGCACTTCTCATGCGTGGGTATCCCACAGCCATACCACTCAGAGGCTATGGATCCCTGCCCCCACCTTGCTCATGTAAAAACATTCTTTGTTACCCCTTTCAACTAGCCTCCTTCTTGAAACCAAAGCAGATGCATAATAATACTAGAATTCTATAATAGAATTTGAATTCATACCCTTTTGGGGAGAAAAGCTGTTATGATTTATTAGATAAAAGTCCAAATTCTTCCTATACTTGTTTGTCTTTATTTAGTAGGGGAAATCCTACCTGTGGAATATCCAGCTCATACATTTTTACCACCTTGAAACATTTTGCACTATTAGAGAAGTATTTATAGCTGATTCTAAATGAACCGTCACAAAAGATTCTATCTCCTGTGTTTTCCCCTCAAAGATTTTTATGTGCCTGCTCTCTGAAATGAAATATATTGTTCTCACGCTTGCCTTATTATTACTTAATCTATCAAGGAATTCAGAATGGTTAAAGCGCCAGTAAATCCACAGCAAATGAAATAAAATAACCAGAAGCAAAAATTTTATTATATTTTTTTTCTTTCTCTTTGGTGGCAAAATAAAAAGAGACTATGGGAATTAATAGAATACTTATTTAAGAAGGAAACCAAGGAGAAATGTGTATCTGCAGACAGAATTTTGAACTTCGGGAAATTTTGGACTCAGGAAAGATTCCCTGGATACTCAGGGCCAATGTGGCCTGAAAGCTCCCATATTCCCACCAACAGAAGTTGGTTTACTAAAAGATAACATCTGAATTGCTTTGGCCCTTTTTACATGGGTGATACCGGCTCTAGAATATGCTAGAAATCTCGGTGTTCTACCGTGGGTGCCACCTGTTTAAATCCCTTGTGGGTGAGTGTGTGCACTCCTGCACCCACCCATCCCCATGCATGGAGGCACTGGAAAAAACAGAGATGCCTCCATGCGTGGGGATGCGTGCAGATGAGCGTACACCCTGTCAGAACCCTCCCCCCACCCACTGCACACAGACCGTGGCACTCATCCACCCCCACGCAGCGGCAGCCACGACCTGTGTAAAAAGGGCCCTTGTCTTCATCTCTTACATTTTAGAACCAATGGCTTGGAAACCACCCTCTAGACCAGACATTGATGACAGTCAAAATATTTGCTTATAGATGCTTGAGATGGATTTTGTTTTTTAAAATAGGTATTTCTGAACCCAGCTGGGTATTGACTTGTCTGTCAGTCTTGGCTGCTTTTGTTTCTTTGTAGGAATTTTTCTGTAGGGAAGGCTTCCTCTGTATCTGCTCTAGATCCTTTCGTAGAGATCAGCTTGACACGCAGGTCTTTTTGCATTCCCTTTGTAGCGCTTGCACTACTAATACAGCACCTGTAGTAAATCTATTGCCGTATTTCCTAAACTATTGTGTCCCATACCTCCTCTCAATTGTCTTTGATATTCATCTTGGGGTTTTTTTCTGTCCAACTTTCCAGTTTATCAAGATCAACTTTGAATTCTGATCCTATCCTCTAATGTGATTGCAATCCCTACCAGTTTTGTGTTATCAGCAAACTTGAAGAATACTCTATGTCCCGTCATACAAATAATTGATGACAATATTAAAGAACACCAGACCCATTGCTACAGAGCATAATTTCTGGGTTGTTCAAAGAAGGTTAGATAAGGAGATTATCAAAAGGCTTATACATGGCAAAGAATAACTGGACAGGCTACTACAGTTCTTTATGGATGGGTACATGAATACAGGAAGGTAATTTATTATTAATTATTATTATTATTATTATTATAAACATTTATATAGCACCAGTCATGTACTTGGTGCTGTACAGAAACATAGAAATAGACGTGGTCCATGCCTGTGGCTTACAATCTAAAAGACAAGGAGGGGGAGACAGGGAGAGGGGACAGTGGGAGAGACAGGGGAGAAGACAAACAACATACAAGCGGATGCGAAGTTTCAGGTGCGTGTGCTTGACTTGGTTACAATCAGGATGGTTGCAGCAGTCTGCAGAGGGGGGCAGATAGAAAGTATACGGGGAACGACTACCAGGCATTGGGAAAGGAAGCGAGGAAAAGGTGGGTCTTGAGGAGGAATTTGAAGGAGCGGAGGGAGGGGGCAAGGCGGATGTGGGTAGGGAGGGAGCTCCAGGCATGGGGGGCAGCGAGGGAGAAGGGTCGAAGGC
>QEPC01002199.1:1189241-1216010 GCA_003113815.1 Sphenodon punctatus | reverse complement strand
AAATTTTGCCACATGAAACTTTGTCTAATCAGTCTCATTTTCTGAGCTATCACTATCGGCAGTTGTTGATTCTTCTGATCCTTCATGTTTATCATCTTCATGGTGGAATTCTGAAAACTGAAGGTTTGCCCGGACTGAGACAAGTGTCTCTACTCTTCCACATGTTAGTCTATTTCTTGATTTGGTGCGGGTATTTCCAAACAGAGACCAGTTTCTTTCACATGCTGCAGAAGATGGAGGAATCTGAAGCAGGCGAGAAGCAAGAGGAGTCAGAGGCTGCGTTGTGCAAAGGCCTTGCCGCCATGTAAGCAGGAGGGATATGCTTGGCAGAGTCCCAGACTGCATTCCTGGACCAAATACCTGAAGATGTTCTATATTCTGCAACATTTGAAAGTACCTTTCCAACATCAAATCCCAAGTGTGCTGCTTGTTTTGTAATCCAGGCAAAGGTAGCAGCAGTGCTATCATCACTAACATTTCTGCCTTTGAATTTTGAATCCAAGAGATTTGCAGCGGCATGAATTGATTAGCAACAAAATGCTTCTCGTCTGTTAATAAAGTCTTTCACTTTTCTTTCTTCTGTACTTGTAAGTGGAGATGCACTTAGATTCTCAAAAACAGTTGATTTTATCTGGGCCATTTGGTAAGGAAGGTCTGACAAAAGTGTGCTGTCGGATTCAGATGCAGTGATTGCTGAAGAAATTGGCTTTAAAATCTTCAGGGAGTTCTGCAGCTGAACCCAGAAAACATCCTCATAAATACAATGTTCCTTACACTTCTGGGTACTTTAAGATCCTCAGTTATTATGGTTTCTTGAAGAGCTTCTTTGTTTTTTAGTAAACTTTCAAATGAGATCACCACTCCACCCCATCTAGTTTTACTACAAAGCTTGTGTGTCACTATTTTATTCTTTGCATTCTTTTCTTCCTGCTGCTTCTTAAAGACGGCAGCTACAATATGAGTAGCTTTTACATGTTTTATAATTTCTTTTGCTCTTCTGTAGATCTTTTGCAGATTGTCCAACTTCATGATGTCATTAAGAAGCAAGTTTAGCCCATGGGATGCACATCCTATTGCAGTAATATGTGGATATTTATCCATTATGACCTCCCATGCTGCTTTCATGTTACTTGCATTGTCAGTTAGAAAAGCAAATACCTTACCACTCCCAAATCTTCTCTAGGACTTCACATATTTTACTACTGATATATTCTGCAGTATGCCTGTTCTCTCCTGTTTCAATGCTTCTGTAAAAAACTGGCTGAGGTGTTATCACAAAGTTTATGATTCCTTCTCCCCGCACATTTGTCCATCCATCTGTAAGTACTGCAAGACACAGTGCTTTGTTGATTTTTCCTTGCACAGATTGCATTACACGTTCATATTCTGACTCTAAAAGAGGTTTGCTCAAAGAATGTCTGCTGGGCAAATGGTATGATGGTCTTAGTAATTTAAAAGCTTCTTGTCAGTATGCATTTTCAGTTATTGACAATGGCGTCCCAGAAGAATATATTGCTCTTGCAAGAGCTTGGTCCATTTTTTCCTGAACTTCAGGTGTCCTCTTGTCTACAAATGAAGCTATTGAAAGTCTTTTGTATACAGTTGGTTGCAATATTTGGTTACTTGAGGATGTTGATTGGGCAACCCTTTGTGATGCTGATGTTATAGAAGCAGCAGCCGCAGCAGCAGGACTTCTGGATTGAGAATGTTTGAAAGGGCTACTTGCACTTCCATCAGCATGATCTACCTCCTTACACCCATGAAGGATTTTTTAATGTCTGCAGGACACTACTTACATACAAGGATGTGTTTAGTCATCCTAGTAGCATTTGGAAATGCATATTTCATTTCACAGTATTTGCAAATCACATTTTTTTCCCCTCAGAAACACTTGCACTGTGGAAATGCTTCCATATTCTAGAAGTTGGTCGCACCATTTTGCTAAGAGAGAAAAAATAAAAATTTAATTTAGTGGCTAGTTTGCATATATAAACTCTAAGCTACAGCATGTACACATTTAGTAATGTACAAACACTAAGCTACAGCATGTACACATTTAGTAAATATGCCTCTCTAAACCAATTTGCCATCACAAGTTGTCAGAACAACACTATTTTACAACACCTACTGGAGGAGAGGGCTCCGCAGAGTTAACTCTGAACAACTTCCCTCCCCTGCAGACCTCACCTCACTGCTAAGGTTGGGTGATTTGTCAATTGTCACAAAACATCAGGTTAGTAGGAATTCAATTATGAATTACATAGGTTATGAAAATATACTAATGCAGTTAAAATATAGTTTAATATACTGAATTCAGAGAAATTTAAACTCTTACCTTTCAATAAAGTATACTTTCTTTCAGCTCCTTTGTGCTGCTTTTGTACTTCTGTGGATCTCAAGGTCACAGGGCCAGGAGGAGGCAGGTTCCTTCCAACTCCAAAACCTTTATTGTTGCCACACACCCCCAAAGAAGACAAGGACACCACGTTTGGGTTTAAACGGCCGCAGTCTTTATTAATAGCCAAAAAGGGGGAAGGGGTAGCCCTCCCACTTCCCCCTTTGAACTGGGGTCCTATCTATCTACTGTTCCTAACTGTTAACTGAACCACAGGAGGTTCCTGTCCTGCACCAGGCACTATCCTGTCTGCCTGGCGCCCTTCTTTCCCACGTCTTCGGGTTAAACCCGAGGGGAATCCTCCTGTGCCCTACCTTATCCAACTTCGTTAACTTATCCCCTACCCCGACCACCAGGTTTCCCTGGGCCGGAGCGGGTTGTTCGTACCTACCCCCTTTAGCCCACCGGGGGGCAGGGGTTTAAACAACAAGGGTGAGGACACCGTAACCTACTGTTCGGCCGCTCGCCTCTCACCCTTGGGCTGACCATACAGTGGGCCTCACTGAGAGGCTATGTATGGCCTATGCCCATCTCTTAAGGAAGTGTTCCTACTCTATGCTATACTAACAACTTCAACTTCTAACAATTGGCCTGGACTCAGCCTACCGCCACCAAAACCACCAGCTTTGCTTGGCTGGTTCGCCGCCAAAACTCAACTTTCCAGGATTTCCGTTAGGCTGCGTTTCAGGACACTAAGGCTGCTTTTAAACGAGGAGTGCTGAAGCGCCTCCTCAACGCCGCATTAAAGCAAAGCCGCTGGAAGTGACGTTCTCCCCGTTGCTGGTGGCAGCGGCGGCTGGAGACACGGGGCTTTGGAGCGGCGCGTTCTTAAGCCTGATAATTGAAGTCTTAAGAACACGTCGCTCCAAAGCCCTGAGTCTCCAGCTGCTGCCGCCACCGGCAACAGGGAGAACGTCACTTCCGGTGGCTTTGCTTTAATGCAGCGTTGAGGAGGCGCTTCAGCGCTCCTCGTTTAAAAGCAGCCCAAGATACGCGTTGCATCCAGCATCCGATAGATGGACCCCATCATTCCTGAATAATTCATCCCTCTCATGACTGATCTCTGTATGACGGATAACAAACCCCCCTGTTCTTTGCAGCCAGCCCCCAATTTCCCCGTTTGCTCTTTTCCTGGCCCAGTCTGCCCAACCCGGGCGCTGGGCATTAGCCCACACTCTCCTCTGCAGAATTTCCGACCATACCAGTATGCACCCTTGGAATCGTTCCTGGACCTTTTGCAAATCAGCCTTCGCACTCTTTGTCAGCCACAGCTCTGTAAACTTAGGCAGGTTGTTTTCCCCTAAATGGACTACAATCACCGCTGGTGCTGGAAATTTCTCTCTCACCGCAGTCAGCGTTGGGAGCAATTGTTCCCACAGCATCCCACGTCTACCTAGCCAAATTACGTCTGCCCGGTCGCCTAGGCCCAGCTGGGTGCCCCACCCGCTGCATGCGGCCATCTTTCCTGCCCAATGTACGATGCTGTGGTCGACGATCCACACCACCTTCCGTCCCTGCAGGGCTGACACGTCTGGAAGAGAAATCAGAGTTATGCTGTTGCCGCAGGATCCCCCTGTACCCCCACATTCTTGGTTCGGTATTCCTGATGTACAAGTGATACGTGCCAGACCGCCACCTCCCTATCTGTTGTATTTGTTCGCCAGGCAGTCCCATACTTGTGGCAATTGACACCGCCCCTATCTGAAAAGAGTGCGCGGTGTAACAACCCGGGTCAAGGCCAACTTCCTTAACACACATGTTGAGAGTACAAAATGCCAGACCAGCTGCATAACCCTTTCTGATTTCGACAACAGCTTGTTAATGACATGAAAGACAGCCATGTTATCGCACCAGAATAAGGCCCTTCTATTGGCAAACTCCGCCTCCCACTGCTCTATTGCAACCACTATAGGGAAGAACTCCAGGAATATTAAGTCATGGGCTAGTCCCTGTGTTTCCAATGCCTCTGGCCATGGGGCTGCACACCATTTTCCTCTAAAGTATACTCCAAACCGGTGGCCTCCCACAGCGTCGGAGTGTATTTGGAGTTTTGCTTCCAAAAGGAGTCGCTGCCGCCAAAAACTCACCCCATTATAGCCCTGGAGGAAGGCCTCCCAGGTCACCAAATCCTCCCGCATCACCCTCGTCACATGGACATGGTGATGCGGGGGACGGTCGCTCCCAATGTGGGCATATGATCAAGACATGAACACCCTCCCTGGTGTGATGACTCGGCAGGCAAAATTAAGACTACCCATGAGGGACTGCAACTGTTTGACTTATCTTCGGGACTGCCCTTACCTCCGCTATCAACTCTCTGAGGGCTCGGAGCTTGTCCTCTGGCAATCTGGATAGAGAGCGTATGGTGTCCAGCTCTATGCCCAGATAGGTCAACCTAGTCGTTGGGCCCTTGTTTTTTTCCGGTGCCAACAGCACTTCCAGCTCTTTGGTTACATGTTGGAATGCGTGCATTCCGAGCATGCAGTCCGAGGTCCCCACCCTTTCCGCGAAGATGAAATAATCTAAGTAATGCATGATCAAGCTCTGCCCCACACGTCGCATGATCCATTCCAGAATGGTGCTGAACTTCTTGAAAGCCGCACATGAGATGGAACATCCCATGGGCATTGCCTTGTCAAAGTAAAACTTACCCCAGAACTGCATGCCAAGGAACTCAAAGTCCTCGGGATGCACTGGCAGGAGTCAGAACACTGACTTGATGTCGCACTTCACAAGAAGGGTCCCCTTTCCGCAGGAATGCACCATTTCGACCACGGAATCGAATGATGAGTACCTTACTGAGTAGAGTTTGAGAGGAATCGCATCATTCACTGACTCCCCTTTGGGTGGGACAAGTGGTGAATCATGCAAAACTCCCCCGGGGTCGTTTTCGGCACTATGCCCAGGGGGTATATCTGTAGAGTGGGGATAGGTAACTCATCGAAAGTGCCCTGAATCCTACCTTCCTTGACCTCCTTATCAATCTCCTCTGGACTAATTGCTCGTTCCCCATCACTGATTTCAAGATTTTTGCACCCAAATGGTAACGAGGGCCTTCTGCCGGGATCCAGAAACCCATCCTAAATCCCTCAACAACATTTTCGGTGGCCACGTGGTCGGAGTAGTAACGGGTCGCCACCCACAAGGCTTCATGCCATACTAGGCTTGGCGCCCTTCCCCACTGATTGGTTGACACTCCCTTGGCTGGTGGGGGCCTGCCTGTTGCCCGCCCCCTGCTCCTAGCTCCATACTGCCAGAACCTAGTACATGCTGAGGCGGCGTGGTTGCCTGCGTGCACACGTGCTTAAATTTACATTGGGACCGAAAACACCTGCCCCCATCATTAAAATCCCAGCATGTAGGACCCACTGCTGGCTGCCGTGGTCTGACTCTCTGTCCCCCTTCAATTTTCTGCATGCTCCCTGCCCGGGAGAGCATATGACCGCTATCAGACTGCGGGGCATACCTGGAGCAGCTGATACATTCCAGTCAAATGTTGTGGACATGGATATCCCAGCGCAGGCGCGGATTGTTGCCTGCCCTACATCAGAAGGATTCATCGCAGCACAGCCAAGTGCCCGGTCCACCTGTATCAAAGGCTTGGCGCACAATGTCAGAGTATTTGATCATTTCCAGCCCGCGTTCTGGGAACCTAACCAGTGTCATCCCCATGTAAATAGTGTGGGCAGCTATCCAGTTGGACCAGGTGCGCTCGGCCTTTGGCCTTTTAAACTTCTCCTTTTCTTTCCTCTCTTCCTTATCATTGGGATCAGGTATGGGGTCGCTAAAAAGGAGAATGAATATATCAATATAGTCACCACTCCAGATCTTCTCTTTAGTGGCCTGAAGCAGATGCTCCCCTAGTGGGGCGGACACATCTGCGTACCCCCTAACAGAGAACGGGGCTGCTCCCTATGGCCACAGCACTGCGCGGCCTGACCCGTGCAGCACTGGTCCGTCCCCCCACACCTGGGCCACTGCCTTGTACCTGTCGGCTGGGCAGTGCCCACAGCCACCGACCAGGCATTGTGCATCCTGCCCCCCCCGAGTGTCCCCCCATTCCCCACAGGAAGTGTACTGGCTCCTTCCCCGGTCCCCATATGTACACGTTACTGTTGGGCATTCTTCCTCTTGGCATCTATTGGGCCCTGGCACCCAGTGCTCGCCATCCCCTTCCCACCAACCGTCATCGACCTGCTCACCTTCAACAGGTTCAAAACGGGGCCTGGGGGCACTGCTGGGGCCCACTGGCCCCCGCTGCCTGTGCTGTGTTGCTTCCAGAATCTCTGTCAGTGCCTGCATCCCATCTTGGAGCACCTCGATTTGCACCTGGTATTTGGACATGAATTCATTCCTACGTCTACTGGGCGCCGGTTCTTCATCCCTGTAACGAGATGGCAGGGCCCGACGCCACCCACATCCCTGGTGCTGTGGGCCCTCCCTGTTGCCTGGGGTCGAGCAACCCGCTACCTCGCTCATTGCGCCCGCCTGCCCGCATTCACCGGCATCGCCGCATTTGCGATCGGTCACCTGCCCTCGGCCATCCTCCAGCTCCTTTACACGAGCCTAATAACCCGCTAACTGGGTCTGCATGGCTTGGAGAACTGTCTCCTGTGAGGCCCCACCCTGCTGTTTCCCTTTGGCCTTGGCCCCTTGTGATCTATTTTGCCGTGCCTTTCTTTTGACCCTTGCACTTGCGGGGGGCCATATTTTTGACCTCACTCCCCCATGCTACCGCTCACTTCATTCTTGGCCCCTTTGTGGAATTAAGCTGCCTACGGGGGTTTTGCTCGCATGGAGGAAGCTCCACCAGCCCTCTGGGGAAGCCCCCCCTGTGAGCTAGGCCCAGCTTCTAGAGACCAAATGGGGGCGGTCCTCAAGCCCTCTGGGGCCGGCTCCATTGGAGCCGGCTGAGGTGTTTCACTCACTGCAAGAATTGGGGTGCGACGGGGTGTGTGTACAGCGCAGTCACCCCTTGTGTTCCCACCACCCGCTCAGCCACCTCCTGGTAGCTCCCCCTGAACTCACGTCAAGTGAGGGAGGAGAAGCCTCCACAAGCCCCTTGGGGGAGCCCCTCATGTCAAGCCCCGATGAAGATTGTATGGGGTGTGTGTCTCCGCACGCCCTCGGAGTTCCCCCAGGATTAAGGCCCAGGTCCCGAGGGGAGTTTCCACCGGCCCTCTGGGGGACCGCCACTCTTCTAATCGCTGGAGGCGGCTCAAACTGACCCTTGGGAGGGGGGGGCTGTTCTGCTCCACACCCGAGACCTAACGGGGGTGGGTGGGGGAATCTCCCCGGGCCCTTTGGGGCAGCTCCGCTCCCAATTGGCACGGAGGAAAAGGCACTCTGTGAGCGGGAGGGGAAAGCCTGCCCCGCTCACACCCGGCAAACCTGTCACTCAAAGGCAAGTGGCCTGCTCCTAGCTGCGCCGCCTTGCCACACATCCTCCTCCCTGCTCCGCGCCTGGCTGAATGAGGTGCGTGAGCAGGGAGGCTAAAATGACGCCCGGGAATCCCGACTCTTGCGAGAGTCCCAGGCGCCTTGAGTTGATGGTTGCTCAGCAACCACGGCTTCCCCGGAACCCTCCGGCAGCCGTTCCCTCCCTCCTCACCTTCTTTGTTCCAAGAAGGGGAGGGGGCGCCGCCAAACTCCCGCTGTGGAGAACGCGGAGGGGACTACTTGCTCTGTCTTCTCTCCTGAGGCTTTTGAGCAAGCAGGGCAATGAGCTCCTTGTTTCTAATCTCTACAGGAACAAATGGATGCTGCTGCTGCCAGTGTCCAGTCCCTTTGAGGCCTGGTCAGGACAGGAGCAGATCCTCCAACCTCTAGATCAAAAGCCAACAATGGAGGAAGTCCACAAGCCTTCAATTCTTCTCTTGTGAAAATGGCACTGCTCCCTGGGGACAGATATGCATCTTGCTCTTGCATTTGAGAGTTGTACTGTTGCTTGTCCTCAGTGTACAGGAATTGTAATGATCTTCTGATACGAAGATAGTCTGTCTTACATAAAAGTCTTCCTATTCCATCGTTATTACTTAGAAGACATTTTGGGGGGAGTAAAGGATAGCAATACAAGAACACCTTGTCTTGAACATTTTATTCATCATTCAAAAAACATTTCATGAAGTTTTGTTTTTTTTCAAATATTTTCAATTTTTCAGAAAAAAACAAAAAAAGGCCTCGGAAAAAAACAGGAAAAAAACCACACTTTTTCCCCTGAATTTTCCCATTTTTTTCCATCTCTATGTCCCCCCACCCCACCCCAGGGCAGGGCAAACAGCTGCCTACAATGCAGTATCCTTGGAAAAATTCCCTGTGTTTTATTGTGAATCGTTGATGGCGTATGTGAGCCGTCCCAAGCTGCTCTGTGAGCAGGAGGGTTGTGCGATAAAATAAAATAAACTCTACAGGGCCAGCACCGGTCACACATGGCCACATCACAGCTGGAGGCGGGGCTGCTGGCTAGGGGTGGGAGGGCCCAGAGGAGTGTGTGAGGGCTCCTCTGTACCCCCTTCCCCAATCAGCTGTTTGTCAGGGTGGAGAAAGGGGCATGTGTGCGCTCCCGCTCCCCCAATCAACTGTTTGTTGGGTGCCGTTCCTCCCTGGCTCTCCTCTCCCCGATCCACCCAACTGACAGCTAATCAGGGGAAGGGAGGCCTGGGAAGAGGGTGCATGCTCTCCCCAAGCTCCCCTTCCCCATTAGCTGTCAGGCAGGGGGAAGAAGTGCACACCCTCCTTCACCCCACCAACAGCTGCAAGTACGATCCTGCACCTCAGCAGGAGTCGGAGCCTCCAGTCCCCAGCTGTGGCGGCAGCTTCAACAGGCGATTGCTTTGTGGGAATCCGGTCCCTGCTGCTCGTGTGGCTGTAGCCAATGTGTGCCTGGGGTCAGCATGAGAATTGGGAGCAGTGGAATGATAGTATTGGGGGCAGTGCCAAGGAAGAATAAATCAGGCTACTGAACAGCTTTGTGCCAATGGAATTTTATAGGTATCTTGCTATTTACAATTTGGTTCATGAAGGGGAGCAGTGAGTCAGGGATTGTTTAATTCTTTTATATTGAACACAGCTCTTCAAATTACAGCAATTTTGGTGCACTCCTGTGATAGCAACTTACTCTGCCTTTTCTCCCTAGGACCAAAAAGGAATTGTACCTACTAATAAAGCCCACAAATAAGCTCTTAACATGTTTTATATTAAAATTTATCTATATTATTTATATTAAAATTTATAGCCTGCCCCCTCTCACCCCTAGCCAGACCAAAGTCCCACCTCCAGCTGTGATGTGGCCACGTGTGACAGGTGCCGGCCCTGGAAAGTTGCACCACGGGACATTTTTCCAAAGACATTGCATTGTAGGCAGCTGTTTACCCTGGGGTGGGGACATCTGGCAGGCGTCGGGCCACAGTGTACTGGATCGCATGGTCTGGCTGTCCAGGAAGGGCTAAGGCTACTCAAGGCATGGTAGCCTGCCTTAACCATCTTGTGTAGCTTCACCGATCCTGTAAACGCACCATTACCCCTATGTGCTAGCTGATGAAGCCCCGTCAGGCTGTTATGAACTGTTTTTCAACCCAGGTCATTTTGTGGACAGAATATAGAGTAAATCTTTTTCATCATTAGGAACATTTTTATCTGATGCACAGATGTTTTAATCCAGACTGACTGTTCACATCCCACTTCATAGATCATTGTGCAACATTTGTCGGTGCTACTGCAAGCAAGGATTGCATTTTCTTTGAAAAAACAGTCACAAACAAATTAAGTTTGTGGTAAATGTTCAATATGCTGATATGTAGAAGTATATCACATGAAAGTCTGTTAGGGTCAGTAACTGCATGAAAAATCTATCCCAGTACATCAGATTTCCAGTGACAAAGGATGTTTTTAAACAAGATGCGTCCACACATGTTCTCCCCCCCCCATCCCAATTGCGCAAGCTCAATTGCTTGTTTGAAGTTGGTGCCTGAGGAAGCATGCTCCTGTGACCCACGTACCAGCTACCCATGGCCACACACAAAGCATTGCTGAAATATTGGGCTATGGTGACTGCCTCTATGGATGGGGCATCTATGCCAGAAGCCATCCGTGTGAAGCCCTCCCTGTACGTGGGCGCCCCGCTGCCACCCCACACACCCACCACTGCCACCCCCCTCCCCTTCAAGCCTTGTTTGTTTAAGAAAACCCATTGCTACAGCCAGCTCCTTGAGGGTTTTTAAAATTTTAATCTTTGAAACAGTGAATAGAGGAATATCACCAACATGAATATGTACTCCTGAGGCAGGGATCTGAACCGGGTTTCAAAGGATAGGACTTCACAAACTTCGTACAGAAAAACCTAGGATATGCCCTAGACAGCCAAGAGATCTCTCTGGATAGAAATTTCTTGCAACCAGACTTGCCAGCATTTCAGAAATCTTCTAGAGGGCAAACAAAGTTGGTTCCTTTAGCTCCAAAGATATATGGTTGAGTGGGACGGTGGGAGTGGATAAGAGCAGCAATCAGTATAGATATGTGCAATTCCATCCTCCTGTAGTGCCTCATTCTGGTCGGGTCCTGATTCAGCAGCCTGCTGACTAAATGACTACAGGTAAGATCCAAGCTGGTCACTGAAAAAAAACTAAGATCGGTTAAATAAGTAAGTGGCAGAAATTCTGGGGTAGTTTGTTTTTATTTGGTTTTAAATGAAGAAAATGAGTGTGTGCTTCACAACAGAGAAGCTAAAATAACTAAACCAGCTTGTATCCTCCTGGAATGCTAAACGAGGATGAGCAGAGAACACCAGGCCGAGCTTCAGTTTCTCTTCAGCTAGAAAGATAGGTGGCTGGCTGAGGGATAGGCGACAACAGTCTACACAAGGATTCCCTCATCACTTGTCAACTCCTCCACAATGCAATGGGGCTAGCTCTACCCGTCCATTTAGGCATGTTTTTGATTACACCAAATGGTAGAGCTGACTAACCAAAAACAAGTAAAATTAATTATTGAACTTGATGACTTTCTCTGAATACAGAAAATCTTGCCCGATAGGCTTCCTCCCCCCCCTCCAAATTCTACAGTATGGCTCTCATTGTTTTGTGTTTTTTTTTAGGAGAGCTAGTTTTACTGTTACATGAAATTATTTTGTTGTTTTTCTTCTATTAAAGTTTATAATGTTGGCTCAGATCAGTGCATACCAACAACAGAGGATAAAGTTAGTTATCCTCTAATGACGATTTCATCTTCTTTTAAATCACCAAACTGAGGTAGTCGTAAAATGCTATTTTGGGACAACATTTTAATGCCTAATTTGTTGCAAGCTTTATTGTGTGGAATGACTATGAATATTTCACAGCAAAAGACATTGTCTTGACATGAAGCCATTAAAAGCCAACTTATTTTTAAACTTATGATGGGAAGCACTGAATGATATTTTACATAGAGAAAAACAAATCAACTGTAAAATTGTATCGCTCAGTAAGAACGGTTTCACATTAGCTAGAAATTAGGGCTTTGGAAATGTAATTGAAGCACTGTCCTTCAGTGTAATCAGTCACATCTTTATAATCCAACAAGAACGCTGGATAACACCTATTATTAAACTCCAGAAGAATGTATCACAGGATCATGTTTCTGGTGGCTATCAGAAATCTGATCTAGCTTCTACTATTTTATAATAATTTAAATAGTAGGTCTGTGGCTACTGCTAGACCATGTGGTGGGTCCTTGATTTCTGGAAATCTGGATTCAATTGATGGTTCTCATTCTACACCGGTGTGGGAAACCACAAATGTAGCACATAGCAAGTTTTCATGTGGCCCCTTTCCACTATCTGGATCTGGCCCCTGGATCCAGTTCTCACCTCCAGTCATTGAAAACCTGAGCTCAGGATAAGGGAGCAAAGATGAGAGCATGCACACAAGGATGGAGGGCAGATCCATAACACAAGTCCATGATCTAGGCCCTCCTTTTCTTGAGCACATTCCTTAAGCCACCCTGCCTCCAAATGGTATGCAGCCTTCAGAAGGTTGTACTAACTGTCCAAAAGGTCCCAAGGATGGAAAAGGTTTCCCACTCCTGTTCTACACCATGATGGGCATTGGCCCATAACATAAAGCATTATTTTATAAGCACACTTGCTGATTTCTGCTCAAGAAAATTCAGCTATTCAAATCTGAAGTATTTGGGTCACAAAGGAGGTGTACAGAATATTACACCGTCCCCATAAACAGAATTCCTGCCTCTAACCAGGATGCTGTAGTAGATCCTTGTTTCAAAACCATTTCAACATACTGATAAGGTTCACAAGTTCTTCTGTATAAAGAAAAGGGGCTCTCTCAGTGGATTGGGAACAGCATATGGAGTTTCCCCATTTAATCAGGTGAGGACAGAAGCATCTCCTCCTCTCAGCAGTTCAGCACTGGGAACAGAAAAAGTCTAGTGTTACAGAGTTGTAGAGAGTCACAAAACTACCACAGCATCTCATCCTGAAATTGTAAGGTTTTATTTATCACATTGTACCACCACCCAACACCACCAGTGACTTGCAATAACATGGGATGTAAAGCCTTATTTTGTAGTTCTGCAAAACTCCCATTTGATGACAAATTTTGTTATCTAGCTCTCAGAAATTGAGAGTACACGGTTTATACCACCTTTTATCTGGTCCAGGCAGGTACCAACTTTAAATCCTTATTTTCAGGCAATTGGCTATAGAGTTACTACTCCAGATTCAAACATTGTTTATCAAACATTTTTTTTTAAATGTTTCATTCCCTGCTTGGCAGACTCAAAATCTAATGACTCTTCTAAGCTACCCTTCCATTTTGAATAGTGTAAGTAATGGCTAAACTGGAATGGTGATGCAACATGTCCGATTGCATTGTATTACCCATGCTTTGCAAGTTTCATCTTTACAGTTTAATATGCAACTGAAAAGCATGAACAAAATTTGGAGTGCAAATATTCTTTCGTTTACTCATAAAACAGCAAAAGAACAGCAAAAAAGGCTTGGCAATTAAATAAAGGTTGTGTGTGTGCAGGCTTCCTAACTAAACTTCTAAGTTGTTTGAAATGTATTCGCTTTACATTTTAAAATCATACAGTCCATGGGAAGTCATAAGATTTCATCCAGTGAAAAAATTGGACAAACGTTATGCTGCTGTATTATAAATGCAGTTGATCTATTTCATAAATAAAGTTATGATAGGTAACCCAATATAGGCTCAATTCTATAGTTCGGAATACTAGTCACAGAGCAATCTGGTTTCAACCCTACTAAGTTCACATTACCATACGTATCGCTCTAATGTGCAGCGTACATAGACTCTTGAATTACCAAAAGAAGTGCCTTATGAATGATAATAGGAGCTGCATGGCTAACTTACTGCATTTTACCCTTCTGTTTTATGTAGAGTATTTCCATGCTTTGCCACGCGTGGAAATCCATGCTGCTGTCAAGTATGAATCAGCTGCAAGTTGTTGGCCCCAGCCATAGCATGGGCTTAGCCCGAGCTGTGACTCTGGTCCATGGCCAACTCACAGTCCGGGCTAAGTGCTACCACGGCTGTGCTACAGCAGCTTGGACTGAGGTAAAGTGGGTCATCATGCTTGATGCTTACACTTACTCCATCTGGGTGTGTGGTGCTTCCAAGCAACCACATAGGTTGCCATGGCATCCGCTTAGGGAGAGTGAGGGCTGCTCTAAGCAGTATGGGGTGGGGCCGGGCAGACGCATGTCTGTGCGTCGCCCTGTCCTCTCCCCACCCACTTCCCGGCTCAGCTCCTGTTTTGTTTGTTTGGCAGCTGGGTCAAATCCTGCCCGGAGGGAGGGCTCTGACTCTGGGCAGGATTAAAATATGGTGGCGCTCAGCACCATCACGTGTAAGAACACCCGTAGTCTGACAGAACAACATACATGTGGGTGCCGATTTCTACCCTAACTTATTCAGCCTTGGGCATGCATTTTTTTCCAGTCAGATTTTATTACTGTAGTTAACTGTACCTGAAATAATAAATGGTAACAGCCCCCAAAGTTGATCTGTAAGGGTCACTTGGTAGGAATTCAACTATAGTTGATTTTCATCATTGGGTTATAGGTTAGCAAACCATTATAAATGCTGCACAAGAACTTTAGATGCGACAACTGAAAAACAGTATTGTTTATAAAAGCATCACTAGGAAGAGGTAATCTGCACATATACATAAAGCACATAGGAATAAATGAATCAAAATATACTTTTTTTTACATGAAATTAAAGAAATTACATGGTGTGCCACAATCATACTAACCAATATAAAAATATTGCCCTTTTGGTGGGTTATAAATATTTATCTAATGTAGAAATCGGTATTTGGA
Source organism: Sphenodon punctatus (assembly GCA_003113815.1). Classification (NCBI taxonomy): domain Eukaryota; kingdom Metazoa; phylum Chordata; class Lepidosauria; order Sphenodontia; family Sphenodontidae; genus Sphenodon; species Sphenodon punctatus. The sequence continues at coordinate 1,201,278 of QEPC01002199.1, read as the reverse complement.
TTGTCTAACTGCACATCATTTTATTTATTTACCTACTTCACCACAATCTTACTCTACTTGAGCAGTCCTATTTCATAGCCTTGATCCCACTTTCTTCTTAGACAAAGTGCTATCAAAGCACTGTGTTTCATTTGGAATGGGAATAGCAATAGATGACTCATAATAAAGAATCAATTTGGCAAAGACTTTCCTGAAGTATGTTAATTTTTTCTTCTTCTATTGTATGGCCCCTTATTTCTTCATGAAATCAGTAGTCCTCCATCCACAAATGCACAAGCAGTCAACGTTAATGCAATTGCTTATATGTTCCCCTCATCTAGCATCTTGTTGACACCATCACAGAGTTTCTTTAAACGCAACTTGTAAGGTCCAAATGGATTGTACAAGGTAGCCAAAAATTCACAATCTGAGAAGTGATCAAACACATTGTTAACACGTCCATGTGATTTTGCAGTTAGGTGGCGCTGGATGATTTGATGAAGAATATCTCTACAGTCATTCAATAGTTTGGACAAAAAAATTCTATCAAAGGTATAATCCACTTGATGGAAGCTGACCACAGTTTTAGCCAACTGATGAACCTTCTTCTTGAACTTCTCCATAAGGGCGATCTCATCCTGATTAAATTGGTTGTTCCTGTAGAGGATTGCCAACTTGATGACAGTTTTGATGAGATTTTTAATTATCTTCTCTGCCTCCTTCTTATTTTGTGTGTATTCCCGTGTCACTTGGTAGAGCTCATCTAACACATCACTGCTAGTGTCATCTATCAAAGCAGTTGCTATTGATTTAGATGCCATTTTCCCAAGAATTTTCTTCTGGGCCTGAATGGCCAAACCTTTGGAATTGAAGACATCTGTGGCCACTGAAATGAAACAAGGCACAATCAGTAAACATGGAATATTACAGACAACACATGGAAATATTTTCCTGTCCCAACTCATTCATTTGATTCCAACCTATGTACAAATTTACTTCAAAACATTAACTTAATCCTCAATAGTTATATCAAACTGCAGCTGTGTCTAGATATTCTCAGTGTGGCTCCACACTCATCATATTGTATTTTGGGTATCCAAACAATTTCACTGAAATACCCCAAAACCTGATAGGATACAAAGCAGCAGGAATGATACTACAATTAAACTTGATTCAGATTTCATGTTTATAACAAAGACTGAAATCAACTTAAGTGAGGAAACACTCTTCTCAGGTTGTAACTTATTTTTGTAAGCAATAAATTAGCTAAAGTAATTAAAGCAACCAGATCTGCCACCTGATATTGTAAAGAATGATTTTTGCAGAAGGAAGACAGGTTACTAAAACTTCACCCCTCTTCTCTTGTCAAAACAAGATCCTCGGTCTGCCTGGCCGTATCCTCCAGCATAAATAAGGTAGCCTGAACGATCCCTTCCAATAGGCAAGGATCAGCCATGCTTAAGGGAAGCCTGGAAGTGCCCCCTTTCCTTTGGCATATCCCTTGACACCAGCAGCCAGGAAGTGGGAAGGTGCAGGACAGGGCTGACAAACCCCTTCCTCTCCAGATAGGGGTTTATGATCTTGCTGTGGAGGGTGCTTAAAGAGCATGCTCGGGGCAAGAGAGGAGAGGAGAGCAGAGTAGCTAAAGGAGCACACTCAAGGGAAGCAAGTGGAGAAGAGGGCGTGAGGGAAGATGTGGGATGCTGAGATGTGAGCTGCAACATAAGGGCTGGGCCCATGGCAAAAAGCAGTGGCCTGTATTTGCTCTGCAGGCCCGAGGTTCCCCCAAATCAGTGATGTAGGAGTTGGTTGCACCTACAAGGATCAAGAAGCCCCTTCCCTAAGCAGGGTAAATATAAGCAATGTACAAATCCCAATGAACTTGGGCACAACCAATACAGTGCAAGGCTTTTACGACATGCCAAAGGATCAGTACTGGTCTTTAAGATGTGGTCCTCAGTATGAAACATCTTGAGAACCTCAGCTCTGAGTTTAAAAAATAAATCTGCCATTGTTTTCTGATCAGAAACAAAAATGTTTATAGCACTATACATTCCCCTTCCTCCTCAATAATTCAAGTTTACTGTCAGTAACTGTTCCTTGGCCTGGGGTCTAGCCTGGTTGGGGCCACCGACACCAGAGCAGTCACCTTAGCTACTGCCATGCCCCTTTGTAGGCACTTGCACTCCCAAGTATCCCCACCTTCCATTGGTCAGGAAAGATTATAAAAGGAGCATGAGGTTGTCTGAACAGTCCGAGGGCTTCCACCTGCCTTTGTTGAAAACATGCCTTTTTACTTCTGGTATTACCCTGCTCTCTGCTTCCTTGGGAACTCGACCTCTCATGCACTCACCCTTCCTGGTGCATTGCTTGTGCTCCTGCCCTGTATTCTCTCTCCAAGACCCAGCTATTGACCCTGCCTCTGTACTACTCCTGCCCTATGCACTCAGTAACTCCTGCCCCTGGGGTACCTCCAACTACACTCCTGAGTACACCTCTCTCTAACAGATTGGACTGACTTGGTGATCCCTTCCCAACCTGGCTTTCTGACTAGGTCTCTTGATTATCCCTGTGGCTGGCAAAAATCCATATCACCTAGTAAGCAACCCCACTCTTGAGGCCAAAGACCCGTGGCTCCAACCAGCTCCTGAAAAAAATGACAGTGTGAACAGAGTCACACAGGACTGAGCTTTAAACTGCCCCTCTCTATAATTACAGGCAGAGGATTCTGCAAACGTCAACTTAAACTCAACATGGCTAAAACTGAACTCCTTATCTTCCCCCCTCATCCTTCCTCTCTGTGAATAATTATTGATGGAGTCACCATCCTGCCTGTCCCCCAAGCCCGTAGCCTACGCTTTATCTTTGACTCAGCCCTTTCTTTTAAACCCTACATTGACTGATGCTAAATCCTGTCGCTTCTCCCTCCATAACATTGCTAAGATTCGCCCTTCTCTCTCTGTCTCGTCTGCCCAAACTCTTGTTCATGCTCTGGTCATCTCTCGCCTCGATTACTGTAACCTTCTTTCTGGCCTTCCTCGGTCTCACCTTTCTCCCCTCATCTCTGTCCAAAACTCTGCTGCCAGGGTCATCCACCTCGCCCGTCGCTTCGACCATGCGCAGCTCCTCCTCTCTTCGCTTCACTGGCTTCCCCTTCCTGAACGAATCCTGCACAAGCTCCTAGTCTTCACCTATAAAGCTCTTCACAACCTCGCTCCCCCTACCTTTCTGCACTTATCACCCTCCATACTCCAGCCCATGCACTTCGCTCCTCCTCTGTCCCTTCTCTTACTCTTCCACGCCTTCCCTGATCCCCTAAGCGCCTTCGTCCCTTCTCACTTGCTGCCCCCCATGCCTGGAACTCCCTCCCTGCCCACATCCGCCTTGCCCCCTCCCTTCATACCTTCAAATCTCTCCTTACCTCTTTCACTCTGCTCTGTCTGACTCTTTATCCTGCTGAGCCACTATTTCCTATACCTATGGTCTGTTTACCCCTATCCTTGCCACATGGACCTGCCTGCTGTCATTCTCACCGTAACCAAGCCAAGCAAGTGCACCTGAGACCTCGCATCTTCATGAATGTTAGACCCCTTGTCTCTCCCCCAGCTCCTGTGTCTCAGATTGTAAGCCCTAGGGGAAGGGACTGTCTATTTTATTACTTTGTAAAGTGCCAGGAACACTGCTTGTGCTATATAAATGTTTGTTAATAATAATAATAATTCATTTTACACTGGGAAGTTATTTGTTGCAATGTAGGTTGAAGAATTAATTCTGGGAGGGTGGAGAGCAGGGACGGTTAAGTGCTGCAGAAGCAAAATGGCTAAAACTCTTCATTTGGAGAGAAAGTTTTCTACCTCCCACCTATGTATGGGCATTTGGTTTTGTCAAGCTTTATATATGCCTACCAGATAATATAGTGTTTGTTCAAAGTAGAAGTTATTAAACCATAACACCAAATTCCTCCCTTCACTACATCTCTGAGGAACATGCAACGGGATCCCATTCTAGACTTTGGAATGCTTCTGAAAAGGCCCACTGGGGCTCTTGAAAACATTTCCACTATTAACCATGGTCCATAATTACTTTATTTTAAAACTCGGATCATTTGAACATGTCTTTTAAAAACAACAAAAACCCAGCTATTTTTAAAAACAAAAAAACCACACCACCAGATGAGGATAGTCAAGTACCAAAGAAACCACTGTTAACTATTTTGGGAATGGTGATCAAGATCACAAGACAGAGAGGCTAAACCATGTGGGTCGGAGAAGAGATTTAAAAGGATGCTAACTAGTCAGTTTGGAGAACTGAAAAATATGTGTCTCAACAGTATTAACAGTTTTTTAAAAGTTTTTTTACCATTAAAAAAAAAGCAAACAAGGTATGTTAAGTAGCCAAGCTCACCAACCTGATTCTGACTAGCAGAGATTTCAAGTTTAGCTGCTCTTAAGCCTTTATTTTTCTAAAGTTAAGGATTTTCTCTCTCCTCATCCCAGACAAAAAGTTGTCCTCCAAATACATTTTCTAAAGTCCAAGAACCTGCAAATTTCTCTTGTTCATTTTCTGACACCCCAGCAATTTATGCAGCTTTGTGTTTTATAAAGCACTGAAGAACTTCTATGAGTGATAACAAGGACAATCTCTGGTGACTGGTGCATGCCCATGAACTGTGGGGGGCTGCCTGTTTGAAGGGCTCTCAACCCTGACTTCACTGGTGGCTGCTGTGTGGGGACCACACGGGGTGGCTCCAGGTAACTCTTGACCTGTGTGTTAACACCATATGAGAGCACTCTTTCATGGACTTATTTCCTTTTCTCTTTGGAATTGCACAGATGCTTTAAAAGGGCACACACAGAATTGTGCCCAAGTTCCCATCATTACTTTCAGATTTCTCAAAAATAATATTCTGGCATAATGAAAGTTCAAAAGTACAACTCAATATGACCTACTACCAAGATATTTGGCAAATGCTCAGTTTAAAATCCCACTTCTCACAATGTCCCCTCTGTACAATTTTAACACTTCAGACATCCACACAAATATGCAAGGTCTCTGTTAAATTAATATTAAAATCTTAATGTCAGATTAATATTCTTTACTTTCATCAATCCGAGTTATTCACATGTGCGAATATCAGATTACTAATGGTATCTGGAAAACTATAGGCATTTTGATGTTATGTTGTGCCCATTTCCATATGCCTGCATCAGTGTTTCATATTTCTGATCTAGTTGTTGAATACAGAAACTGTATCTTAGGTCACATTCCAATGAGCAAAGGTAAACCAACATAATTAGATTAAATTAAACTGAACTACTTCATTCAGTAGCGTTCAGACAGTGGAAAGCAAAGTAGTACTGTGTCATTTTCTTCCTTGCTGAAGTACAAATTCAATGATCGCTGAATTGTGGTTGCCAACCTCACGCCAGTAAGTAGTCACAAAACAGTTACTTCGAAAAACAAACCAAAGGAGAGTGTGTATACCTGATTCCAGGAATACATCTCTTACTACTTCTGAATAACGTTGGCTTAGCACTCTGCTTGTGTGAAGCCTTCAGGGGTAAAACAGAAGGCCCAAGTGCACTGCATTAACTGTTTGTCCTATGTGGCCCTAACGTTGTCCAATGTGAGGCAGATGACCAAAAAAAAAAAAATCAAAAATCAAAACAAAATCACCTATTCCAAGACCCATTTGGACTTTAATTCTCTTTTCCATACGATAAGGGGTGGAGGAAAAGAGTGGTTTGTTAAAGAACTATGCAATTTACACACACTTAAATAAAGTTGGCTGGAAGCAGAGTTTTTTTTTAATTTTTTTTTTTTTTATAAAGACACCAGGTTTCCCTTGAAAACACCACTAATTCTTCATCAATTACAGCTATTGTTACGATCCCACTAATTAAATTATTATAGTTTACAGATACACCACCCCTTTCTCTGCAAGAATAATCTTATAAAAGCAATTTTTCTAAACTACCTTTCTTTTTAGACCTTACTATATTTCACTGACAGCTAAAAATACAAGTTACAATGTAGCAGTTTCACTTCCTTGAAGGGAAATCTTAAAGGAAATTGCAATGTAGAGCAAGCAATGTAACGTTCAGACATTACTGGTAACTGACACACAGAAAAAAGGAAGTTACAATAACCTAAAAAACCACTTTAACGCTAGAGACCGGGGGTTAGTTGAGAGACTGTAAATTGAGAGGACACATCTTCACTCCTTCCGAACACCAACCTTCAGCATTGCTAGGTGTGTCGTTTAATCAGTCCTACATTTTGCACATAAGTTATGCCCAAATTTTTCAAATATAAGTGCATAATTGTATGATCTGAATTTCAGAAGTGCTGAGCACCCTTCAGCTGTCTCTTTCAGGAGTTCTCAAAGGCCACAAACCTGGCAGATGATCACACTTTTTCCATGTTGGCTCCTAATTCCTGGAGTGCAAGACTTTCTGCCCTTTGAAGTATGTTTGTTTATTCCACCAAAAAATTATCCCCGTTTCCCCCCCCTCCTTCTACAACCCTTTTATTTTGTGTAGGGTTTAATTTAGAAGATTTTTGGGGGAAGTATTAAGATACAAGATTCCTTACAAATCAATGGGATTTCACAATTTCATATGAAAAATCTCCATATGAAAAATGGTCTCTAGATCATCTAACAAGATGCATTCGTGATAAATGCAATGGGTATATTCAGTGAAAGACAGAGCCTTCACAGCATGAGAAGGTTTGTTGCTAAGCGCTGCTTGCAAAGCGACTGGGCCGTCTGATCATAGTCCAGGAGTCTGAAATGTTTTGGTTTTTTATGTGGAACTGAAGGGCAGGCTTCAGCCTATAAGTCAATCCGAATGGGCTTTTGAGGAGGGCACCACGTGATAGAGCTAATTTTTATATATGGGAGAAGTTTTGTTGGGATCTGGGGTTCAGCTGCATTGGGGCCCATGAGCCTGGGGGCCCTACAGAATACATATGCACACTGGAGAGGAGTGTCTCAGCAGGGGCCCACTCCCACCTAGCTACGGCCCTGATTGGGACTCTTTTGTGGACTGTTATTTGATCATTTTTCTTTTAATGTATAGCATGAGTGTCTGGAGGGGGGAGACTGGCACCATCTGCATTTTAGATGGAATTATGGTAGGCGTAACACTGACAACACTTTTCCAAACAGAGATTCTACATAAAGAAACTGCTTTAAGATATTTATGTAGGCTGAAAACTAGATTGCTACATGCTTTTTGAACTGCTAAATGAGAATGCCAGGATTATGAGTTTCGTTTCATGACAAGGGCCAGAATAGAAATATACAAAGACCACCAACCATAGCTGTGGGTTATGTGTTTCTTCTGCACTGAAGGGACTACACTTCCTCTCTCTTCAGAAGCAGGGCTGGAGGGCATCTTACTTCTCTATTTCTTATTTAAGGGCTCATTGTTCAAACTAAAAGTGAAATTTGAACAAATACTTTTCCTTTTGAAGACACAAAGACCAGAGGTTTCCAATTTCCCCAAGTCAGGCCAGCACCATATTAAAACGGCAGTTATCAGAATAGGCATAGTGAGAGTGTGGAGGGGCCAAACAGGAGAGAGATTCATTTCCCTTAACTTGTGTGTGGGGGAAGAGGGATCTCTCCTGTTTCCAATGGCTCTGATCCACTCTCCTACCTGGCAGAAGGGAGGAACAAAAGCTACTCTGGCCTGCTGGAGGATTATCGTGCAACCTCTCTCTACAGGAGCTCTCCAGTGAGCCAGAGTGGCTGCACAACTGGCCCTTCCTCCAGATGCCATTTTTGAATGGCACAGAGAGACTGGAGGCAGCTCAGGCAGAATAGGGATATATATCCTTGGGAGGGTTGGGTCATTGGACATCAGCTTGGAATGCCTGCACTCCCTGGACAGGAGCTGAGAAGAGGGCCATGTCCTCTCTGCCCCCTGACTGGACCGCACATGCACTGACTGGGTGATGAATATCCCTCCCCTTAGCTAGGAATGGAAGAGACACAGGCAGGTACACTTTGTCTTTCGGCTATTTTCATCTACACTGTGTAGAGCATGAAGAACAGTGAAAATTGGAGCAGGCGTAGCATCTGTGTGCCGAGAGAACATAATGCTACATTATTCTCAGAAGTGTTGCAACCAATTTCCTTCCTGCCTTGAAAAGAGTAATGCCACGATATTGTTGGGCTGTAGCTCATGTTAGTAGCTGCTGAAAGAAAATAATCATATTACATCCTTAGACCGCAGAGGGAGAAGCACTGATCTAATGCTTGAGGGGAAACTACTTGAAAACAAGTAGGAAAACAAACTAAAATAAAAATCAGAGGTTACCAGAATTCCATCTCCGCCATGAGTTTAATTGATTACAGAACTAAATTGGTGGAAATTGGGCAATGATACAAAAATCCCAATTCCACAAATAAAAACAACACAGGTATCAAATTCTGCCACCGTTATTCCGGATTTTCATCACTGTCAGACTTCACAAGTCTCATTTTAAAAAACAGATCAGGTTTTACTTTAAATACATGTTTTAACTAAATATGCTAATCTGCTGAAGATAAAGGTTTGCGTAGTGCAAAACAGCAATTCCCAAATTTGGGCCACACTTTAAAGGTAGCCTGCAGTTGGCTGTCTGGACATTCGATACTGTCCACCCCCTTTGCCAGCTGCTACTGCAGGTGCTTCAGCTCTTCAAAAAGAAGTTTAAAACCCAGAGGGAATAAAAGAAATGGATGCTAGAGAACACTTTATTCCTAGGAATAAAAATGTATAAGATTTCTCTGTGGATGCCGCTATTAAGTTAGAAAATTGTCTGAATTAATTTTAAAATGCATTAAGTTGTGGGCGTATTTAATACCATTACCAGCTTCCTTTTTGGAGTCTCTTAAGTACACCCCTTAAAAGAGATTTTTGTCTTGACCTTTCCCAGCGAACTGCTGTAAATATGCACATTAGACAAGCAATTAATAATCATTTTGGCATTCACACTGGGAGACTAGAGACAGACGACTAATACCTGTTTCTGTAGCCCAGGCTGGCAAGTAGAAGGTACTGCAGACATGGCTTGCTTGAAAAAGGTTACTTCACTCAGAAAGGCTTTGCCCCCTACCCAGCATCTGCTAAGCAGAGATTCATGAGCTTGCTGAACACCCAGAGTTTGATGCAAAGAGTCTACAAATGCAGGAACAAGGATGCCCCCAAACTCTGACGGGATTTAGCCCACGACAACCCCTTGACTGAACCTTTATTAGCTACTTGCATCTGAGTCCAGAGAGAAGTGGTTTTCGAGCTGGACGGCTGGGGGTGGGCATGAGAAGGAGCACAGCTGCCAATCCTCTACCTCCACTCTGAGTGAGGGGGATTTCCAAAATGGTAGAGTAGCAAGGGGGAGAGAAAGTTCAATGTAATCACACATGTGTGCACGCGCGCGAGAGAAACACACACAGGGGCCTGAAGCACCAAAAGGTAAGAGGAAGTGGCGCTCACCACTGGGCGTCATTATGGCAAGGCAAGCAGCACATGCACTGATGCCACATTTGATCTATTTTCAAATTTGTTGAACGTATTATTTTAGTGCGATAAAATACCTGCTGCAGAATTACGCTACATATGTAATACTTGCAATCCCCTGAAGATCCTTTTTTATTCTCCCTTTCTGTCAGAGGCTGGCTGCAGGTTTGTAGCTAATCCATGAGTACCATTGATGAAGGCCATTCAGTTGGCACTCTCAGCTGTAGAGAAAAATTCTGGCAAATATCATTGGAAAAGACATGGGAGCAGGAATGGGGAAAATATGAATCATACGCTCTCTCTCTCGTCTTTCCTTCCCAGCCTCTTATGGAAAAAGTACCGTTTGTTTCCCTTTGCCATTGTGTTCACAAGGTTGCATACACTAGAGAATTTTTTATTGGTTTTTTTTTATTATTCATAATTTTTATGTATTTATACTCCATGATTTGGAAGCCAAGTTCCTTGGCTAAGTAGGCTTGAGACAATCCTATCCCACGTTCACGGGGAGGAGTCAGTTTCAAAAACAAAAACAAAAAGGGGGGGGGAGGAGGTATCAAAATATTTATTGCAGCTATTAGCCAAGATTGTCTGATGTTTAGGATATGAAACCTCGTGCTCAGGGCATATGTAAACCTGAGTGGAACGGCAAGTGTTCAACAGGAGACAGACATTCCTTAATTGTGTTATGGCTTCCTCTGAAGCATATGGGATTAGGTAGTGGACACTACTGAAAACAGTTTACGGAGCTAAATAGACTATTGCATTGACCCAGAATGGCAGTTCTTATGCTTTTTATGTTCTTAAAATAAAAACAGAGAGGATGTTAGATGGTGCGCCATGCTGGCTACTTACAATTCCTACCCATGTCATGTTGAATCCTATGTGCACTAATATGCTATTGTGTGCTTGAGCAGCTACCTGTCCCCTCCACACACTAGCCCCTCGCCACTATAGCCTGGGCATGCACTGCTCTGAGCCCTGATCCAGCCCCTGGGGAGCCTGCAGCTCCTGGGTTTCCTCTTCTGCTGTGCATGCAGGCAAGGTGCCCTTCAAATCAGTCCTGAGCCCTGCTGTTGGTGGGGCACCAGTGGCTGTAAGCAGGTTGGGCTCTGAAGGGCTCCCTCCCTAAACCCAATACACTCACAGTCTTATCTTGATGCTGGTGATCAACTTTTTGTTTTTGCACACACAGCGCCGTCAACTTCCTTGCAAAAACTCTCCTAAGAGCTTAAATCACTGTTTAAACTCTAGATTACATCTCTAGATATGAGAGCAGTCATGTACAGTCACTAGCTTCTTGGCTTTTGGTTTGATCTGTGAGCAGAACATCCATGGCAAACCTACAGCAGCACACATGGGTGTACATACAGAGAAGCTTGCAACTAAAAACGTAAGAGAGAGTGTGAGTGTCTGTAGGCAGGGGGTGCAGGGTGGGGGCTGAAATCTGCTCTAACAAGTTATTCTGGTTTTGCTTGCCTGTGCTTCCATACTCTATCACATGGTACGTGCAGTTAATTAGGAGACACAAAAGTCTTCTAAAAAGGACACACCCCTATTTCCCTAGAGGCCCTGGGTGCTTTTCATCAATACTGAAGCCTTAATACCCAAAAGAATTACAGTAGATGCTCTGCATAGCTCAAAAGAAAGGCTGACAAGCACACAGAAGAGAGTATCAAGCTTTGACATTTTCCTTCTTAGCTACTATTTGTTGCTCCTTCTTGGAATGCACCAACAGGTGCTATGTCATTAAATATGGAGCCTATATCCTTCAGCTGCTGACCATGCAACTGGTTTTATATTTATTTATTTATTAAAATATATATATCCTATCTCTTCTGCTCCCAGCAGCTTGAGGCGACTAAATCAAAAACACACAAAAAAACCACACCAATAAATAAATAGATCAAAACAGTACATCAGATTAAAATTCAACTAAAACTGGAAGGGAATAATCAACTCACCCCACCCCACCTAACACCCATCTCCCCACCAAACACCAGGGGAACAGCCAGGTCTTGCATTTTTGTCGAAAGGGAGGAAGGTCCGGAGCCAACCGGGCCTCTGCTATAAAGGCGTTCCACAGCCTAGGTGTGGCCACCGAGAACGCCCTCTCCAGAATTGCCTCCTGGGATACTTGGGGGACCTCCAAGAAGGTGCCCCCGTTCAACCGCAGGGGAGGTGGGGCCCATGTTGTTTAGGGCTTATTGGTCAAAACCAACACCTTGAAGCGGGCCCGGACAACAATAGGCAGCCAGCGCAGAGAGCAGAGCACTGGTGTAATGTGCAGAACGTCCCTGTAAGGCAGCGGACTGCTGCATTCTGCACCAGCTGCAGCTTCTAGAACGTCACCATGGGTAGCCCCACATAGAGCACGCTACAATAGTCCAATCTTGAGGTCATGAAAAACGGAGGTTACTTACCAGTAACTCTGTTCTTCGAGAGAGCTCCGCGTATTCTCACTCTTGGGATTTACTTCCTGCTCCGCAGGTACCGGAAAACCTCTCGTCAGCAGTATCCAGGCAGATTACGCCTGGAAAAGACTAGAAAAG
>QEPC01002199.1:1145397-1173056 GCA_003113815.1 Sphenodon punctatus | reverse complement strand
GAAATCCGGTACCGGGGGCCGGATTACCGGGCCGAATCCGATAATGCCGGTACGCCCGATACCGGCATTATCGGATACCGGTAGATCCGGAATTCCCATCCCTACTGAACATAGTTAACGTAACAGGCAAGGTTGAGGACTTTGGCAGCAGAACGTTTAACAAAGATGAGGGGGGCAAGATCAGAGCAGGGGGGAGGCCAGTAAGGAGGAGGTAACAGTAGTAAAGGCAAGAGATGACTAGAATGTGGACTAGGGTTTTTGCAGCGGCAACAGTAAGGCAGAACCAGATTTTAGCAATATTATACAGGGCAAAGGAGTAGGATTTGGCAACATGCCAAATTTATGCACGTGCGCTACAATACCTGATGTGCAACAGCAGACACTTCTCACAGTACTGTATGTGTAAATGGAATTCTCTTTGTAGGTTAGGTATAATGTAATGAAATTCAACTCATGACTGTAAGAGGCAAGAAACCCGTTCTACAAGCACACTACTGGAGTACAACCTATGCAGCCAAACACCTATCATGTGTTTCTCTTCCCATCTGAGGAAAAGGGTCTCTCTGCAGGATATGGATTGTTACCTCTTCTCAGACTGAAAGACGAAAATGCTTTGGAAAAGAGACAGACAAAAAAACACTCAATGACTCACCTCTTGATTGAGAGAAAATCCCTTGCTGAATCAACTAATCTCACTTCAGAAGTAAAGACAACAAAGACCTGGACTTAAAATTTGGTAACTACTGTTATTAGTTTTTCAGTCTGGTCTATAACATCTTAGACCTAAGACAGAGGGGAGGAGACTAGAAGCAGACAAGAAGAAAGTATACATTTTGTGTTGTGATGGGTGGCAGATGTCAGAGTTGGGCCTATGGGACTAAAATTAATCCCCCAGACTGAAAGCTTGAATGGAGGAGTCCCCTCCCCACAAAGAGCATGCTTCAGTTGGGTCTATTAGCAGGCAGTTAGTTGTATGTGGTCTCAAGCAAACTCGGTTAAAAGCAACTATGAAAGCTTAGCAAGCAAGGAAGTGAGGGCTGAAAGGAAACTCAGCTGAGAAGTGAAGTGGCAGGAGATAGTGTACATTTCCTGGAGCTGGGATGGGGCTCAGCATTAAGCAAAGGCTGGTGAGGTTAGTTCCTTTAGCAAAGGTATTACTGGGTGTAACCGAGGACATAAAATATTCAGCAGTAGAGGATGTGAAATATACTGAAGTTTGTGCTGTAAATAAGCTACCTTGACAAAGGAAATCAGACTGAACAACTGACCCAGCGCATGTGTGTGAACTGGAAACTTTGTTTACCATAATTACATTTTTGATAAGAAACCTCCTCCCCGCCCCCCCAATAGTAGCTGTATTCGTTTGTGGGGAGGAATACCATGAAGACACCCTTTAAGGGAACTCTACCATATAAATTATGCCAGATCAAATACCCACTTTACCAGTCAAGACCTATGAAGTTTGTGGGACTAAGCAGACCCTATTGCAACAGAATCGGATGGTGGAGATGACAGAGGCACCAAAGATGGATGCTTATGTGAGGGGAAAGCTCACAGTCACAAGAAGTTCTGAGTATTTACAGGAAACCTGGTGGCACAGGATCCTGATTTTCCTGGTTTAAGAACGGTGACAGGAGCTATTTAGATCAAGAGCAAGTTGATGTTCAGCATAGTATGGTGAGCTAGAGGATCCAATGCTACTGCAATTAGATAAATAGAAGTCTCCCACTGTGGGAGGGAAAGGGTAAGAAATGTTTTTGCTTCAATTATGAATTTTGCTTTGTGGACCCTTCAAGATCAGAATGACAAATGTGGGCACATAATTTCTGTCCCAATTTGCAACCCCTACACGTTTAAGTTATTACACCAGAATAACAATGCAGTAAAAAGGAGTTAATCAGACTCACTGATTGTCCCACACCCTGGAAGAAGACAAGCACATATTATTGGGATTGAATGGCCTTGCCCTTTATTCAAATTCATTTTAATCCAATTCAGGTCATCTGGCCCAGTCCAGTAGCGCACTATAACCAAACAGCTTTGGGTGGCCTGTCGTATGCTCAGGTACTGCCCTTACTCTGTGGTCTACAATTTATGTCACTCTACCCACACGGGCGCCCAGCTAGTTAGGCAGGCGTGGTGGATTACCAGTAACACCAGGTGACCAGCGGCAGTTCCGTGCGGCCTGCTGTGCCCTTGTGAACTGCCGTCACTCTATGCTCTATAAATTAGGTCACACTCTCCTCCAGCTGTCTGTCTGGGTTGGGAATGCAGGTCATACGACTAATGATCTTGAAGCAGTGAGGCAGCCATTGTCCACCTGGGACCATCCATGCCCTCAAATGCAGAACGTGGCCCTCCCCCTGGGTCGATGGCTGGAACCTGGCTGTGATTGCCCTCGATTCAGCTGTTAAGCCCCCATCTCATAGGGAGATGTCTTTGCAAGTGCTTAACTATTAAAAATAACTTTCTAACCTAACTGGACCCTTGCAAGAGCATGACAAATATGGAAAACTGCACTCCACCCACACCGAGAATAGTATATCCAATTGGACCTATATTTGCTGACGCACTGTGAGGAAGGCGAAAAAACTGCCTGTCACCAGAAGCCAAACCGTGCCAAGAGAAAAATTCCTTCCTGGCTCTTTAAACCAGGCAGCCGGTTATACCCACAGTACTAAGAGTAGGGTGTGTGGGAGCTTGCTCCTGCTCTGGGCGCCATACCCAACTGCTGGCTGAGCCCAGAGCAGATGAAAAGATGGCACCCACAAGTCCCGTGATGCAAGACTTGCTTTGCGCACCAAACTGCTGCCCATGGCAACCACTGAGAGGCAGCTCCAGGCCGAAGGCACTTAACCAGCATCCCAGCTGCAGAGTGCTTGCTCCTCTCTTTGATGGGGGTAGGACAAACTCCCAGCGCTGCTTACAGCAGGCAGGGGTGGGGGCAGGCAAAGGAAATTGATAATAAAATTTAGCTTCTTATTAGAGCTTTGATCATTGTATAAATAAGCAAAAGGATTGCAATTACTCATTGTGTAATGCTCAAACACTGTGGGGTTCAGGCAAGCCACTTTACCTTTTCTGCATCAGCTCTAAATGGTACAATGAAGATCTTACACAGCTTACACGGATGGTGCAAGGAGGAGCGTTTCCAAAGTGTACTAAAAACAAGAACTATTTACTTAATTTCAATGGTATATAGCTGACAAACCCAGTTCAACACAGATAATCCTCCATCTTCCAGAATGGGCGCTGCATCCCAGATGCAGGGAAGACCATCCAATATATTCATAGAAAAGGTTGTCACAGTACTGAAAGTAACACAAAAAACCCAGGGAACTCTGTACATGCGAACTAATATGATTTTCTAAATGGGGACAATACATAATACAAACATGCCATATCGGGTTGGACCAGTGGCCCACTAGCCCAGTATCCTGTCTCCAACAGTGGTCAGCTCCAGGTAGCTCAAGAGAAGTACATGAACATGTCATGGAGGTATGACCCATCTCCTGCTGACCGCTCCAAACTACCAGTAGCCAGGGGCTTAACCTCCAACTATCAGGCAACCTGTTTATGGCTCTATTGTCCAAGAATTTATCCAATTTCTAGTTGAAGCTAGTGATGCTGCTGGCTTTCACAGCTTCCTCTGGCAATGAGTTCAACAAGTGGGTTGTCTGCGTGAAACAGTACTTCCTATTGTTTGTTTTAAACCTGCTGCCATTTAACTTCAGAGTGTCTCACCTGGTTTCTTATTGCGAAAAAGGGCAAACAGTTCCCTATTTACTTTCTTCATGTCACTCATGATTTTATAAACTTCTATCATCTCCCCCCTTAATCATCTCTTCTCCAAGCTAAACACCCCATACCTGTTGAGCTTCTCCTCATATGGAATCCATTCATCCCTTCTATCATCCTTGTTGACTTTCTCCAAACCTTCTCCAGTTCTATTATATCTTTCTTTGAGATGGGGCAACCAGAACTGCACACGATATTAAAGGTGGGGTCATAGCAAAGATTTCTACAATAGCGTTATGATATTTTCCCTTTTATTCTCTTTTCCTTTTGCAATAATGCCTAGCATTTGGTTTGCCTTTTTGAGTGTTGCTACACACTGAACTGATGTCTTCAAGGAACTATCGACAATGACTCAAAGATCCTTCTCCTGAGTGGTTACACCCAAATTTAGAGCCTAGCATCATGTCTGTATAATGAGGATTATCTTTCCCTCTTCACATCATCTTGCGCTTATCAACATTGAATTTTGTTTGTCACGTTAATGCTCATTCATCTAGCTGTACAAGATTCCTTTGTAGTTCCTCACTGTTTGCCTGGGTCTTAACTATTGTGAGTAATGTGGTGTCATCTGCAAATTTAGCCACCTGACTCTGCAACCAGTGGAATTTTTGACTGTAAAAAGACTCCTCTATCCCCTCCAGGAGTACCTATTGTTATACAATTTTGGGTCCCTACTTACTTTTAGTCTCTCTGCTCTTCACCAAATTTGACTTTAAGTGTAAGTAAAACAAAAAGTTAACAAGGAGACCTGCACACCCACCGATAAATACATGCACGCTTATGGGGATAGGGAATCACATATGCCTTCTTTCCAAAGGAAACCAGGCTAAATATGGAGTGCTGCTTGGGGAAGTGAACTGTCATTCTCTTGTGGTTCTCCTGTGCTGACTTCTGGCAAAGTCAAGTTTCTCTTTCAGAGCCACAAGCCGTGGGAGGTAAAACTATAGACCATAATCAACATTATTCTCCTTCACTTCACCTTCAAGACCATATTATTTTCCCTGCAGCTAGATCATGGAACTTGTCTTCTCATTTCCTCAAAGCAACTTACAATTTCACCAAGTAATCTCATTTTCATCTCACATGGTCTTGTGCCATCCATAATGTTACCCCACTACTCCAGAGGTGGGCAAATGGAGGCTCGGGAACTGTATGCTGCTCTCTGGCACCTTTGCAGCGGCTCTTGGAAGAAGTGGCTGCCTAGAGTCAGGGTGTCCATGTGGATCTCAGAGTTCTGTCTCTTCAACACGGTGCCTGCTCACCTCTTCTGCGTGCTCACCTCTTCAACACGGTGCATGCTCACTGCGAGCTCACCTCTTCTGTCTCCTCAGTGTACCAGCAGGGACTGCCCAGCACTGGGAGCTCACAGCAGTAGTGACAGTGCTACGTGGTGTGGGGAGTGGCAGACGCAGGAGGCAAGCATTGGTGGTTGTGCACCAGTGGGAGAGAACAGTGAGAGTGGTGGGCTGAAGGGAGGCAGGAGGAGGCATGTGTAAGTGCATTTGGACTAGAGTGACATTTGATGGTGTCTCTTGGCCATATGAAGATCTTGATGTGCGGCTCTTCAGATTGGGAACTTTGCCCACCCCTGCACTATGCTCTCCTCTTGTGCTACAAGTGACCTTTCTGACCTTAAATGTGTTCTAGAAATGCACAGATCCCACCCTAAAAAACTAAAGTATTTAGAACCAAGCATAAGGATACAAGATTAGCGCTCTTTGGTTATGAACAATCTTATCTGTGTAACAGTAGAGGTGTTGCCCTACAAACCAGCTCTCAGCAAATATTACTTTGTGCCTCAGGAGGCAAGAGTAGTTTCTTTTAGGTAATCAAATTTGAAAGTCTACTGGAAAATAAAATAGGCAAATATTTACAGATTTTCTACTGGGTAAGAACTATTTTAAAAAGTAATTCTAAATTCTCACAGCGTACAATCAGTTGTTGTTGTTGGGTTTTTTACTGGATCTCTTCTTTGTTGGACTTTTAAAAATTTGTCCTACTTTCCCCTGGGAAAAAAAATCCATTTTGCTCACTGCAAGCAAGCAATGTCATAAGAGAACTGGAAACAGTCCATTAAAAGAAACAACCACCATCAGGTGCTTTCCCTAATGTGCTGCATAACACAAGATCAAGCCACAAGAAGCAATAAATGACAGGAAACATTTCTTAATTTACCATTCTGTGTGTTCCATCTAATTCAGAGGTAATTATATATAGCTTTTATTTTAAACAGCCAGAACACTCTGTAAATTTACTATGCTGCTAATGTAGCTTAAATAGGGCATTGTGGCTTAGTGATCAATAGCAATATTTTTTCCCCCATTTAACTGTTACTTACCACCACCCTTAATACATTATGTTTTGGCAACAGTCATAAGGAAACTTTAATTCTGCTTCACTTTAATAACCTCATCAGAACAATACAGTAAACAGTGATCAAACACAACAGCTTCAAAGCCTCAGAAAAGTTACTACATAGGAGTACTAAACGAGACAAAAAAAAAGCTGGAAAAGTTTGAGGGACAAATTAACATACCTCATTCCATCTAACTTTCCTACTGATTCACGCTAGTGTGAGATCTTAATTAGGGTGAAAGACAACAATGCCTTTATGTTCTTAATTCTGATTAACGTAAACTAATCTTGGAAAAGTTCAAGGTAATTCATATAATCTCAAATTGGACTTGGGCTGGGAATACCACTTGTACTATTCATATATTTTATTTATTAAATAAAATAAATTAATAAATATATTTTGTTTTGATCCCTCAAGCCTACCTTCACATTTCAAAATTGACTAAATCTTTTTCTCTTTTAAATCCTATCGATTTCCAAATGCCTCTCTTTCCTGTCCAGAGTTGTGAATTTCCACATACGGTAATGTTTCAGCCGTCTCTTTTTGCCTCTCAAGCCTTTCGTTCAGGTTGACCTCCATCATGTGACACTGGGGCTCAGCCTCAGCATGTCATCTCATCATTTCGATATTTTCTGTATGTTGCTTCCAGTTTCTTTGGATTAGTTCCCTTGCAGAATGAGAAGTGATCCACATACCAGCCAGCTGTGCACTGCAAGCCCATACACAATTATAGTCATTTGTCTGCTTAAGAGTTCACTTCCCAGGCTGAAAACAGCAATACGGAAGAGAAAATATTTTCCTTTAAATATTTTAAGAAGCTTCTCATCACATTTCCTTCCCTGTCCATCCATGGATGCATAGATTTTAAGGACAAAAATAGCCATTGTTACCATCTACAAGATGTAGAATTTCACAGTTACCTCTAGATCAAGCCCGATTAAACTGGAGTTAAACTAAAGTTCATCTTGATTAAAGATTTTGAGTGATGAATTCCTTAAAATGCAAGTTTTTCCAGTGGTAAATTAGCTATGCTGTTAAAAAGAGGTACCTTATTTCCTCTTCAAATTCATCAACTTTCCTTTACGTAGCATGCAGAGAGATTACAACCTACCTTTTATAGAATGGTAAACTGGAGAGAGTGTAGTTGCCGTGATGGTCCCCAAAGTAACCCATGGAGACAAAGAAGTTAAGATATCTTCCAACTACTACTACTACTTTGTCTCCATCTTTTATAGAATAGGACTCCGCTGGCTGGATAACCAGTACAACTTGAGGGCTTGAATTTGGTCATGGCCACGTTGGACCATCATGATTATTAGGTATTGATTATGTGCCTCTATGCATTGTAGCTGTCAAACTCTGGGAAAAAGTGTACAAAGCATAAACCAGTGGTGCCCACACTTGCCCGGCCGGAGATCTACCAAAGCACGTCAGTCTTCTGAGATCTACCGGCAGCATGGGGGTGTGGCCTGTCCCTAATTTTTATGATCCTGCCCCCTCATTTGCATAGTCACCCCCTAGCCAGGTGGGGTATGGCTATGCCAAGGGCGGGGGGCATGGAGTACACGGGGAGAGGGAAACAGCCACATGGGAGGAATAGCATGGGGTGGGGAAGAGGGAGCAACCCCATCACACACACAGACACACAAAACCATACACACACACTTACAGAAACAGACGCCCCCTCTCTCTCTCTCACACACACACACAGGCAGACACTTTCATGCACACAGGCAGATACCCACCCCTTTGTCTCACACACACAGGCAGACACCCAGACACACACACACGGGGGGATGGAAGGACCTGCCAGCAGGTGAGGGGGCAGGAGGGGCAGTAGTTCTCCTCCGCCCCCCCCATCCAGACTGCTGTAGGTCAGTGGGGCAGTCAGTGGGCTGCAGCGGCGGTCTTGGTGCGGGCAATTAATGGGTGGGTGAGCAAGCACGGAGGAAGTGGCCTGAGCGAGAGAGCTGTGTCTTGGGCTCAGGCGGCAGCTGCTGGGTTCCCTGTGCATGGCTGGGACATGCGTACACCAGTTGCCACCATATCTGTTCTCTGGGGCATGGAGAGCATAAATATGGTGGTAGCCGGTGTGCACATGCTTCAGGCACGCACAGGGAATGGGGCAGCTGCACAAGTGTCCCAGGATTGATCTTGGAATGTTGAGTGATCGCCCAGTCTATCAAGATTGATGTTTTGAGCACCCCTGGCATAAACATATGAAAAATTATGTATTATTATTAACAAACATTTATATAGCGCCAGCAGTGTACCTGGCACTTTACAAAGTAATAAAATAGACACGGTCCCTGCCCCTAGGGCTTACAATCTGAGAGACAGGAGCTGGGGGAGAGACTTAGGAAGGGGAACAGAGGGAGAGACAAGGGGTCTAACATTCATGAAGATGCGAGGTCTCAAGTGCACGTACTTGGCTTGGTTACGATGAGAATGACAGCAGGCAGGTCCATGTGGCAAGGATAAGGGTAAACAGACCATAGGTATAGGAAATAGTGGCTCAGCAGGATAAAGAGTCAGACAGAGCAGAGCAAAAGAGGCGAGTTTTAAGGATAGGCTTAAATTTATGTAACATCTTTTAAGCCAGACTTAATGCATTTTCCATTTTCTTACTGTGCTTAGGACCAAAGATCTACCTTCAGAGTGTTAAATAGGATGAGGCATGGTATCTACCATAGCTGTAGCAATGGTGCTGTGTCACTTTGGGTATTGTTTTTCCTTTTTTCTATTCTGTTTTTTACTTCTTTTTATTGATTGTTATCTTAATTTTATGTTGTAAAATTCTTTATGTATTTATATATTTGTTTTGTCTCATTGGTTGTGTTTGTCAAGGCCAATGTGCAAGCACAATAATAAAATTTGACTTTGACTTAATAGTAGGTGGAGCAGTCCAACTACAGTTCCAGTTCCAGCTTTAAAGGCCGGGGGTGGGGGGAAGGGAAAAGATTTGCTCAGGATCACGCAGATATTATGATCAGAGAGTCTAGACAGAGACAAAGTTTGCCCAAGAATCCTGATTCCTATTCTCTGTTAGGCAAACCTTTGTCATTCTACCAGATATGTAGAGTTACAGGCTGCAGACCATAGCTGTAGCTCAACCATGTTTTTTCTAGAAAACTTCTTTTTTCTCATTTGTATCTATACACATGACTGTTAAAACAAAAAAGTCATCCCATTCATCTAGATCTCAAATAATCAGGAGTCCGTGTTTCGCTGCATTTCCACCATTGGCAGCAATGGTGAAAACATAGGGTAAAAAAAAAAAAAAAAAGAGACGTGCAGTTGGCGAGTTGCCGTCACAACCCGGGAAGCCGTGATGGGCACAGTCCAGGCCATGTCAGAGCACTGACCATACGTCTCCATGGCTGGAGTCTCACCACCTACGTGGCCTGGGAGGGGGAGAGCTGCAACAGACGTGTGAGCAGGTGGCCGGCCCTTCCCCTATACCACTCCCAGCATCTCACCCCCTGACATAACGGGTAGCCATGGTGGCCAGCCATGGTGGGCCCCGATCCAGGCTGCGTCATGGCAGACCATAGCAGATATGCTGGCCTGCTTTGACCTGGTCGAGGGAATGCAGCCTGGGCCTAAGCGGACCACTGTCACATCTGTTTTTGCCCACAGTGAACATGGGTCCCTAAAAATCATATTTTAGGGAGGAAGTGGAATGCACTCAAAGTTCATGGAATGGAAGAGCAGAGTCAAATGTTACAAGTTTGAAAATATCTGTCTCAACACCAAACGTAACACAGTCTGAAGTGTTTGTATCCCTATTACTACTTGTGTCTGAAGTCTCCTGGAGAAGCATTCCAGTCAACAGACTCAAAGCCTGCAAATGATTTTTGAGAGAGGAAAGATGGGATAGGTTCACTTTACACTACTGTTACAATCAATGTAGGTCACAGAAGCCTAGCAGGTTTGTCTCCACCCAGTATGGTGGGTTAGGGGTGTCTGAGGGCAATATCGGAGAGACACAACAGCTTGACTGGGGGTTGTGTGGGGCCACTGTGAGCACAGAGGGGTGCCTTGGACCAGGATGGGGCAGGAGGAGAGGGAATCTCTCAAGGTCACACTCAATGCCTTCTTGCCTACAAATTCCTTACAAGTACTATTATCATATAGATAAAATTACTACTGTGATATAATTTTTAAAGTAATCAATGGAATAGTAATCCAGGCAAAGTTACCAGCAATCTATGCTGTATGTGTGAAGCTCCTAAAATACGGAAAAAAAATTAAGAAGCGATCTAGGTGTCCACACCTCTACTGCTTCTAACCCTCTTCACCCAACACATGGGGTGATAAACATTAAGTTGCCCACTGTAGCTGTTGGGACACCATTACAGTTGTTCAAGGCCATTCAGATGTTTGACCTATAGTTTCCCTGAAGTTACTTTGGGCGTGGTGGCAGCTAGCCCGGACTGAGACTCCGGCGGAGACCTCTGGAATCACAGCCGGGACTAACTGCCACCACACTCAGGGAACGGCCTGCCTGACCGGGCTGCAGGAGGCTATCATGTGGAGGCGTTTGTGCAGCAACTTGGTCCTCCCCAGGCCTGGCCCATGTAAACCTTTGTTCTGTGGCCAGACCTGATCCTAACCAGGAAGCAAGCGGCTTCCCGGTCTTGATCAGTTTGTGACAGCAGCCCTCTGCTCTCACGTATGTTAATACCTCTGTTCAAATCAAATCTAAACAAGATTCTACATTTTACCAGATACCAATGAAACATTAAGAATTCCTACATTCTCAAAACAAAAACCCCTTTGTGCATACTCAGCCTTCAGCATCTCACATTATGCCAAGAGGAATAAAAATTATTTGTGCAGAAACCAAAGCCATGTTGTAGATAATTTTAGGAATGGAGTGATAAGAGTTTTGCCTTAAAGTAATCTTTTTACATACCAAATAAACTCTACTTTAAAAAAAAAAAAATTGGCTGACTGTTCATGTGGTTTTGCCAGACCTCACTGTGTTGCATGGTACGGCGTGCATGCTACATAGCATACTCTCCTGCCATACAATAAAAGTGAAGTGTGCATGCGGTCAGAGGAATGTACACACTTATTTCACAAGTGTTTTGGTGTTACCTCTAACTCACTGAAGTGTTTTCTCTCTCTTTTTCCTTATATTTGTTCATTTGAAGAAAAATGATGGGAACGTGCATATTCTTAACACTACAGAAAACTAATTATTCTACACATTAATTAGATTATATTTTTTTTTGTAGAACTAAATTTCATTCAGCCAGGTCCTGCTTTTCTGAGTATCAGAAAAATATTCTCCTCTTCTAAAGTGTGCAAGGATAGGTTTAGGACTATTAATTTTGACATTCAAACAGTGGCAATGGTAGGTAAGCGACAGGGGAGATGGATTCTGAGGAGCCTGACTGTTTTGCTACCGAACTGGAAGGTTTGTTTCCCCTCATTGCTGGTCTGATCCGCCTGAGCCATACTGGTCCTTTCTTTAAAATGGAAGCCTCCCTCGAGGCTACTTATAAAGATCATGGAAGTTCATTTTAAATTTAACTTCTTATCCCAATTATTTTGCTTTTTCTCCCTTCTGTACAAACGGTCTTTTGTATACACAGAGAATTTCAGGAAATTGCCCCCTCTCCACTACACCCTGCTCCCTGACTGGCACAAAACACTCCTCCCCCCCAAATCAACACTGGTGAATAATTGTGTTTTTCTTGGAGTATTTCCAGCTCTTCCACACGTTCAGTGCTTCAAGGAGTAAATGAAACCCTTTTGCTTTAGCAATGTTAGTTTCAGGCACACTTCCCTTTGAATTTCTCACACACACACACACACACACACACACAGAGAAACCCCCAAAAGTATTCACTCACACTGAAAAAGGAAGTCAACAGCAGCAGAAACCTCCTTCCAAAAATAATGATCCTTCCCTTCTCTGCCTCTCACACAGCTTTATATTATCAAAAACACAACACACAGCATTTCTAATTCCAAAAATCTTCCCCTTTTAAGCTAGCACCATCAGCGAGCTAATAGGCACAGTTTCTGCCAGCTAGCAATACTCTGTGTGCTGTTAAGTTACCATTGCACAAACAAGCAGACTTCCTTGGTGTCAAGGCTTCAGTTGTTTCATTTCCAGTGAAATCTAAAGAGCAGTCTTCAGATGACTCGGCCAATGGTTTTTCCCCTCCCCTTTGAACAGCTCAGTGCTAAAATGAGCACAAGCCCCTATTCATCTTCTGCTGTGGCTGCCAGCAGTTCTGAAGGAGACGCTAGCTGCACCATATCATTCATTTTTTAGGTGAAAGCCTCTTAAAAATGTTTTAAATCATACCTTGCTTGGATTCATCGGCTTCTGAGCTCATGATGCCGCTGTAACTCACCGGAGAGCAGATTACAGCTGACGTGAGTGTGTCTGAAAAGCAGCAAGTCAACTTCTCAAAAAAAAAAAAAAAAAAGGGGGGGGGGAGGGGGGACTCAGAAGAGGAAAAGTTCTTCCGATTCAACGAATCACAACTAAACTATGTAAAAAGGACTCCGCCCCTTTCTGAATGACATCTGAGCAACTGTCTGGAAAGTAGCACCTTTACAGACACTCATTCTACTTGCCAGCAGTTGCAGTTTATGCATTCTATTCCCCTTCTGAATGCTTGTTGTCTTTGAAAGGGTGGAGTTTTACTTGTTACAGCTTGCCGAGTGTATATTAGAGTGAGTGAAATGAAAAGAAGCAAGACAAAAGCACCCACAGCAACTAAACAGTTTTAGCATTCATGATAAACACCGACAAGCAGCACGGGCCTCCAGCAACTTGCTTGAAGCTCCAGGCATGATAAATTACTTCTTTGAAACCTCAATTACACTTTCAACACTGTGTGCTACTTTGGAATGAGCTCTGTTGCAAATGAAACCTAGTTGGTGTACGATGAAAAAGCCAGAAGGATTTAACATAGGTGGGTGGGAGGAGGGGGAGCAGTTTCTCTTTAGTTTGCTTAAACCAAAGCTTCACAAAAAATATTAGATTCCGCCCCCCCCCCGCCTTTCTTTTTAAGATTGCCGTACAGATCCTTGGGGAGTAGTATTCAGCTGAGTTCTTTGTTTCTGTTACCGGCCTTCGTCTTTGTATTACACGCCACAGTAACGTCTAAAACATTTTTTAACTGTCTTGGCGCCCATAGCTTTGCCCTGTCAATTTAAGAAGCCAGGAACTTTGCTTTGCAGCGAGGAGCTTTCCCTTTTCAGTTTCACTAATTGGACTGGGACCTTTGCCTTTGAACTTTTCCTTGTCAATTTCACCAGCAGAGACCTCACCTATTTATGCTGCCCCAATTGGCTCCTCTTACTGGTTAAAGCCCATCAGGTGGCAGCATAAACACTTCTGTTCATCTTGCTCCAGCAGGAGATTAATTTCCCCTGCGGTCAGCTGTAATATGCGGAGCCACCCGATGTCTCTGTACCTCAACTATCCATGAAGATAGTGGAATATTTTCTCTCTCTGCAGGATCCAAATTATTCTAGGAAGGAATGAACATGCAGTAAAAGCTATTAGAGTACCTAGCACAATGTGGGTCTGATCTTGGTTGTGGTCTAAAGCTGCTCTTGAAACAATCAAGCAATACATGAAATAAAAGTCAAGCCCTCTTGTGGTTTCTGCTGGTGGTGGTACACCTATACAGCTGTCTGTGAAAAGTGAAGCGTCACCCTTTCCTTCACCACCCACCCTCCTTAGCCTTGGTGTGTGGACTCCTCTAAGTGCAGCAACTTATAAAATGTCTCATCATAGAACACCAGATGCCCTTTGCCCCTTTTAGAGATGGAGGAAAAAAATCTGCGTGGCCATGGAAACACTGCATTTGCAAGTAAAATATTACTCTCGTGCGTCTTTCTCTCACTATTGCCCTCCATACTTGTGACATATAAATAGATAGCAATCCACAATACACCCAGAACACCCACTGTGGGAGGGACAACAATACAGCAGCTGAAGTGTCAGGTATGGTCAAATTTGGTAGTCAGTAGAACGCTTTAATGAACTGCAGAATTTCTTGGGACTAAATCATCCAGCCTATATTAACTTAATATGCCTTCATTGATGGGGTCTGGCCTCCCCTTGCTAGTCAGGGGAGCAACTCAGGTGCATAGCCTTGGGCTGCTCCTGGATCTTCAGCTATGCTTGGAAGGTCAGGTTGCAGCTGTGGCCAGGAGTGCCTTTCACCAACTCCATCTGGTGAGAGGGCTGTGTCTCTTGCTTTCCAACATGGACTGGGCCACCATTGTCCATGCCTTCATTACCTCAAAGCTGGACTACTGCAATGTGCTCTACGGGGGGCTGCCCTTGAAGACTGTTCAGGGGCTGCAGCTTGTACAGAATGCGGCAGCCCGCCTCTCGATGGGAGTGAGTCACTGGGAGCACATTCCACCAGTCCTTAAATGTCTGCGCTGGCTGCCGACAGAATTCCGGGCACAATTAAAGATGCTGGTATTGACCTATAAAGCCCTAAATGGCTTGGGCCCAACATATCTGAAGGACTGCCTCTCTCCTTATGTCCCTTTGTGGGCCCTTAATATCAGCAGCATGCCCCCACTTACAGATTCCATCATTGGCCCAGTTTCATACAAAGCAGGCTCGCAGAGAGGCATTCTGGGTGGCTGCCCCACAGTTTGGGAACTCCTTGAACATTCATCTAGACCCTAGTTTGAATGTCTTCCGGAGGCAGTGTAAGGTCTTTTTATTTGGCCAAGCATTTAATGGACAAGGCCAGATTTGGGAGAACGTGTGTGTGTGTTTAGTTTTCATGGGTTTTTAATTATGGATGTTATATTTGTATTTGTTTTATTACTTACGTATTTATTCTGAGCAGCCCTGAGCCTCAGGGAAAAAGGGCAGGAGAGAAATTAAAAAATAATACTAATTGTGATGGCATCCAAGTCTCAGTTCCCTAAGTACTATGTTCAAATCTCTTAGAGGTATAAAGTCTTCAAGTGCTAAATCATGTAGTAAGGCCCCTATGCTAAAGTAGACAGATTTATGCAGCAATATTATTGCATATTATTATGATTTGTTACCACTAAACAAGAACAAATCACCAGGACCAGATGGTACTTACCCCAGAGTTCTAAAGAAACTAAAAAATGAAGTTGCAGATCTAACTACTGGTAATTTGTCATCTATCGCTAAAATCGGCCACTGTACCGGAGGACTGGAGAGTAACGAATGTAATGCTGATATTTAAAAACGGTTCCAGAGGCGATCCTGGAAACTACAGACCAGCGAGCCTGACCTTGGTGCTGGGTAAAATGGTGGAAATGATTATTAAGAACAGAATAACTGGGCATATAGATAAATATGGCTTAACTGGGAAGAGTCAACATGGATTTAGCGAAGAAAAGTCATGCCTCACTAATCTATTGGAATTTTTTAGTGTGTATATAAGCATGTGGATATGGGGGGAGTCTGTTGATATAGTATACCTTGATATTCAGAAAGTGTTTGATAAGATCCCTCATGAGAGACTCTTGAGGAAATTAAAAAGTCATAGGATAGGAGACCATGTCCTGTTGTGGACTGGTAACTGGTTAAAGAATAGGAAACCAAGAGTAGGACTAAATGGTCAGTTTTCACAATGGAGAGAAGTAAATAGTGGAGTGCCCCAGGGATCTGTACTGAAACCGGTCCTGTTTAGTGTATTCATTAATGATCTGGAAAAGGGAGTAACGCACGAGGTGATCAAAGTTGCAGACGACACCAATTTATTCACGGTAGTTAAAACACAAGCAGACTATGAGGAATTGCAGGAGACTGGGCAGCTAAATGGCAGACAAAATGTAATGTGGACAAATACATAGTGATACATTTGGGGAAAAACAGTCCAAACTATATGTACACAATGTTGGGTTCTCAATTGGGAGCTACCACTCAGGAAAAGGACCTTGGAGTCATTGAGGACAATACATTGAAATCCTCAGCTCAATGTGCAACCGCTGTCAAAAAAGCAAACAGAATGTTAGGAATTATTCATAAAGGGATAGAGAATAAAACCGAAAATATCATAATGCCACTATAGAAATCTATGGTGTGGCTGCACCTTGAGTGTTGTGTGCAGTTCTGGTTGTTCCATTTCACAAAAAGATATAGTTGAAAGAGAAGGGCAACAAAATTGATACAAATGATAAAGGGTATGGAATGAAAGAGAGGCTAGACATATTCACTCAACACACAATTAAGTTGTGGAATTTATTGCCAGAAGATGTGGTCAAGGCCAGTAGTAGAGCTGGATTTAAAGAAGGATTGAACAAGTTTCTGGAGGATCGGTCCATTAAGAGAGGGCACCAATGTATTCAAGTTAGTCAGAAGTTGGTTAGCCAGAGGTAGGTTTGGGGAATGTAACCTCTTACTGTTGGGAGCTGGGAGTAAACAACAGGAAACGGATCGCCCCACTGTGACCTGTTGGAGACTTCTTCCAAGCGACTGACATCAGCCACTGTTGGATACTGGGCTCGATGGATCATTGTTCTGACCCAGTATGGCACTTATGTTCTAATATTAATTGTGAAGTCCACTGTGAAGGTGAAGGAAGGTTGCGTGGCGAAGGGTGGTCTGCATATTGCATTCTCTCCATCCAGTATTGTTTAGTGGCAAGGGCCTAACCATATCTCATTGCATGCCACTCCAAAAATCACTAAAAGCTGCATCTGAGGATATCTAGGACATAATTTACAGAGCTTCAGTCTAGGTGAAGCATACACAGTTGCAGAAATCCCTTATGAAAAATCTGAATTTGTACTTAACACTTTAAGAGCACAAATTAAGGTTCTTACTTTGAACGTTCAGTTTTAATTTTTTTTAACTTTCAAACTTACAAGCTGGGAAGAGGCCACGCATCACATGTGACCCCTCTGGAAGGTAAGTAACCCACCACTGGCCTCCCTGCGAGGCCCCTCACTCCCCTTTAAGCACCACCCCCAGCCATCTTCCCGACCCCTGAAACTCAAGAGTATTCTCCAAGGGTCTACCCAAACACTCGGGACTGCTCCTAAGAGAATACTCACTATTTATTTTTCTACTTAGAACAACCCTATTTATTACCTTACCTGCTCAAATCAGGCAAAGATTATTGAGTACTGGCACCTATTCTCTCCCCACCCAATAGCCAACTTTCCTGCTTTCAGGGCTCATTGCTTGTCTGATTGCTACTGACAGAAAAGGCCTAACCCTTCAATTGTTTGGTGCAGAAATAGGCTTGCCTCCAAACCAGCCGTACACAGACTATAGATCTAACAACCTATTTATTTATTTATTTATTTACTTACATTTATATTTATTTATTTATTTATTTAACAGATTTATATCCCGCCTCCTCATGCCTATGGCATCTCGGGGCAGCTTCCATACAAAAATAAAACAGTATTTAAAACATCAATAAGATTCATAACAATTTAAAAACCCTCATTTTCCACCCCCCCATCCCCGAAGACCTAGGAGAACAGCCACGTCTTACATGCCTGATGAAAGGCCAGTAGACTTGGGGCAGGTGGGCTTCCTCCGGGAGGGAGTTCCACAACCGTGGCCCTACCACCGAGAACGCCCTCTTCATCGTGGCCCCCCGCTTCACACGGGGGACCTCTAGGAAGGCGCTCCCAGCAGATCGAAGGGACCGTCCTGAAACGTGGAAGGCGAGGCGGTCCCTGAGATACCCGGTGCCGAGACCATATAGGGGTTTATAAATCAAAGTCAACACCCTGAGTCTGGCTCGGTACGTTATAGGCAGCCAGTGCAGTGCGCGGAGCACAGATGTAATGCACTCTCTTCGTCCCGTCCCTGCTAGGAGATGGGCTGCCGCATTCTGCACTAGCTGCAACCTCTGAGCCAGCGTCAAGGGAAGCCCCACGTAGAGCGTGTTACAGTAGTCCAGCCTAGCAGATAAGATTAATCACAGAATAAATTCTTAATTCAGAAGCTATTTCCTAGACCTAACTTTTTCTTAATTGTGTCCTCAGACAACTCTCCTACTCACAAATCCACTCTTAAAAATAATCTAAATTAAGCTATAAATTAATCATGACATTTCTCTTTCTAGAGAAAAGGGGAAGGTTGCCATTTTTATTTCTATTTCAATTGTTGAGAGTCACTCCAACGCTACCATGAAAGGGCTATATAACTAAACAGATAAGATTACTAGTAAGCAGCTGTCACAGGTGTAGCTAGATAACATTTATTCATTCACAAATAAAAACTATGTAGAGCATTAGATTAGATAAGAGTGATGCCCAATCCACCCACCCAGTTCAAACCCCAACAAGAATGTGAGTTAGCACCTTCACCTAACAGTCATTACAACAAATCTAAAATTTCTCATTCCTAGTGTTACACCATGGACTCTGCTACAATTCAAGACCAATGTCAACCCTCATAAACTAAAGGAAAACTAAACAACTACACTAGCACATCCTGTTTCCATGCACAACTGGTTTTTTACAACTGCAATTTTTAAAGAAAAAATATTTCAGTTTCTTTTTATTTATTTATATTTATACCTCGCCCCTCTTGCAGAAACAACTTGGGGTGGCTTACAAATTTAAAATAATACAACAATCACAGTATAAAATAGAAAATACAGAACATATAAATACAAAACAAAACTACAAAAAACCCGGACATGCATAAAAAAATACCATCCCCCCAACCCAACTAAGCCATCCCACCCTCCCCTGCCAAACGCCTGGCAGAAGAGCCAGGTCTTACAGTTTCGTCGGAAGGCAAGAAGATTCGGGCTGAGGCAAATCTCCAATGGGAGGGAATTCCAGAGTGATGGTGCAGCCGCTGAGAACACCCTCCTGTCTGTCTGAACTCACCGATAATGTGGGACTTCCAGGCGGGCACCCCCGGACAACTGCACGGGCCACTACGGGTTGAGGCGATCACTCAAATAAGTAGGGCTTAGGCTGTGAAGGGCTTTAAAGGTCAACACCAGCACCTTGAATTGGGCCTGGAAGACAATAGGCAGCCAGTGCAGTGCTCAGAGCACACGTGTTGTGTGCTCTCTGCGGCCCATCCCAGTAAGGAGGCGTGCCGCTGCATTCTGCACTAGCAGCAGCTTCTGAACTGTCAACAAGGGCAGACCCTTGTAGAGTACACTAAAATAGTCTAGCCTTGAGGTGACATACGCATGGTCGATAGTGGCGGGATCTGAGTCAGACATATGGGCGGAGCATCTTCACCAGATGTAACTGTCAAAAAGCACCCCTAGCCACAGTCAACAACTGGGAATCCAGGCGTAGCTGCAGATCCAGGAATACCCCTAGGCTCCGCACAGACCGAGCCAAAGAAGGATGGATACCCCCCAATAATGGGGGTAACCTCCACACCCAGATCACTGGTGCCGCCAACTATCATCACCTCCGTCTTATTGGGATGGAGCTGCAATCATCTCGACCTCATCCAATGCCTCACAGCAGCCAAACACCAGGACAGCAGGGCCTGGGTCAGATGAAAATGACAAATACAGCTGGATGTCATCAGCATATTGACAACCAACCCCCCAGCTCTGCATGACCTCCCCAAGCACGACCTCATATACATGTTAAAACAGGAGAGGGGCCAGAACAGAACCCTGCGAGACCCCACATGGGAGGCCACCAAGGGACTAGGTACAGTCCCCTAACACCACCCACTGAGATCTATCTGCGAGGTAGGAACAGAATTATTGCAAAACGTCCACCCCCGCCAGGTTCTGCGGGCGTGTCACTAACAACTCATGTTTAACGGTATTGAAAGCGGACAATAGATCTAAGTAGGACCAGCAGGATCATACGACCCACGTCCAGTCCCATGAGGAGGTCGTCAACCAAGGCCACAAGTGTAGTCTCCATGCCATAACCTGGGTGAAAGCCAGACTGCATGAGATCAAGAAAACCGATGCCATCCAAATGCACCTGGAGCTGATGAGCCACCATCCATTCAATAACCTTCCCTAAAAAGTTGAAAGTTATAATTTATTGTACATTAAGTAATCCAGATATATTAACAAAAAATAATAGAATTAATGTTCTAAATCAAAACAATTTTAATAAATGAGATTTGAACTGAAATTCTGCTACAATTAAAGCCAATGGCAAATCATTTATTGAATCCAATGTGGTTAGAGTTTTCCTCAATATAATATTTTTTGTTTTAAAAAAGAAAATTGGGTTCTCTTACCCAGAAACTTTTTTTCTATTCATCTTCCTGGACAAAAATCCCAAACTGGATGTTTCCCACTTCAAACAGCAGACTCAATTGGAAAACTACTCTGACTGTCAAAGCGAACCAGTTCTCCAGTCAAATCTCTTCCAAAGCAAATTCACCATACAAATCTACTTTGAAAATCTAACTACAAACAACTGAACAGAGCTCCAGCCACAGAACCATAAACTGAAACTTGAACAAACTGAAAACCACAGCAACTACCTAGCCTATAGGTTCTAGAGTAAGGGCCAGACTGCTGTCTCTGCAGATGAGCAGAAAGGAAATACCTGGATAAAAGCCAAATTTCCTTTCTCTCCCACCTCATTCTGGACAGTAGTTGGGAGTAAATCACTGGCTTTATGACGAGAGAGAGAGAGAGAGAGACTAAAAGTCATCTAAGAAAGCACATGCTCTAAGATACATCCCCTGTAGGCAACCTTAGCTGAATCTTGTGTGTGGAGTGCCTTGTGATTATTGTACTGCCTCACAAAGGAATCAAATGAGGACCATATCACTGCTCTACATATTTCCTCATATGGAGGTCCTAGAAACCAACAACCATAAAACAAAAGCACTCCTGAGAAGCTGCACTGATATTTACCCCAGTAGAACCTTCCCTAAGACTTTGGGTTGGTCCTGTATAACGGAGGTCTGCATTCTGGGGGTAGAGGTACTAGATAATTTTTCCCCCTTAGGTTACTCTGTGCTATACAAAGAAGGAAGATGACTGCCTGTATTCTTGTGTCCTATACAAGAATTCCTTAATTGTCCTATTAATGTCCAATTTTTCCATTCTATTTCCTTGGGGTTAGTAAGTCTGAGGTAAAAGGAAGGTATCGCGTCCTCCTGCAATCTGCTGAACTAGGAATTAACTTAGACTAGACCCTTTCCTTTATACTTTTCCTGCAAACAAGAATCTAATTGACAGAACACCTAGTTCTGATACTCTCTTTGTTAAAGTTACTGCCACTAAGAATACTAATTTTAAGATAAATTACTTAAACTTTATTGCGTTTACCAATAGGCCATTGCAATGCAGACACAGAAACAGAACACAAAAACACACACCCAAACCACCACAAATATATACACAACAAATAATAAAGGAAGAGAACTATTACAACAACAATTTCCTACAGGGTTTGGTCACTTCCTAGTTTTATTAACTGTAGTCAAAAACTTAAGAAACTGCCCTAGTGATGTCTTCTTTCTTATCCAGTAACAGCATTTTTATTTTTTCATTCTTACTATTCCCACTGAAGTTCTCTATAATTGGAGCTTTTAAACCGGCCCGGGTACTTAAATATAGCAGACACTCCAGAAGGATATGAGCAACCGTTTCTACTTATTTTAATGGACATGAACAAAGTCGATTTTCCACAAGGACTTTTCTAAAACGGCCATCCAAAAGGGCTGACTCCAAAAAATGTAATCTTGCTCACAAGAAGCAACTACGCGGTACTGTATTTATGAGTAGATTCAAATAAGGCATAGGGGACACTGAAAAATTCCTTATCGGCAAGTACTCTTGCTGAGACTTGCTGGGCCAACATGACCAAGGTTTCCTGAAGAGCAACCTCAGATAATCTTTTAATAAGTAATTTTTAAAGCAACTTTACATCCCAACAGAGTACGAACAGGTTTAGAAAAACCAAGCAAGCTGACCTTGTTTTCCACTGCAGTTAACGAAGAACTGGGATGGTTATCCCCAAGTATCAACTGAGAAAAATGGGCAGTTTGATTAAAATAAAGCTTAGCCCAATACCCCAAAGTCAGTGCCTATATCTGGGCATTAAGTAGAGGCCAGCCACATTCAATCCTCAAAAGGAGATTTGGACAACAATGAGAAACCATAAGAATGGCTTGTCAGAACTTGAATTGAATTATCTCCAGTTCTTTCACAGCAGAACTTCCCAAGGCCCACAAAGATGCTCCACAGATTAACTTGGCTAAGCGTTTTGCTACAAAGATCCTTAAAGCTGGGACTATCAACTATCAATGCAGTAAAAAAAACTTGGAAATGACTGATATATCTGCTTTGGCCTGAATCAAAGAGGAGCACTTATGGGCAACCCAATCACCCGAGGTCTGGAAAGTCATCCCCAGATAACGAAAATGTTTGACTTGTTCTAGCTCTTGCTCATCCATAGTCCAGTTATGGACACCCTGTTTTGGGGTAAATACCAATACTTTCATTTTGGAATAATTTATCTTTAATAAGTTTTCCTCACAGCATACTGCAAAAACCAAGATAAATTAATAGAGCAAGACTGATATCAGCAACTCAGCCTTAACACTAAGCTGAGCTTTCATGATGAAAAAATAAACTGATTTCTCTACCAGTCATGTATAACTGGACTGCACAGGAACAGTTTAATACGCAAGCCTCCAAAAATCTTGTGTGGGCCCTTACATCCCAGGACAATAGCCACTACTTGTCTAGTTATCCATTTCAATTTAAGTCCCAGTGCAAAACTGTCTTTAAGGGAGTCCAGGTCCAGATATTGGAACTGAAGGGTATTCAAACAAGTGATACATACCTTTTGCAAATGTGTCTCGAATTGTACCTATTACCTTGTAGATGCCATGTTCATTCATAACTGCAGCAATTAAAATAAGCAGCATGACAAACAATCATTTTCTAAAGTTTACTCAGATTTTTATATCAGAAAACGTTTTCTAACACTAAGACGTTACCTTTAATTCTAGCCCTAATTTCAGTGCAATACAGAGATGGCTCATCAGTCCAGGTACTGGGGTGGATGCCCATCCTGCAGCCACCAAATCTGCTAGCTGCAGGCAGCCACCCGCAAATTTGTCACTGTGGCAGCGGCGAGTACGAAGTCCAAGATTCGGCACATGGCAATACTGCTGTTTTCTACTATGCGCTACTGTGTGCGCGCACACAGTCGCCATAATCTTCATTCTCTGAAGCATGCTTGGAAATGTAGTTCAGCAGCTAGAGAGCAAAGATGGCAGCAACAATGTGTACATTCGCAACAGCGCACGGCAGCAAACTGTGCTATTGCACATGCGCCAAATCCAAGACTTCATACTGGCTGCCGCAGCAGCACTCAAGAGGGTAGGGGCAGCCTGGACTGGGCCACAAGCACCTCCCCGCACAGCCACACATGGAAAAAGCACCCTAAAACCAATAAGAGCCCTGAGATGCATTCTCCCCCAAGTCCCTTTTTAGGAGAGAGGTG
Organism: Sphenodon punctatus; assembly: GCA_003113815.1. Lineage (NCBI taxonomy): Eukaryota > Metazoa > Chordata > Lepidosauria > Sphenodontia > Sphenodontidae > Sphenodon > Sphenodon punctatus. The sequence continues at coordinate 1,149,484 of QEPC01002199.1, read as the reverse complement.
GCAGAAGACACAGCATCAGCCTGAGCTGGTTTGGGCCACTCTGGGGGCTGCTGCAGCAGCAGAGAGAGGGCTGAATTTCTGTACTTGGGCAAGTAATTTCTTTTTATTTATTTTTACATTTTAATTTATTTTTTCCTCTGACTTTTATTGCTGTTCACTGTGCGACAGCTCCTTTTTATTGTTCCCACTCCTTGAGAAATGTATTTTTTATTTGGATTTATTGTTTAGTGTTTTTTTTAGTATTTTGTTGTTGGTATATTTTAAATATATTTTTGACAGTTTTTAATATTTTTTATTTTTGGTTTGGATATTTGTGTATTAACAGAATAAGTTTTTGGATATATGTTTTTTGATGTTTGTATATTTTTCTTTCTTTTTTTAAAAATAATTTGTCTATGTATTTAAATGTTTTTTTCAAAATCTTTACTTGCTGGCTTCTTATATTTAATATTTTTGCAGCAGTGTAAACACTTTAAAAATGCTTGCCTTTCACATGACCTTATATTGTCTTACAGTGGCTCTGAAAGGAGAAAACGGTGGTGTTTTTTCTTGCGATAGCCCCTTTGAATTTCGTCCTTCTTCCCAAGTGATATGATACTTGAGAAACGTGGTTGAGTTTTTCATCTTATTTCATTTTTAATTTCTATCCTACACTCTCGCGCGAAGGCGACTCGAGGCGGCAAACAAAAATGAAATACAATATAACATCAATATAAATTCAATTTAACAGTTCAATTTCAAACCAAAAAACAACCCCTCATAATTCAAAAATATTTCTAACGATCAATCCAGTAATTAACTCTAACATGAAATCCCACAAAACAACATACCCCTTTCCCCTCCCTGATTTCTGGTAACCCACCATCACTTCACCACCACCACCATCCCCTCCTGCTGCCACCAGGAGGGAAGGAGGGGTCCTTCAACACCCACCCACCCCTCCTTCCACTCTCACCAGGAAGGGGAGGGACAACCAACCATATACCAGAATTACAAAACTACCATACATATAGCGACATCATATAATTTCCACAGCCAACCCAACAAATAATCCAGCATATCCATCCCCCTCATCATATACCATCTCCCATAATACACCAGTAGTACATCACTTCCCATCCTCCTCATCCCTCCCTCTTACTGTCCAAGCACAAATCCAACTCCTCCTCCCCCCTGCTCACCCCAGGGGTAAGAANATTGAATTATCTCCAGTTCTTTCACAGCAGAACTTCCCAAGGCCCACAAAGATGCTCCACAGATTAACTTGGCTAAGCGTTTTGCTACAAAGATCCTTAAAGCTGGGACTATCAACTATCAATGCAGTAAAAAAAACTTGGAAATGACTGATATATCTGCTTTGGCCTGAATCAAAGAGGAGCACTTATGGGCAACCCAATCACCCGAGGTCTGGAAAGTCATCCCCAGATAACGAAAATGTTTGACTTGTTCTAGCTCTTGCTCATCCATAGTCCAGTTATGGACACCCTGTTTTGGGGTAAATACCAATACTTTCATTTTGGAATAATTTATCTTTAATAAGTTTTCCTCACAGCATACTGCAAAAACCAAGATAAATTAATAGAGCAAGACTGATATCAGCAACTCAGCCTTAACACTAAGCTGAGCTTTCATGATGAAAAAATAAACTGATTTCTCTACCAGTCATGTATAACTGGACTGCACAGGAACAGTTTAATACGCAAGCCTCCAAAAATCTTGTGTGGGCCCTTACATCCCAGGACAATAGCCACTACTTGTCTAGTTATCCATTTCAATTTAAGTCCCAGTGCAAAACTGTCTTTAAGGGAGTCCAGGTCCAGATATTGGAACTGAAGGGTATTCAAACAAGTGATACATACCTTTTGCAAATGTGTCTCGAATTGTACCTATTACCTTGTAGATGCCATGTTCATTCATAACTGCAGCAATTAAAATAAGCAGCATGACAAACAATCATTTTCTAAAGTTTACTCAGATTTTTATATCAGAAAACGTTTTCTAACACTAAGACGTTACCTTTAATTCTAGCCCTAATTTCAGTGCAATACAGAGATGGCTCATCAGTCCAGGTACTGGGGTGGATGCCCATCCTGCAGCCACCAAATCTGCTAGCTGCAGGCAGCCACCCGCAAATTTGTCACTGTGGCAGCGGCGAGTACGAAGTCCAAGATTCGGCACATGGCAATACTGCTGTTTTCTACTATGCGCTACTGTGTGCGCGCACACAGTCGCCATAATCTTCATTCTCTGAAGCATGCTTGGAAATGTAGTTCAGCAGCTAGAGAGCAAAGATGGCAGCAACAATGTGTACATTCGCAACAGCGCACGGCAGCAAACTGTGCTATTGCACATGCGCCAAATCCAAGACTTCATACTGGCTGCCGCAGCAGCACTCAAGAGGGTAGGGGCAGCCTGGACTGGGCCACAAGCACCTCCCCGCACAGCCACACATGGAAAAAGCACCCTAAAACCAATAAGAGCCCTGAGATGCATTCTCCCCCAAGTCCCTTTTTAGGAGAGAGGTGGCAGAAGACACAGCATCAGCCTGAGCTGGTTTGGGCCACTCTGGGGGCTGCTGCAGCAGCAGAGAGAGGGCTGAATTTCTGTACTTGGGCAAGTAATTTCTTTTTATTTATTTTTACATTTTAATTTATTTTTTCCTCTGACTTTTATTGCTGTTCACTGTGCGACAGCTCCTTTTTATTGTTCCCACTCCTTGAGAAATGTATTTTTTATTTGGATTTATTGTTTAGTGTTTTTTTTAGTATTTTGTTGTTGGTATATTTTAAATATATTTTTGACAGTTTTTAATATTTTTTATTTTTGGTTTGGATATTTGTGTATTAACAGAATAAGTTTTTGGATATATGTTTTTTGATGTTTGTATATTTTTCTTTCTTTTTTAAAAAATAATTTGTCTATGTATTTAAATGTTTTTTTCAAAATCTTTACTTGCTGGCTTCTTATATTTAATATTTTTGCAGCAGTGTAAACACTTTAAAAATGCTTGCCTTTCACATGACCTTATATTGTCTTACAGTGGCTCTGAAATGAGAAAACGGTGGTGTTTTTTCTTGCGATAGCCCCTTTGAATTTCGTCCTTCTTCCAAAGTGATATGATACTTGAGAAACGTGGTTGAGTTTTTCATCTTATTTCATTTTTAATTTCTATCCTACACTCTCGCGCGAAGGCAACTCGAGGCGGCAAACAAAAATGAAATACAATATAACATCAATATAAATTCAATTTAACAGTTCAATTTCAAACCAAAAAACAACCCCTCATAATTCAAAAATATTTCTAACGATCAATCCAGTAATTAACTCTAACATGAAATCCCACAAAACAACATACCCCTTTCCCCTCCCTGATTTCTGGTAACCCACCATCACTTCACCACCACCACCATCCCCTCCTGCTGCCACCAGGAGGGAAGGAGGGGTCCTTCAACACCCACCCACCCCTCCTTCCACTCTCACCAGGAAGGGGAGGGACAACCAACCATATACCAGAATTACAAAACTACCATACATATAGCGACATCATATAATTTCCACAGCCAACCCAACAAATAATCCAGCATATCCATCCCCCTCATCATATACCATCTCCCATAATACACCAGTAGTACATCACTTCCCATCCTCCTCATCCCTCCCTCTTACTGTCCAAGCACAAATCCAACTCCTCCTCCCCCCTGCTCACCCCAGGGGTAAGAATATTCATCCCCCGTTTAACCAACTCCCCATGCCACAATACAGTAATGATATTAAACTTCTGTAGCGACCTTGGCTGACGTGCCCTGCCAAAGGGCCCAACCAAAGGGCACGCCCCTTTGGCCGTGCCCCTTCGGCACGTGCCGCCGGCTGCCCCGTTCTTGTTGGGGCAGCCCGGAGCCGGGTCCTCCCTGACCCTGCCCCTTGTTGTGTGCGAGAGCGGCGGTATCTCCGCCCTACAGCTGATCGCAATTCCCCACTCCTGCCGATGACCAGTCTTCAAGACGGGAGGTTGCAACCTTCTTCCCCCAGTATCCTCATAGGAAGAGAGGGGATGATGGTAACAGTCCCAGGGGATGCCCCCCCCCCC
>QEPC01002199.1:1130873-1141379 GCA_003113815.1 Sphenodon punctatus | reverse complement strand
GTGAGTGAAGGAACTGTTTGGGTTCTTTCATGCATACTAAGACTGAAGATCACACTAAAGCTTTATGGGGCCTTTTCTTGGTAAGGTGAATTCTTTGGTGTGTACCGAGAGCTGAGTTCACCAGTATTTCCCAGTCAGGACACAAGTAAAAGTTCTCCCCTGTGTGGGTTCTAATGTATATAGAGTGTTCCAACTTCTCCTGAAGCTTTTCTCACATCACTAACATATTCAGGGTCTCTCTCCTGAATGGATTCTTTTAAAAATAGCATTTTTACAAGTGAAACAAATCACGTCATGCATACATATAACACTTCCTTATTTAAAAACAGACTTCACGCCTTGAGCTGCCAGCTTTTTGTTTTCCTAGCACCTGATCTACAGGAGCAAATGCTGGTTTTCTGTTTTTGATTTTTTTTTCTCCACACTTTTGCTTTTTTGCTCACTATTTAATGGCACCGGCATTGTATAATTTTTGTTCTTCATGGATTTTTCATTCTTTGTGTGTTCTATTTCATTGATCATGTGTGAAATTTTAATGCCTGCCCTGCCTTCTGTCAGCCCTGCTCACTGCCCTACAAACCTAAGAGTCCATCAGCTGCCACTGGTGCAATAACGGGAAGACTGACTAAAACTGACTGAGGCCAAATGCTTATCTATACTTCACCTTGGTCTTTGTTTCATCTATTGGATCCACTTCAGCAGAATATTGCTTTGTTTTGCTTCAGTTTCTCAGATATCCAGAGCAAGATCTTCCATTAAACTGAAAAGCCCATGTGGTCTTTCAATCACATGAATAGAAGACACACTGCAACCAAACATTATGTTAAAAGCCAGGCACTTTGGGTCTAGTTTCAGTGTAGTGTTCAGTTAAAGTAAATCCACTTCTTGGGACACACTATTCGGTTTAAAGCAGCTTTTCATTGTAACCTATGGAATTTGAGGTAGTAACCACAAAAACAATTTTACTTTGAGACTGCTTTCTACAGGTGTTGCAACATTTCCATTTCATTGAGGACAGAATAACATTCTGCTTATGAAGTTTTAACAAAAGTAGTTAATATAGCCCACCTATATTGCTTGCCTCATACACAGAAGGGCACTAAATTAAAAATTGTTTGGTAGCCTTAACTATAGGTTAACATAGCTCAATGGAACCTAGGCACCTACGTTACTTTAGGAGCACGACTATGAAATATAAGAGCTGACCAACTGATTATTTTCACTTTCAAGAGCTGGCATATTCATTTTTATTTGCCACCACTAGGTGGCAACAGTTACACAATAATGATCCCCACCCTCCTCATAGCTCACTATTGAAATACATTGAAGTTTTATATTTTTTCTTAAAGGCAGAGGAGTCAATCTGTTTCAGCACAACTTCAAATAAAACTTTTCATTTTAGATTAAATTCCTACATAAAACAAATATACTCCCGAGATCTATTTTGACTAAATATTCTGGAACGTTAAATCAAGAGGGTTGACTCTATAACACAAAACTCTATTATTTTATATCTCTAATAGAGATATTGGGACATTTACAGCAGTAGACATGAAAACTATTAATTTTCCTCTGTATACCACTATATACCATAGGGCATAAAAGAAAAAAAAAAGGGGGGGGGGAAGAAACCAGAGTGTATCAGCTTTTACTTTCGGCACTTGTTGGGAAAACATTTAAAACAACCTCAGTGTGCCAAAGAAGTCATGCCAACGTGACTCAGAAGTCAATCAGAAGAATGTAAGTTACTCTTCTTTAAGTCTTCAGTAAGAAGATCTAATGGTTTTAGTTCAATCTCATTATTTTGGAGCTTGAGGTGTCTTCGACCACAGACAAATGTGCAGCATAGCAGCAAACTTAAGGAACTTGAGAATAAAAAAACCACATGCACAGCATGCAACCTGTAGCAATTTTAACTTATTGTCACAAGCTAAATTTCACCAGGACCCTTAGAAAACACTTGTATTCAGTGTTGTTCCATGTAAAAATAGAAGACATTTTAAAAAGCTAGCTTGAAACAAACCTGTTCCTAGGAAAGTCAACAAGATGTGTTTTAATTTTAAGTAGCAAACCCACTTAAAATCCTCTCCGTGCTCCTTACAAAGCTCAAATTGCTTTGTGTCCTTATGGAGAAATAAGGACACAACTCCCAGGTATGTTTACAAAGAGAAATCTACACAATTTCAGTTTTTATCTATGCTGAAAAGTACTAGAGTTGTCTGCCCAACAGTTCTACTTTTAATGCAATATTCTCTATCCTCAATTTTAAAACACAGTACGCTAACACAAATCTTTCCCCATAATTCAAGGAGGAATTGTTTTTGTTATCAATATAAAGGACACTTAAATGATACACTAGAATTGTATAACTTAAATGGGTGGGAATAAAAATGTATTCCTACACTCAACAATATCTGTAGAAAGTAATATTTTATTCGTACAGCCTCGCTCACAACACTGAATTGTCATAAAGGTCAATAATGGGGTTATTGATTTTACACACCACCACCAAGAAAGCAGCATTTTAAGAATCATACATTAACACAGCAGGAAGAAAACGTATAATCTTGATCCCATTCAAGTAATGGCAACATTCTCACCGATTTCAACAGGGCCAGGAGACAGACATTTACTCAAATACATTTTTTAAATTGAACTTACTTAATCTCCGCATTGGCTTCAACAAACAAAAACCCCTCACACTTTTAGCCTTAAACTACAATAAATATAGTGAATAAGCTGAGCAGCAGTATTAAGATCCAATAATACTCTTGCACTAACTTTACAGACATTTATATACATCTGTAGGCCTTTGTTATGTTTTCTAAATCCACCCAGATCATTCCAACACCCATATAACAAACCATCTCAATACCACAAAAGGAAGTCAACAGAAGATTACCTGAACAGCAAACACTGAACATGTTTGGCCAACAAAAGAATAAAGCTATTATTCTTGTTATTCTGGGTGTTCAGTTTCACAATCCTTTGTGGAATTTACCAGTTTTTATTGTAAATTTGGGCTGACCTTCACATTTTTAGGAGTCAAGATGCTTGCTCAACATTTATTAGACAAATAATCTAACCCTTATCCAAATGCCTTGCAGAATTCAAAGCCAGCACTCCCCATGAGGTAGGATTTTTCAAATCCAGCAGAAGCCAGAAACCTGGAGTTGAAATACATCAGCTGGAACAAAACAGGATATAAAAGAAGGGGGGAGGTTCAGGATAATATCGTAGGTGTAAGAAACCATGCTCAAAGTGAATAGTAGTGGCAAGAGTTTTTGCTTATAAGTCGAACTGCAAAATGTTTAGAAGGATTTTCAGTATATTAAGGCACAATACATCAAGTGATAAAAAACACCAGAGAAAGTGGTAAAATATTTTATTTCAGTAACTATTAATTGAAAATAGCTGAAATGTCAAGGGTAAATATTTAAATTATAATTAATGCTGCATATACGTATCAACAACAAGGGAAATAATGTTAAAATAATGTCAGATTTTCAAAAAATGCTCTGCTGGAAAGCCAGAAAATGCTCAGGTAAATCTTTAAACATTCAAGAAAATGTTCAGATAAATGCACAGATCAGGTGTTCCAAGCCTCACTAACTTTAGTCCTACATGCCAACACCCATGTAACAAATCATCTTCATACTACAAAAGGAAGGCAACAGAAGCTTAGCTAAACAGCTTTATTGTTTTGTTGACCAAACATGTTCACTGTTTGCTATTATTCTTGTTATTTTGGGCGTTCTGTTTCATACCCTGCAGTTTAATACCACCATTCATACCCCTGCTGTCTCAGTCAATCTCCAGATTGGCAGGGTGCATTGGTCAGTCTTAAAAATGGACAATGTTTTAAATCTAGTATGCTTTTAAAAATCGGTAAACCACAAATACTCTTGCTTTGGCTGAGAACTGTAAACATTTTAGGTTTTGTAATTTCTATGGACTTTAAGAAATGCCCAACTCTTAAAACACTTGAAATCAAGGTCTGTAAAATATATATGATGCAATGAAAGTCAAAATTTCCCTAAAATATTCTGGGAGCTCAGGTAATTTGTGGACCATATGCCTGTTGTCCTAGGTTTCTGGCTATTCATTCGGTTTCCTTTCTATGTTGTCAGCAAGACAACAGCAAGACATAGTGCACGCTCCATTTTTGGATGTACACAAAGCTTGGAAACAGCTGCTCTGTAAGATGTTAAGGAAATATGAATCCAAAAGGGCGAAAGAAAAATGAAGCCACTAACCCGGTTGTTTTTGAAGTAAATTTGAACCTGGAAGCAGCAGTGTCATTAATTGACTTGTGGGCTTCTTAGAGGGTAGGAGACTAAGTCAGACGACGAGCAAAAATCCTGGCTCTGCTAATAATGTTAAACAGGGAATAATGTAGGTTTCTTGAAAACTTCCCCATTCCTGGCTTTTTTTTGCTCAAAGTACTCTGGAGAGAAGAGATTAGAGAACAAAGAGACGTCTTATTTCCCCAGTTTTCCACCCACAGCTTGAGCTGTTATGAAGAAATTGAGCATTTGCTTATTATATGCTTGGTTTTAAATAATGTTTGCTTCCCCCCCTTCTTCAAATGCACCATCTGATTCTGTATCGTTTCATTAGCATCGTCAATGTTCTAGACCGTGTCTTTTTAATCATACTTTAGGGGTCTAAGGATATTTCTTAGCTAATCATACTGTAGGGATCTAATGATATTTCTTAACTAGATACTAAGTAGTTTCAACGGGCAAACTGGATATTTCATCCTAAGGAACTTTCAATCTCTCATTCACACCACCTCCATTTCCCCTGCAAACTCACCAGTTCTTTAATCTGCTTCTTGTAGCAATGCAATTGCACAAGATAGAACAGCTGATTTCCTAGCCCCCTCTCTCCTATGCTAAAGCCATAGAAGCATGCCTTTTGAGATCTCTTCATCCAACGTTTTAGAAATTACATGGAGTGGAGGAGTAAGGGTGAAAAACGTGACAGAGGTCTGCTTCAGTCCAGGAATCATCTGCACATTTGTTCCCTCGCCACCAGATGTGGACCCACATATGCCCCGGGATGGGTAGCCAGCTGCTAAGAGACACGTTCTCTGGAAAAGTTTGGAGACGCATCCCGGGCCAACGGTCACCCACCTGGGCCAACACAGGCCCACGTCTGTTAGGTCCTGACCAGGCCATAAGGCGAGGACCACCGAGTCATGGAAGAAAAGGCCAGAGCAGTCAATGGAGCAGCCATGCTTCAACGCCCCTCCCTGAGAGATGGGGCTGGAACCCTTAAAGGGAACCAGCACCAAAAGGCAACACCATGTTAGGCAGCCTTTGTCTCTAGATAAAATCCTGCCCGGTGCCTGACCCACACCAGCTCCACTTCTCAAGGGGGAGACATGAAGTAGGAGGGACAGGCTGGACAAGTCAGTCAGCACACCCAGGGGGAAGGGGGAGAAGGCACAGCAGCCATCCCACTGTAGACGCAGGTTATTTGTGGTGCATCTCTATCAACCTGTTCACAGACATCCACCAGCACCGCTGCCCCAGTCGCGCCAGGAGAAGCCTCCCCGTCACCCCTGCAGTCACCTGCTAGAGCAGGGTCCCCTGGAGAGACAGGGAGACCTGGGCCTTCATCGGTCTCTAGGGGGATGACTGGGTGCAATGCAAGTTGCACTTAACATGCTGGAATGAATGTGTTTTCCAGCAACTTGGCAGAGCTCAGATACCGCTGGGACATGAGCTCAGGTTTTCAGCAGATGGAAGAGCTCGGATACCGCTGGGACATGAGCCAGTGCTAGCAGTGGGACATGGATCTGTGGAAGGGCTTTGAGGTGTTTGCGGGTAACAACTTTAAGACTGGGTGCAAGTGCCAAACCCAGCACTATATGGATCTCCTGGAATGCTTCAACTCGGGACCCTCATCACTCGTCCCCTTGACCTGAAGAGCCAGCACTTGGGGCCAGAAGACCAGGAGGCGGAGTGAACAGGGAACCTGGAGCCCGACGAGAGCAGTAAGTGAATGCACCGGAGAAGATAGGGGACACAGCTATAGGATGGAGTGGTCAGGTAATGCTGGTCACCAAACATGGCTCCTGTTCTTCCCTGTGTTCACAGGTGGCCGAGAGGCCAAGGGGGAGCAAACCTAGGATGCCCAGGTTACAGGGGCACCCCCTGCAGAAGGCAGGCATAGCAAGTGGTGTGAGAGGACCACCGCAGGTCAGGGGGCTCACACGTTGGGACAGGTAGGTGTGGAGGTTGAGGGATGCAGTGGGAGCAAAGGCAACAGGCACGAGGGATGGGGCAAAGCATTGGTCCAGGACGGCGATAGTGGGGTGGCCCCAACCAATGGTTCTCCTTTCCATCCTGCCACTGGTCCACCAGTAAGAGGGCCGTCTCTGCCGGCAACACCTCCAATGGATACCAAGCGGTCCCAGGCCCTGTGAGCCCAGAACGAGTGGTGCAAGGATGATATGGCCCAGCAGCTGCGTGACAAAACCACGTCAGGCAGATAAGATCCATGACACCATCCAGGGGCTAGCTGAGGAGCACTGACATTACCTGTGGTAGTCTGGCACCCAGCAGAAGAACCACCTTGCTGAGGGCTGCTGGTAACACCAGATGGAGAGGTGGCAATGGGACCGCCACATGCGGCAGATGCAGAACTGGCAGGGGTCCATGGAAAGGGAGGGCTGCCAGCTTGGTCATGGAGCAGTCCCATGGGATTCAGTACACCCTCCTCTGCAAGGGAAGTTGCAAGGGTTGCTGAAGCAGGCCTCTGCTGCCCACCTCCCGTCAGATCACAAATGCCTGAGCGCATCTCGCTGGCATCCTGCCCCACAGCCACAGGGCATGAGGGCCCAACTCCCTGCACCCATCCAGGAACAACCGGACCCACAGGCCCAACCCAGCTCCAGCCAACTGTGTGCCCCACTATCGGCTGCAGCGGCCTCTCCCGCTACCATGGAGCCCCGGGTGGGGAGAGGAAGCAGTGGCAACCCCTTAGGCTGACCCGGCCCCGAAGACGGGACAGAGACCTGGCCCTAGGAGGAGGAGGGGCAGTGGGACCAGACAATAAGAACAATGTAAATTCCAGTTAAACATTTTATTAAGTGAATAAACTATTTTCCGTTATCGCAACCATGGTGTCTATCTTTACTGCTGGCCAAGTGGGAGCAGAACCTTTAACTCCAGATCCTGGTAATCAGGGAGTGGGAGCCCCAAGCCTTGGGACACTGTAGGACACCATCACATATGGGAGCACATTGCAGCACACTCCGGTCACTCCAAGGTAAGAAGTGACAAACAGAAAATCGCGCATCAAGGATTGAAGCTTGTTCCATTTAGTCAAATCAAGCAACAACATTGCTAGACTCAGAACTTCGCAAGCCAACCTTTAAGGTCAGCAAGGAGCACAGGAAGTGGTAAGGATTTCACACAATACAAGTTTGTGCCATTTCCCACTCTAAAATGGTGCTGTGTGAATGAACCCGTAGTCTAACGTGCCAGGTTCAAAAACGCCTCCAAATGAACAGATAGATTTACAGAAGGTAGTTCTTCAAAGCTGAGAACACATTAATTTACAACAAACCCTTATTTGCTCAAAAGGTGTAGAACAACTGCATAGTACAAGAGTGACAGACAATAGTGACAAGCAGTGACAGATGTAGTTACATACTTTAGAAAACAAGCATACGTTGTATAAACACACAAACTAAAGGTTGCTAAAAGCCAGGAAGCTCAAAATCAAGGCTGAAGCTCGTTCTTTGGTTACCGAACATGTTAGCTGAAGATTACTCATAATTCAAAGATCTCATCAAAAGACCACTGTTATCTCCAATACATGGACACTGAATAAATTAAGGATTTAGTCTCAAACCACAAGTCTTTGCCAGATTAAGCTATCCCTGAATATTGTATTATTTGACAAAGTATTGTGCGAATTTTTTCAGTGTATTAATAGGGAAGGAAAGAGACTGAGGTTGGACAGTAACCCAAAAGGATGTAGAAGCAAGCTGCCATTCAGCAGGGGTATGCCACATTCCTACTGCCAAGTGTCTTGTAACAAGATCACCACATGGCCAGGAACCACAAAGCAACATGCATGCACTCTCTCTCCCCCTCATGTACGTGCACACGTACACACACCACACACACACACACACCCCTTCTGCTTTGTGATTGGCTGGTAGAGCAGGTGCAATTCAGCTGGTGCAATTCAGCTGGTGAGACTCTAGTGCAGGGGTGGGGAACCTCAGGCCCAGGGGCCAAATGCGGCCCACAGCACATTTTTATGTGGCCCCTTTCAACTTCTGGGATCTGATCCTTGGATCCAGTTCTTACCTCCAATCACTGAAAAACCAAGGTCAAGGGAAGGGAGCAGAGATGAGGTCATGCAAACGAGGATAGGGGACAGTTCCATGGCACAGATCCATGATTTGGGCTCTCTTTTCCTTGAGTGCATCCCTTAAGCACCCCTGCCCCAACTTCTGTGCGGCCTTTAGAGCTTGTGCAAGCTTTCAGAGTGGCCCCCAGAAGAGAAAAGGTTTCCCGCCCCTGGTCTAGTACAATGAAGCAAGATATATAACCATTAAGGCAGAATGGGGCCCAGAATAGGCACTGGCAGAGAGATGCACTTGGACTGCCCAAAAACATAACACAACTCCCCAAGCCACAGTTTGCTCGCCCCTGGATAGCAACACAACTGACTACACAAATTCACAAATGCAGAATTTAGGAAATAGTTTTGGGAACATCAAGGCAGTACTGTACAGCCACTCAATGCGTGGTATTAGCTAGGAAAGCCCAGGTGCGGGGAACCTTTTCACTCCTGTGGGACACTTTGAAAATCAATACAAGCTCCATGGGGCACATAGAAGTTGGAGGCAGGTATGCTTAAAGGGTGCACGCAAGAAAAAATAAAAAAAAAAGAGGCCCAAGATCGTGGATCTGTGCCATGAATCTATCCTATATCCTTGTGTGCATGCCCACATATCTGCTTCCTTACCCTGAGCTCAGTGTTTTAGCGGTTGGAAGTAGGAATTGGATCCAAAGGCCAGATCCACGAACTGGAAAGGGGCCACATAAAAACTGCTGCAGGCTGCATTTGGCCCCCAGGTCTGAGAGGTTCCCATCCCCCTTTCTCCTATTTGTACAAGAGAGAGGGAGTGAGGGTCAAAAGTTCACTAGGATTTTATGACAGTCTATACAGAATTCCCCATTTATGAACAATTCTTTTTGTGTGTCAGAAAGCCATCAAGACACTCAGGTTCTCATTTCATCTTTGGCCGATTTCACACCTGCACAAATGGGTCATTAGAGGGTCAAGAGAGGGGAACCTGCATACAAATCAGGCACATCTTTGATCAGGTGTGAATGCCCCGAGGCAGGTTACTGAAGCTTTCACACATGTTTACAAAGGAGAATGACAGAGATGGAATTCACAGCTTGGTCAATCGCCTTTGTAAGCAATGTTAGGGATGGGACTCTGGGCAAAATTTCAGTTTCAGTCAATTTCGGTTCTCATGTATTTCAGTTTCGGTACTATCGGATCTTTTGCATTGATTTTTGTACTGGATTTTTTAACATTGTGGTTTTTTCAATGGGGGACAAACCGCAACGTTAAAAATCCAGTACAAAAATCAATGCAAAAGATCTGATAGTACCGAAACTGAAAAAGAACCAAAATTTCGGATTAATCCAAAATGGCCATTTTCTGGTACTTTTGGTTTTATCTGAAACCGAAATTCCCATCCCTAGTAAGCATGCATAAAAGCTTCAATCACCCGCTTGGGGCATTCAAACCTGATCAAAGATGCGCCGGATTTGTATGCCCATCCCCTCTCCTGACCTGCTAATGACTCGTTGGTGCAGGTGTGAAAGCAGCCTCTCAAAGATGTTTAGTGCAAACCAAGTTGCCTTGTTTCAACCTTCTGTTAATTTTAAGGGAGTTTTTCACATAGAAAAATAAATTAACTTGTGGAATTTGTTGCCAGTGGATGTGGTCAAGGCCAGTAGTACAGCTGGATTTAAAAAGGGATTGGCTATGTTCTTGGAAAATGTAATTAAGAAGCATTATAAAGGCCAATCTTCACTTGGATTCTCAATGTATTACAAACATAGCAACAATATCAGCTGCTGGTCTTGCTATTTGGATCCCCAGAGTTATTACAAGACAAAAAACCCTATAAATTATTTACAAAACGCTACTGTAAAATTCTTTGGATGAGAAAAGTAAAATTCTAAGCATTCATACTGGTCTCTACTTTGGGAGGAGAACTCAAATGACATAAGTTCCTCAGATCTTAAGAAAATCTGAACTCTTCTCCCAGATTTCTATGGGACGCCAAAAAGATATTTAAAAATCCCAGTCTTGAGGGAAGGATGTTGCAACGTCTGGATAAGTACCATAAGAGGGGAGCACAACTGCTAATGGTATAGTACTATTATTATAAACATTTATATAGCGCCAGCGATGTATCTGGCGCTTTACCAAAAAAAAAAAAAAAAAAAAAAA